>ML685944.1:147495-162725 GCA_007922175.1 Pelusios castaneus | reverse complement strand
TCTACAATAGACTAACACGGCTACCCCTTTGGAATTTGATTTTTTTATTGTTTTTTTTCACCGAAGAGCTTGGGAAAAATGACCAATGTGAACACTTCATGTTGGTCAAAAAGCCATTTTTCTTGTGTGTGGTGGGGGGGAACCCATTTCATTCACCTCTTATCATTAGCCCATATTATAGATGGGAAAGCTGAGGCACGAAGCTGGGATGTGACTTGCCCAAGGTTACCTGGACAGTCAGTGGCAGAGAATAGGTGTCCTGGGTCCCAGCCTGCTGCTCTCACTATGCTCCATAACACCTCTATGTCTGAGTCCCTCTGCTCCATGTATGGCAGCCGCCCTGAATGGATGGTGTTGGATTTCTGTGGCTGACAAAGGGAATGGCGTCTTTAGAAGCTTAGAGGAAACGGGTTGCTTTCCAGCTGTGGCAGTCATTTCACTAACTGTGAGGAGCTGCTCCGTCTGCAGCTGTTCCTGGCTCCCAGGGCTGGGCTCCATCCCCACTGCTTCCCCCCTCGCAGAGCGCCTCGGCTTGTGTTTTTGTCTTTACTGCTCAGGAATGTGCCCACTACCTCCCGTTCCGGGAAGCCATCCGCTCCCCTCCTTAATACAATCAGCCACAGGGAATGAGAGGAGTCGTGAGAGAATTTAAATTGTCCTTTTCTGCACTAGATGTTGCCACGGATACTGCACTGGGGCTGGGGAGTACGCCACGCGTGCCGACCAACACACCCACAGACTAGAAGAACCCGAACGGGGAATTAAGTCTGAGAGGGGACGCCAGCAATTTAGGGGAAATATATATTCCCGGGATGTTAAACAAGCATTGCGTGTACATGTCTCTCTCACACGCAAACACGCCGTGTGTGTCTCCAAGAGCTTGCAGAGGAGTCTCTGGGGGACTGAGGTGTTTTCACCTGCATCATTCTGGCTGCTAAACATTCGTGCCAAATTCCCCCCATTGGACATGTCGCTATTAGCAATGGGCATTTTTTTTCCCCAGAACAGCACAAACATCAGTTTTTTAATCCCCATGTTGTCCCTGGGAGACAGGGAAGTATTTTGCAGATAGGGAAACTGAGGCCTAGAGACCAGCGTGACTCACCCCGGTCAAACAGTCAGTCGGTAATGCAGCCAGCCTTGGGACTCTTTGCCGCTTGGTTTCCAGTCCCGCACTGAGCCCTCTCGTTCTGGGTTCATAGAGTTTATAGCAGAAGGGGCCATTCGGTCATCAAATCTGACCTCCGGCACCCCACAAGTCAGAGGGCACGTCTACACTGTGCAGGTGTAACCTTCGGGTGGGCTAAATTCATTAAATTGCCCTTCTCCAGTGCCCCACAGAAATCAATCCCAACCCCTATGGGGAAAGCAGCTGGAGACCCAGGATCCAGTCTGTACAGGACTCACGGCGAAGCTTGCTCACAGCTACACTCACACATTAAAATACTACTACATTAAACATAACAATGAACTTTATTAACTACTAACTAAATGAACCTTAACCTAAGAAAACAAACTACAATTAACCAAGAACAATCCCTTGCATGAAAGATACCCAAGAGTCCCAAAGTCTGTGTGGAGTTCACCCAACTCTCAGCTACAGTCTCTGTTCCAGCGTGGAAGCTTGAGTGGCAAGAAATAGCTGTCCTCTTCTTTCTTTGCTGGGATCCTCTGTAGCATTACATGCAGGCTCTCTCTTCTCCTCTGCAACCAGCCCTCAGTCCCATATGCATGTCTGCAAGGTCTGTTGCAAATGACTCCTTTACATGGAGAAAACATCTTGTTCACTCCTGGCTCAGCTCCTCTCCAGAACACTGAGCACATGGTCTCCCCTCAAGGCAGCTCCTGCCTGCTGTCTGCTCAGGCTGCTGCTCTCCACTCATCTGACTGACATCACATCACAGCAGCAGGGTACACTGTGGAGATGCTCAAATTGCTACCACTCCCTGCTACTGGAAGTTTCCAGTTGTTTCCAGTTGTGGGTCACTAATCTGCCCAACAACAGTAACCCACCCTCAGCAGGTCTCTCAGAGATAGCCTTTTCAGGCATATGGGTTACACAGGATCAGTGTTTGCGGATTCGAATGAGCGGCAGTGGAGACTCAAAGGCGACTCTGTTAATTCTTCCCGGCCGGTAGCGTAGCACCGCGTTAACAGGCCGTTTCCCGTCAGCTCAACGCGGAGGAGACACCGTGGCAAATAGGTGTTAGGAAGTGGATGGCAGATACGCAAGTTATTGCAGATAGCCGTGGCCAGCGTAGACCAGCAGTACTGAGTGTGGCTTGTGTCTGGCTAAAATATCTTCAAGAAGGCCCTCCATTCTGAATCTGAAACATTGAGAACTGGAGAATTGACCACATCCTTGGTAGTTTGTTCCAATAGCTGATAACCCTTGTGGTACTGCTGATTGGAATTTGCCTGGATTTTGCTTCCCGCTTTGGGTCTTGTTCTCCTTTCCCACACCAGAGTAGAGCATCCTTCAGCACCTGGTAATTCTTCTCCAGGAAGGTACTTTTACATAGGCTTGGTAGAGTTCAGCTTTGTGCCTCAGCTTTCCCATCTATAAAATGGGATAATGATAAGAGGTGAATGAAATGGGGTTTTTCCCCCAAGAAAAATGGTTTTTTGAACACATTGGTCATTTCCCCCAGTTCTTCGCTGAAAAAAACAACAATAAAAAATTGTGCGGCTTTTTTTCCTGTTTGTTTATAAAAACTGGGGTGGGGGGGAACAACCCCTGAAAAAACAATTTTTTAACTGAATGCAGCTTTTGAAAACTTTTCTCCCCAGGCTTCAGTTCAGTTGTTTTCATAGAAAAACAAGCCAAAAATGTCAAGAGTTTTTTAATTAAAAATGCTCTAAATTTCCTTCAGAACATAATTAGTTTTCTCAGATGAGCTCTAATAATGGTCCTCCCAGAGGAGATGTGAGCAGAGACAGTTTCAGGGGATCTTCCTCATGAAGCCAGTTTTGTTTCTGCTTTTATCTGCATTTTCCAAGTGTTTGGTTTTACGACGAAAGCCCTGCAGAGGGTTATTTCCCGCAGAACGTTCCATGTAGATTTAGTTCCCAAGGCGGAGCCGTGTTAGTCTATTGCAGAGAAACAAACAGAGTCCTGTGGCACTTTTAAAGACTAACAGATTTATTTATTGCATGAGTTTTCGTGGGAGAAAATCCCACTTCGTCAGACGCTTTGAAGATTTAGATTGTCTGAGATCTGCTGGTGAGACGCAAAGTCAGCATTTTTGGACCTTTGCATCGTGGTAACTTCTCGATCACTTGACCACCTGCAGTCTTTAAATCAAGACCGGCGATGCCCAGAAATGGGGCCTGACGTGGTGACAAACAGGGCCAATGTGAGCCTTACAAGTGCAAGCAAAGGAGCAGAGTTAAACTTCTCATTGAGTGTTTCCAGACCGCTGGGGCTCGGGGCTTCTGTCCCCTGGGGCTCGGGGGTTCTGCTCTGCGGGAGATGCCAGAGTTACCAGGGGGTTGAAAATATTTACTGGAGCTCTGCTCTGGATGGCTCCAGCTGATTTAAGTCCCGTGTGAGTGTACTTAGGAGAAGCCGGGACCCTCTCTATGCAGCTCTTCTGGGACAAGTGCTGGAAAAATGCATCCAGTTCTGGTGTCCGCATTTGAAATGGCTGTTGGAAAACTGGAGAGGGTGCAGAAAAGAGCCACAGAAATGGCTGGAAAAAATGCCTCGTGGGGTGAGCCTTGAAGAGCTCGGTCTGTTTGGCTTACCTAAAAAAGATTGAGGGGTGACTTGATGACAGTGTAGAAGCACAGTGGTGGGGAGAAATACCTGGTACTCCTCAAGTTAGCAGAACAGGAACCACTGCCTGGGTGCTGAAGCCAGAAAAATTCAAATGAAAAGCCGAGCACACCTTTTTACCAAGGTGGGTGATCAGCCATCACCGCAAACTGCCGAGGGAAGAGCAGAGTCTCCAGGTTTTTTAATCCAGACTATCAAGGAACTTTAGAGCAGAGATGCTCAGACCTTCATGGTTGAGGAGCCAAATCAGCGAGTAACAGTAACCCGGAGAGCCACCCTAGTGTGAATTCATCGTTTCCGTTACCATCCAGTCACATTTCGCCTGCCTGGCGAGGCAATGCTGAGTGTTTAGATATCTCTGTTATTCTCACAGCCAATCAGTTAATAATGCAGTGCACGTTATCAATGAAATTGGTAACTAGCATCGTAAAGGACTCCCGGTGAGTTAATAACGTAGATGGGTTGATAGTGAAATCACATGATGTTTTAACATCACTTTCTGCAAAGGGCCATAGAAGACACATTAAAGAGACACTTGCAGTCTTGTGCCTCTGTGTGAATATCATGGCTTTAACCAAACGCCCTTTAGTGGAGTCGACGTGGGAGAAATTTCCCTGGCCTGCGTTACACAGGAGATCAAGTGAGGTGCCCTGATGGGCTCTCTGGGCCTTAGAGTTTCGGAATAAATCCTCTTCCCTGCACTCTAGAGCAGTGTGTTTGGTTTGCTTTCCAGACCAGCGTCTCCATCGAGATCAGGTACCAGGCCATGGATGGCACGGTGGGCTCCTGGAACGACGGGGAATTTCTGGAGAGTTCTACCCGCCGGTCAGAGGGCGAAGGCAGCTATTCCTTTGAGACAGACAGCCTGCTCCCCAGGCACCGGCAGGATCCTGCAGTGTCGCCTAGCAAAGCCAACACTGCCCTGCAGTCTGCAGAGAGGAACTTCAGGAGGTAACTTGTGACGTCCAATGCAACCTCGATCCCCATGCATGGCCTGGTGTGGGCAGGGTTGGTCCCCTCGCAATACAGCCGGGGCGTTACAAGTCCCAGGTTGTCCTCCTTTGTCGTTCCACTTTCTTAATGTAAAGCTTTGCCTTCCCAGTGGCGTATCCGCCATGCCGATTTTAAACAGGTCGCACACACGGGAGGGCGCAGTTGCCCTCGAAGGTCAGACCAAAGAAATGGCTGGAAAACACAGGAGAAAATTAGCCCAGCAAACTCACTCTGAGGTTCCTGCCTCCCCGGTGGCCGTGCCTCACTTTCAGAAACCAAGCTCTGCCCCTTGAGAATAAAGCTCCGCCCCTTGGAATAAGACACATAGTCCAGTGTAGCTGCTGGAACTTGGGGTTTCCATTACACGCAGTTTGACTCCCTGGCTCTCAGCACTCCGGCCATAAAATCTGTTCTAGCCCTCCTTTTTGTCCCATCCGCTGCCCACGCCCACTGAGAGCTGGCTTCTGAAAGAGACGTCGTTACCGGTGCATTACGGGGCTGTAATTAAAAACACAGCGTTTCTCAAGACATAGTGCACTTCCAACACTCAGCGTGTGCTAAGCATAAGGGGAAACTGGGGGGTTGGTAGCTGGCATGGCCTGGTAACTGCTGGCAAATGCAAACGTCTTATGGCAGCCCAGGGACAGAGGCATGGAGCTGGGTGTGGTTCAAGGACTGAATGAGAACCAGAGATCAGCAGCTTGCTAGGGTCTGACATGCAGCCACCTCTGGGGTGGGCTTCGTCTGCTCCCTGGGTTTCAAGGTGGGGACAGTGGTGCAGGTGGTGCGGTGTGGCCGGTACCCACAGGGGCCGTTGAGCAGCCTATGACAGCAGCTGATTTCAGTTCACCGAGAATCGGTTAGGAACGAGCTGGAAATGATGGTCATCACTGGGCTGTAGCAGTCGGCGGTTTCCTATAGACCAGACATCCCGGTTCCCAGGCCTTGGGGTGGAGTTGAGCGTTAACGCAAGCTTGTTACTGAGGTCTGTAACGTGGCCGGGAGGAGAGGGAAATGCAAATATCTTTCAATACAGATACGGGGAGGGCAATGCGGTTGGCTGCGGGTTAGGCCTCCTGATATTGGATGGGATTGTGAGATTTGGCCTTAGAATAGTGCTTTGCACAGGCTTTGTACAGCACCATGGACAGGCAGCCACCTCTGGGGTGGGAGCGGCAGTCGGCTGACAAGTACACAGCAGAACACATGCTCATCTACCACGTGAGGCGATGGACGTGGTGTGAGTTCCAAGCCAGATAGATCAAACGACAATGTTTTGGCCCAGGGTGTAGGACAAGTGCTGGTGTCTTTGAACTTTTAATATACACCCCGAGAAGATACCTCCCACCTACGTACAGCTCCAATTCGTGCCTGTCTAGGGGGAGCTTTGTAATAATAAAGCCCCGGTTGGTTGGTTGTCACCACGGGAACCTGGAGCAGCTCTATTGACTTCCGTGGAGTCACGCTGAACATACAGCGGTGTGACTGGAGCCAGGATCCGCTCCGTCCCCCCGGACAGGAAAAGCCCCTGAAGGCCCACTCCCCTAGTGTAGCGTATGCAGCCGGGCCTGACTCTGCAAAGTCAAGGGGAACTGTTGCAGTAGGGCTGGATTCCACCTCTGTGGAATAACGCCTGGGCATGGATTGCACCCATTTCACAGATCAGCAGAAGGCAAGTCAGACACAACAGAGCTCTTCACAGCCAAAAGGGCTTGGGCTGTTGAGCCTGATTCTGATCCCCTTTGGGCTGGGTGAACACCGTGACCTTCAGATTTACACCGGCACACCTGAGAGCAGAGTCAGGCCCATGCCATTTGTATGCACTGTCTATTATGGAGGTGCTGGTAAGCAACTCCCTCGCTGAGAGGGTGCGGGCCATGGTACTGTTACCTCAGCCCAGTGCAGCTCCAGGGAAGCACTCAGAAAATGGGGTCCCCTGGAGCAGACTTAGGAACCAAAGAGAAACAGTTCTCAGACCTCCAAGCTGAGATCTCTCCCTCGTCCCTCCTCCCATGTGTGTGTGTGTGGGGGGGATTATTCCCTTCTCTATCGTACGATCTTTCCCAAGGGCCAGCACTAGACAGCGTGTATCCAGAGTGACGCAGAGCCTGTCCCAAGCGAGACAGGACAGTAGGCTAGCTTTGCAGGGGCAAATCACACGCCTTAGAAACATGTCAGGTGTGTAAGATTTAGGACCATCTTCTATTTTGAAAAGGCATTTAGAATCTCTGCACTTTTGCAGCAAAGGGCCAGTCTGGAGTCCCCCACTAGCTCCCAGACTCAGCCGCACTCTCTGTGTTTAGGCTATCTCGTTTTTCTCTATTTCCAGAAGGGTAGCTCATGCAATAAATAGATTTGTTAGTCTTTAAAAGTGCCACAGCACCCCTCGTTTTCCCTAGAGACTTGTCTCCTCCATGGTGACATAAGGAGGAAATCCTCCTTCCCTCCTAGCAGTGTCCCAGAGGCTTAGAAATGCTCTGCCAAGCAGCTGAGTTATCTGTGAACTGGGCCGTGTCCTGTGGATTTCCAGTCTAATTGAAACCGGGGATCAGCTCCCTGGCTCACTGCACTGTATGTTTTTTTGTGCAGGAAAGATGCTATTGGATTCTAAAGTGAGCTAGCACACCTGTTTGCCCTGCGTGAGTGTTGTGGAACAGTAGCTGGCGGTTCACTGGCCCAGGTTTCTGATTTATAATCTCTACGAAAGCAGGGTCAAATCCTGGAACAACCAGTGCCTGTTTCCATCCTTCTGGCAGAGGTGCATGGAGAGCCAGGTAGCTCACAATAGATCCGCTCTTCAGATGGGAGCTTCTAAATCAGCAACCCATCTGCCCCTTACGGACTTTAACGCTGTTGATGGGAGAGGGAAGCTTTTTAAGCGCAGGAGCATGCCCTGGGTCAAAATTTCCCTTCTGGCCTCAGTCTTACGTATTGTTGCTGTGTGCTTTTTGGCTCCACCCCAGAGCTGGCTGCCTTTTGGTGGTGCTGAATGTGATCGCTCTGGATGATGGAGGTGGTGAGCAGTCAATGCAAAGTGTTTCGTAGTCAGACATGGAATAAAGAGGTCAGCAAGGGGCTGAGTCAAACTCCACTCTAGAACCCAGTGTTAACACCATTAACAGGACCGCTTACCTCTATGCAGTCAGCCTCAAAACCTCAGCACCCCCTTGCGGATGGGGGAGTCGCTTCCTGCTCTGGCAGCTCCTAAATCTGACACAAAGGCCCCATAAAGTTTTCTTCAGTTATTGCCCTTCAGAGGGGTGGAGTCCTGGGGAGCAGCTTATGCTGGGTCTCCCTCAGAATCAGGCCCTGGCTGCAAATAGAGGATTTTAATGCTCTCCTCCTTTTTCATGAGCAAAACTAAAGCAGGAGATGGGCTGGATTTTCCCTGGTTTTATTAAGGTGTGAAGCAGTAATGACAAAATGGCACACTGCCAACTGGAAACTTCTCACAGAGTTTTCCCTACAACGGGAGGTATGAAACCTGCTTTTCTGACCACATTTAACCTGGATAATTCTACCCCAGTTCCCAGAAACCCTCTGCTCTGGAGCATTGCTGGATGTTCACTGCCACCCAGCTGCCACACACTGCCCCAGAAGTGGCTGCATCTCAATGGTGGCCCCTCTCTGTAGTGTCTGAAACGATGTTGGGTTCCTGAAAGAGAAGTGCGAGGTGGCCACTGCAGCTGCCCGAATGAATGGGAAAGTGAACGGGTGGCACCCTGGCTCTGTGAAATCAATAGCAACGCTCCCACGGACTGTGGGGTTGGGGGGCCAGGATCTCCACCTGACATCCCCTCTCGTGGCTGAGCCTTGTAAAGAGGTGTGGGAATTGTTCCAAAATGGAGCAGCCGTCCAGGCGGAGGGTTTGCGGTCTGTCCCCACGCGCTGTCCGCTCCTGATCTGGCTGCATTATTGCGGATGTTACCGTCCCCCTCGTCCCCTGGGCCTGCTGCCCGGGCTAGTTAAGAAGCAGGCCGTGTTCCCGCTCCCAGGTGCGAAGAGGACGACATGTATTATCACAGTGAGGACGAACTCCTGGGCGAGGCGGACACCCTGAGCCAGGGCTCCCTCAACACCAGGTACTGCCGGGTTGCTGTGTGCCGTGCTGTGTGGTGCATGGCATGTCCAGAGGCTGGAGCTTTGTGAGCATCCCACGACCAACACCAATTGACGCAGTCCCGACGGAGGGAGAAAGGGGAGCCGCGAGGGACCCGCCTCTTCTAAGACTGGGGGTCTCTGGCACTGGAGACCCTCCTGCTCTTCTGCCACTGTTCCCAGGCCAGGGTGACGAAAAGCTCTTCTCAGCTGACGACTGGGGCTGAAGGAGCCGCGAGCGTGAACTCCCCGTCTGACGTGGGCGGTCCCATGGGGTCGGGGGGGAGCACAGTGGCCAGAGTGAAGCCATGTCTGGAGTACTGTGTCCAGTTTTGGGCCCCCACTAGAGGAAGGGTGTGGGCAAACGGGAGAGAGTCCAGAGCAGGGCAACGAAAATGCTGAGGGGCTGCAGCACATGATGTATGAGGAGAGGCTGAGGGAACTGGGCTTGTTCAGTCTGCAGAAGAGAGGAGTGAGGGGGGATTTGATGGGGGGATTTAACTACCTGAAGGGGGTTCCAGGGAGGATGGAGCCAGGCTGTTCTCAGTGGTGGCAGAGGACAGAACAAGGAGCAATGGTCTCAGGTTGCAGTGGGGGAGGTCGAGGTTGGATATTAGGAAAAGTTTTTCCCTAGGAGGTGGTGAAGCGCTGAGATGGGTTATCTAGGGAGGAGGTGGAATCTCCATCCTTAGCGGTTTTTAAGGCCTGGCTGGAATGGGTTAGTTGGGGTTGGTCCTGCTCTGAGCAGGGGGCTGGACTAGATTCCCACCTTGCAACCCTCATCTTCAGTGTTTTCAGTGGCATTGGGAGGGGGTCGCGTATGCTTACAGGTGCCTGAAAAGTAATTCCAAATCATCCTGAGAATCAGGTCTCTCAGCAGGGCAGGCCAGACCCTGTCGTACAGGGAAGAGGGAAGTGCCAGGGATTCACCCTTTCCTGTGGGGCTCACAGCCTGGAAGGAAGTATGTCCCTGTGCCGGGGTGTCGTTCCCACTTTGCGTATGTTTCACCCAGACTGCACAGCAGGGCTGGGTACAAAGCTCTGGGAGGGAAGAAGCCCGTTTGGGGGCGTGTGAGTTCTTTTCCTATCTCTGTGTGCCGTGTTCGTGGTTCTTTCATGGTCAAATAAGTAATGACTATAAAAGAGAGAAACCCCCACCACTGATTCTTTTTCATTGCATTTTTATACATCTGTAAACGCCCCCAGCCTGGGAGAAGATGCTGAAGAGGAGAATTCTGGGTAAATACCTGTGTGGATGCGTCAGAGAGGGACAAACCGAGATTGTCAGGTTGTGGGCCCGGCTCCCTTGAGCAGCATCCCACGCCATCAAAGCCTCTCTCTCAAGATGAGCCAGAGCAGCTAGCGCAAAGTTAGCGAGTGGAAAACGGAATTGACAGCTGTGTACCTTTAAAAATGCATGGGTGGGGGGAGCCGAATGCCAGCTAGTGAGAGTGAATTATTCATGCTTCCCTTTCTTTTGCTTGGCTGAGGCAGCCGAGATGTGCCCAGCTGCTTTGTCTGTTTCTAATTAGCTCGCTGGGTCAGTTGCTTCTGCCTTGGGACTAAAGCCAGGGGTCCGAGTTTAAATCCTGTTGTGCAGATGCACAGCCAGAAGCCAGAGCGTTACCGATTGCTGGTCCCCAGATGCACAGTGCTGCAGGGATTGGGTGCCGCTTACTGAGTCCCCCTGTGTGTGTCTGTCTGGCAATATTCCTATCTGGTCTGGGAACCCCAGTACCCATTTATAGGCAGTAGCGACACTTCTGAGATAAGTGGGGCCTGGTATCTCAGTGCAGCCTCTTCTTCTGTGAGTGCAGGTTTGTAGTCATTGTTTCTGCAAATGGGGGCATCTCCATTTAGCTCCCTGAGTATGCTCACGCACCAGCAAGCTGGGTTAGCATCTCCTCATGGCTCAGAGGCAACTTGTAAGTCGAATGAATTGTTCGCCATACAGGCAACTCAATGTCTAGTTGGCAGCTGGTAAAAAACGGAGTGCCCCAGAAGTCAGTCCTGGGGCAGGTTTTGTTCAACATGGTAGATACTCTGGGGGGCAGGGACAGGATCCAGAGAGACTTGGACAAATTGGAACACTGGGCTGAAAGAAACCTCATGAGGTTCAACAAAGACAAGTGCAAAGTCCTGCACTTAGGACGGAAAAATCCCAGGCACTGCTACAGGCTGGGGACCGATCGGCTAAGTAGCAGCGCTGTAGAAAAGGACCTGGGGGTTATGGTGGACGGGAAGTTGAATATGAGCCAGCAGTGTGTCCTTGTTGCCAAAAAGGCCAATGGCATATTAGGCTGCATCAGTAGGAGTGTTGCCAGCAGATTGAGGGATGTGATAATTCCCCTCTATTCGACACTGGTCAGGCCGCATCTGGAATACTGTGTCCAGTTTTGGGCTCCCCACTACAGAAAGGATGTGGACAAATTAGAAAGAGTCCAGCGGAGGGCAACAAAAATGATTAGGGGGCTGGGGAACATGACTTATGAGGAGAGACTGAAGGAACTAGGCTTATTTAGTCTACAGAAGAGAAGACTGAGGGGAGATTTGATAGCAACCTTCAACTACTTGGTGGTTGCTCCAAAGAGGAGGGAGCTGGGCTGTTCTCGAGGGTAACAGAGGACAGAACAAGGAGCAATGGTTTCAAATTACAGCTGGGGAGGTGGAGGTTGGATATTAGGAAAAACTTTCTCACTAGGAGGGTGGTGAAGCATTGGAATGGGCTATCTAGGGAGGTGGTAGAATCTCCGTCTTTGGAGATTTTTAAGGCTCGGTTAGACGAAACCCTGGCTGGGGTGATTTAGTGAGAGTGGTCCTGCTTTTTAGCAGGGGGTTGGACTAGATGACCTCGTGAGGTCCCTTCCATCCCTATGATTCTATGATTCTATGATTCATTAATGATCTGGAGGATGGGGTGGATGCACCCCCAGCAACTTTACGGATGACAGTAGGTTGGGAGAAATGGTGGATTTACAAGTGGCCTAAGAGGGCAGAGTACGTGGGGTGGGTTCTGAGTTATTACAGAGAATTGTTTCTTGGGTAACTGGCTGTTGAGACTTGCCCACGGGCTCAGGGTTTCACTGATCGCCATATTTGGGGTCGGGAAGGAATTTTCCCCCAGGGCTGATTGGCCTGGGCTCTGGGAGGTTTTCGCCTTCCTCTGTAGCACAGGGCATGGTTCACCTACCGGTGAATTCTTTGTATCTTAAAGTCCTTAAATCATGATTTAAGGAGGTAAATAACTCAGTCCTAGGTTGGTGGCCTATTGCAGGAGTGGGTGGGTGAGGTCTTGAGGCCTGCATTTTGCAGGAGGTCAGACTAGATGATCGTACTGCTCCCTTCTGACCTTAAAGTCTATGGGATCAGGGCCAAAAATACCTGATGAGGTTCAACAAAGACGTGCAGAGTCCTGCCCTTAGGACAGAAGACTCCCATGTGCTGCTACAGGCTGGGAACAGACTGGCCGAGCAGCTGTTCGGCAGAAAAGGACCTGGGGGTGACAGCGGACGAGAAGGTGGATATGAGTTGGCCTAATTTGTCTAAGTCACTCTGTATCCTGTCCTTACCCTCCACCATATGTACGACTCCCCTCAGCGTACTGTCATCCGGAACTTGCTGAGGTGCCTCCACTCCATCCTCCAGATCACTAATGAGGATGTTGAACAAAACCGGCCACAAGCATCAACCCGTGGGGCACTCCGCTTACTGGCTGCCGACTAGACATGGAGCCGTTGGTCACAACCCACTGAGCCCGATGACCTAGCCAGCTTTCTAGTCACCTAATCTAAAAGTACCGTTACAAGGTCAGATGGTCATGCGAAGAGCAGGTCGGATCCAGCCAGGGGAGAACCCACTGGGTCAGTCCGAGTGATCTGCCCTGGAGATAATGGTCTCTTGCTCTGAAATCTAACGTTTTCTCTCTCTTTCTGCACCTAACTCAGCAATATGTCTGAAATGAGGAATAAACTCACTGATGGATACAAGCCAATAGCAAGGTACCATGTGTGCAGGGGGAGCTGGGCACAGTTTGGTGGAGGAGGGTTTTCTCTTGGGCCCCACACATCATCTTGTGCTTGTGCTGTGCTGGGCTGTTCCCACACACCTCCTGTTCCAGACTCCCATGATCCTGTGGGTTTATGTGACTGGTTAGAAATATACTTGGGGTCACAGTAAGAGAATAATACAGTTAAATCTGGTTACAGCCTGGTTCATCCAATGGGCAGCCCCTGTAGAATGAGAGTGCATCCACTTCTCCTGCTGCTTTGAAAAACAGAGTCCTGGGGCACTTTCAAAGACTAACAGATTTATTTATCGCATGAGCTTTCGTGGGAGAAAATCCCACTTCGTCAGAGCCCCTTGTTACCATTCTCAGCAGAGGCCCTAGATACTGAATGGACCTAGAGACTGGACTCTTTTAGGCAGCCTGGGGAAAACTGGCACAGCCACAGTGCACTACCCATCCTGGGGACAGAGCCTGGGAATCCAGAAAAGTGCATGCATGCACTGACCTCCAAAGGGGAACAGGGACCGAGGACAAACCCTCCTTTCAGAGCTGGCTGGAGCCCAAAATTTCCATTCCATGGGAAGTCCCAACCTCTCGAAGTCTTATTGTCATTTGGAATCAGAAAAACGGAGGCTCTGACATTTCCCCTGAAATGAAAATTTGGACAAATTTTGATTTGGAGCCATTGAAATGTTTTGCCTTGTCTTTGTTGTTTCAATATATTTTGTTTCATCCTTTATATTATATAATGTTGATGTAATATCAACCTAATAAATACAACATAATAAAATATACAACAAATCCTGCACCCTGGCAGGTGGTTATTGTAAATGACGCTTGTGGTCCCTCCTCATTCAACAGCTACATAAATGCTTTAATACAGGAGACATGTCTCGCCAAAATTAATTGAGACAATAAAGTCGACAGCAAACATTTTTATTTTATGAAAGGTTTTGAATTCAGGGAAACAGCATTTCACGGCGTCAAATGGCTGCGCTCATTCCTTTGCTAACGCAGCCAGCAGGGAGAGCGCCTCTGTGCAATGGGGGGCACTGGGCAGCGTGGTTTGCTCCCTGCGTGGCTGTGGACCCACGCTTCTTGTTGTGTCTACACTACAGGCTCTGTTAAGTCGACTTAACGGAGCGCCTACACTTAAAGTCGACGTCACAGAGCCTGTAGTGTAGACATACCCGTCCACACTGGCTTTGAGTCGACTTAATACGGTCGCCTCAAGCCGCAAGTCGACCTTCAGAGTCGGTGTTAAGTCAACTTAAGGAAGCGCCCAGTGTGGACGCACCATTCTCTAGGTCGATTTAAGCATCGTGAAGTCGCCCTAAGGTGCAAGTGTAGACGCACCGCTTGGGACCAATGCACCTGGGTCCCAGAGGAGTACCCAGGCCCCTCCCTCGGCACTCCTTGGGTCAGGCACGTGGAGTGGTGCTGACCGGCCCCTAAGGGTTTTGCAGTCTTGCGCCTCTGTGCAGGGGTTGGGGTTATGCAGGCCTGGGAGGTGAGGCGCCTACCCTTGGTGGGCTATGGGCAGGGCCGTCCCTTGGGGGGAGCAGGGCCCTGGGCCAATTGGCCTAGGCGGGGCCCCACCCCTCCATGCTGCAGGGGAGCGTAGCGGGCCCACCGGCCTGCTCCGTTCCCCAGGGAGATGGCCCCGGAGGCTGAGGCCGCCAGTGTGGGGAGCCAGCTCTGGCCCCAGCCCGGGGCCAGGAGGGTGAGGCTGCCGGAGCGGGGAGCCGGCCGCAGCTGGCCGTGTGGGGCAGGCTGGCCAGAGGCCGGGCCCCACCCACGTACTCCACTCCTGGGCTTGCCTACTCCGCCCCACAGGTGGGGAGGGTCGGGCATAGTGCTCCTGGCCCACCCTGCCTTCATCTCGCTGCCGAAGGCAGTGGGGAATAGGAGGAAGTGCGGCCGTGGGTGAGGGGGCTGTGGGGCCCATGTAACCCCGGGGCCCGGGGCAATCGCCCCGTTCACCCCGCCCCCGGGACGGCCCTGGCTAGGGGGCTGTGGCTGGCTGAGGGATAAGGACCGATGCAGGACCGGGGGCCAGGAGGATCCTCAGGCTAATGGGAGCTCTGGGACTGGCCTCTGGCTCCCGAAGGAGGGGCTCTGTGGTGCGCTCAGGATGTCCCCCGAGCAGGAAGCGGTCTGGTTGGGGTTCATTGCTGCCGGCCTCTTCCCCGTTCCTTGTGGTGGGTGCTGAAGCCTGAGTGGGCGGCTGGGGCAGGGGTGGGAAGCCGGGGGCGGGCCCTGGCTCTGCTTTGCCCGGGCGCTCATGCCCTCGATGCTGTTTCTATTGTTCAGCGATGCACATGGAGACCCCAGGTATCGGGTGTGAGACCCCCC
>ML685944.1:137011-147485 GCA_007922175.1 Pelusios castaneus | reverse complement strand
GGGGGGGTGTTTTAGGGCCGTGTGCTGTTCTCAAGCTGTGATGTCCCCAGAGAGGGGTGTTATCTGGGAGCCCAGTGAATTCATCTGCTCCATTCGTCCCCACAAACAGCCCCCCTTCCAGCTTTTGGGAACAGACTGGCCAGCTGCAATTAAGTCACCGCTGTCAGTTAGCGCTAGAATTTGTTCATTGCATTCTCCACCAACTCTGTTGCTCTCCAGCCTGGCTCTTCTGAGTCCAGCAGCCAAAGGGAGCCAGAGTTTGAGACTTGGAAAAGCAGGGGGTGAAATTAAATTCTTCCAAAGTGCCAGCACACATCATAGCGCGTCTACTCTTCCACTCAGCCATGGGGAAAGTCAGGGGTGCACAGAGCAGGGCAGCGCGGGAGTGGAAGTAGAAAGGGATAAGGGGAAAGAGAAGTGATCAAAAATACAAGGCAGGCTCAGAATAAAGGAATGAAGATGCACCGAGACAAGGAAAGGGAAGGAAAGAGCATTGAGGACAGAGTATGGAAAATATGCTGAGCACTGTCTCAGGGCCTGGATGCCACGGTGATGGTCACGTTAGGGATTGGGACTTTCTGATGAAAACCACTAACTGCAGTGCCCATGAATTCCTTGTGCCTCCATTCTCTGATCCTCTCTGGTGAAGACCCAGAGGATTCTGGGAATGGAGGCATGGATCGGGAAGAGGAGCCCGAGATATTTTAAATCTCTGTAGCGTCCCAATTTCCAGTCTCACTTTGAGGGACTCTAATTGGTTGTGCGAGGGCCCTGGTGTGTAATACGGGGTGAGGAAGCTGAGGCTACACACATTCGTTGTTCATTCATCTGCTAAGCACTCTGTTGGAGCCCTACGCTCGAGGCTCAGCGGATGTTCATCCAGAGAGTTAGAATTACAGAACAAGTCAATGCACAAAGCTGACTCCGACCCATACTTCTGCCACGTACGGGAGTGTTTGATCCTGGAATTTTGGGTCAGAAGAGGCAATATAGGCGCCTGGACCATGGAATCATCAGCATTTGGGGGCATTTGGGGATGGGATGCTGAATCACGTTCAGCTCCACCGAGTGACGCGCAGAGTTAGAAGGGCTGGGGAAAGGGCCACTCGTGAGTAGTCTTGACTGGTTGATGCGGGAGCTGTCTGTAAATGGCACCCACCGGTGTTTTCCTTTTGTTCCTTCACTGCATGGCCGCTCCAGTAAAGGCAAAGAGAAGACGAAAAAGGGCAAAGACGGCGACCACAAGTAGGTGGCCTCTCTTCGCGCACTCTCACTCGCCCACTGCTCCTGCCTGGCATGGGCTGAGCTGACCCCTGGAAACAGGGCTCAGTGTGGAAGGGGGGCTGGCCCGGCTGGGCGGGTGAGAACCGGCCATGTGTTGAAAACGGAGTGAAGAAAGAGCACAGGGCTGGGGGCTTTTCCCCACTGAGACTGGTTTCTGGGTACCTCCTGCGCCCAGACGTCTGCTTGTCTCGGCCCACAGCTTCTGCCTTTCTTCTGATTCCAGCATGCAGGGCTGTGACCCCGACTCCCAGGCCAGGCTGCGTCTCAGCTCTCTCCAAACTACAGGGTCTCTCCATTACTCAGACCCCACGGAGAATGCTGTGCCTCCCACTGATCTGCTTCGCTCTGCCCTGTCCGTAGATCTGCTGGGAATCCAGACCCATATGCAGCTGGTGCTGAGCTCTGCGCTCTGTGGAGGGGGGTTTCCTGTCAAAGCAGAGAAGGAAGTGAACGTATAATCACCCTCCTAGGGCCCACAGAGGCGTTTGAGCCTGGGACTGTCTGTGCTAGGAGCATGAGCCTCTATTTGTTTGGCTAAAGGAGTAGTTCCATTGACTGGCAAGAGTTGTAGACTTTTATCCTCTGGTGCAGACCAGCCAGTAGAGGGGGACCAAAAATTCACATTTTCTTAGTTCAGGTTACATGTGTGTTAAGAAATGGCACTAAAACGTTTCAAGGTTGTATTCCGTTTCCCTAACGTAGCTGATCCAGTTCTCCTCCACATCTCCCTCAAGTCTGAGTCAATCTGAGCAAACTTGTGGTCCCTTGTTATTCCATCCACATTTCTCAGCTTTCCCATTCATCTTTGGATTGTGCTGTGAGGACTTCCTAGCGCTCCATTGGGGCTGGAGAGCAAACTCAACCGCAAGTGTAGACAAGTTCTGTAGGAGCTTTGGAATTGGGAATCGCCAATATGGATTTTATCAAGCTGGTTTAAAGGACGTGAGTTCTAGTCTGAACTTAACCACAGATAAACCAAGTTACCATGGACTTCCCCAGGGAACGATCAGAGTTACTTGGAATTTTTCAGGTATCTTATAACAAGTCTTTATTGCTAACAGCATAAAGCATAGACTTGATAAGAATATGAATTGGTAAATAGAAAATGAATAACCAATGCATATATAAATGCATTCAGGAAATCTTACACTGTTGCTAACAGGCTATAACAAGCTATGTCTTTATGAAACTGCTTACAGTTGCTTATACCTACACACCCCTGGAGTAAGAAGAATGTTGAGGCCTCAACTGCAGTGCAATGATTAGCAATCCTAATATAGTTAACTAGGAAAATATTAAAGGCTAACTACGAAAGAGCAGATGGTCTATAAAGATCTTTTCTCCAGAAAGTTGAGTTCAGAGCTGAAGACTGGAAGCTTCATTTGCTCTCCAAATCCTAAGCCTTAACTCCTTCTCTCTCACTCATAACAAGCTCTATATCTTTATACCCCTCTAAAAATAAACTAGCTTATCTCCTTCCTTACCCAAATATGGGTCCTCCCCCCAGAAATTGTCAGGGTACCTCTGTGTCATTGGTCAAGGGGTTCATGTATACAAATGATGTTTTCCCCTACTAGAATATTCCTCATCACCTTTCCTCTTCTCTTATTTATGAATATTGTGGGTTTTGCAGGGTTCTACAAAATATCAAAGGTCTCCCCTTGAGTTATTATTCAGCTCTTGACCTATATTTCATAATCCACTATAGCTTATCTGATGTCTTTATCTGGAACAAAAACCCACTGTCTGATATTTTACTCCTACTATATCCGATTGCAAAGCTATTGCACACAGACTCATCTAGTAATTTCTTACAATGAGGCCTGTAGATCTCTTGCATTTCATCTATTGATATAAAAGTTATACTAATTTATCTACTTATGCTAAGTATACTACTATAAATCCAGCAAGGAGTCCTGTGGCACTTTTAAAGTCCCACTGTCTGACGAAGTGGGATTTCTCCCATGGAAGCTCATGCAATAAATAAATTTGTTAGTCTTTAAAAATGCCACGGGACTCCTTGTTTCTTTTGCTGACCTAGACTAACACAGCTCCCCCTTTGGAACTACTATAAAACCAGGAGTACTTGAATTTACAAAGAAAGATATACACGTGTGAAGTAAGATAGAGTAATATATGCATGCAAGCCACGCACAGGGATAAGCAAAAGCGACAACAGCCAAATGGAGTGGCGACTCCGGGATCCTGGCTTTCTAGGGTCCGATTGTAGGGTGTTTCTGAGCTCTCCAGTTCACTGTTGGTGGTCATGGCTTAGTATGTCTGCGTTGTCTTTGGCATGCCCAAATTGGAGAGAATCCAGCAAAGGGCGACAAAAATGATGAGGGGCTGGAGCACATGACTTACAAGGAGAGGCTGAAAGACCTGGGCTTGTTCAGTCTGCAGAAGAGAAGAGTGAGGGGGGATTTGATCGGGGGGGGGGGGGATTTAACTATCTGAAGGGGGGTCCAGGGAGGATGGAGCCAGGCTGTTCTCAGTGGTGGCAGAGGACAGAACAAGGAGCGATGGTCCCAAGTTGCAGTGGGGGAGGTCGAGGTGGGATATTAGGAAAAGCTTTTCCCCAGGAGGGTGGGGAAGCACTGGGATGGGTTCCCTGGGAAGGTGGGAGAATCTCCATCCTTAGAGGTTTTTAAGGCCCAGTTTAACAAAGCCCTGGCTGGGATGGTTTCGGTGAGGATGGCCCTGCTTTGAGCAGGGGGTTGGACTAGATGACCCCTGTCCAATCCTCATCTGCTATGGTTCTGTGATTCTTTGGTGAATCAGGTGATATGTTATGGTAACATTAATGGGGCCAATTCGATCCCTGGTTTCCCATCTTTTGACTGGGTGAACTTGACTCCAGTGGGAAGGGCAGCTCACCATCCCGCCAGATTTACGTGGCACCAAGTCCTGGCTCTTTGCTCTGGGGAGAAGGTCAATCCGCTGTGACCAGAGGAGCTGGAGATGTAGGGACTGATTTCCATGGCTCTGTGGCCTGAGCCATCACCTTCCCCTGTGCCGGTTTGATCTCAGACACTGACACTCGTACGGATGAGCAGAGGAGCCTGACTGGGCAGCCTCAGGGCTGCTCTAATTTACACCTGGCGGCAGAGGCGGCCTTTGGCTATTGGGGGCCCTAGGCAAAGGCTCATTGTGGGGCCCCCATAGCCCTGAGAAGGCCCCCTATAGGCCAATGGGGGCTTCCCTCCTCCCCTTGCCCCTGGCCTTCCCTCACCAACCTGCCCCACCCCCCTCCAGCCCCAGATCCCCCCCATGTTGCCTGGCCCCCTGAGCCAGCTCCTCCTCCTGCTGCTGACTGAGGCAGATGCAGCTTTTGGGGTAAGTGAAGCAGGCGATGGGGCCCCTTACTGCTCGGGGCCCTAGGCGTGTACCTGCTTCGCCTACCCCAAAAGCTGCCTCTGCCTGGTGGCCCCTTGGTGGAAGAGCCCATGCCATCATCTGGGGACGGTTGCCAGGTACTGAGACATTCTGGCCACTCCTGTCCTCAGCCAAGCCCTCTGTGTGAGCGGCAGAGAAGTAGTTACAGCATCTCTAGACCAGCAGTTCACAACCCGCTGTGTCGCGACACAGAAGTGTGTCACAGCACGGTGGCTGAGTGTGCTGCCCCTTGAAGAGCCGCTGTTGAAAGTCCATGCAGCGGCATCTTTTTTCCAGGGGCAGAGGCTACTTTTAGGTGAGCTGCCCCTGAAACAGATGGTGGAGGGGGAGGCTCGTCGGTGGTGCCTTATGTTGGAGGGGGCCATCCTGCATCGCTCCCACCATGCTGTGACACTAAAAGTGCTGAGAACCTCTGCTCTAGACCACGCAAAGGTTTGCCGTGTAGGGGAAATCCTCGGGGGGTAGGAGGACTGGACCAACTGGCTTTGCCGGGGGCGGGAAGAGTTTATTTGAGGAACGGGAGCCAACCAGCCACTGGTTTGTTGCTGTCATCGTGTCTCTTGTAGGCACTAACATGGATGTTTTGGTTGAAGCCATGAGACGAAAAGTGCCAGCGTCCCGTCCCTCACCCCAAAGTGATGGCTAACAAGTCAGAGCCGGCGGCGAATAATTCGGCAGCAACCTTTAACCAGATCCATGCCTACAGCCTGGCTGAGACCCAGGGTCGCACAGGGTGGGGTGGCCGCACTCTTTCCAACGTACGCAGGCTCGCAGGGCATCTCTCTGTCCGCACCCCTGCAGAGGGGAACCAGGAGGCTGTTTCCAAGTGATGTGGCACAACCTGGTCGGAGCCCTTTGCAAAGGGGCAGGAGGGTTACTTTCCCCAGCGCCAGCTGGAAAGGCTGCTGCATCTCAGGTTCTCAGGCCCTCATCCAATATTCATGCAGGGACGGTGTCAGCTCTCAGCTGCTGCCGGCTTCCCATCTGCGCTGCCCAGCCGGCTCCGTTCCGCTCCCCTCTTTGTCGGGGGGAGCCTTTGTTTAATGCGGCAAAGAGCCAGTGGCAGGTGGGAGCAGAGATCTGGCAGGGGGTCCCTTCCTCATCCACCCCCAAATCAAGCCCCATCGGCCCGGGGAAACTCAGCACAGCTGTGGATTTTGTAACCCCCTGAGCCTCTAACGGGGGCTCTGGCGGGGATGGTCGCTATCCGACACAGGTAGAGCCGCTGTCACACGCCCTAGCAGCCAGGTAGGCACTTTCCTGTCTCTGCTGATCTCTCGGGGAAAGCCGGACTCTGGACTGTCAGCTGTCTACTGGCAAGGTAGAACTCGGCCATGCACGGAAAGGGGGAGGGGGCATTTACCATCTCACACTTAACCTTGATCTGAAAGGGTGAGAGGTGGGACCTGCAGGGATGGGGGCATGTGGGGGGAACTAGAGCCCTGAGCGTTTCTGTCGAAGATGTGGGCCAGTCCCAGATACGTATCTCTCTAACATTCTTTTCTCTCTGGAACATAGGAATTTTTCTGGCTTTGCCCAGTTACTGCATGGCTGATGGTTGGCTGGGTCCTTGCTCCCAGGAGCACATAAAAACCAAGGGAAAATTGCCTGATTTGTTATTGGGGATGGAATATGGGGACCAGATGTCCTTATTTCATAGGGTCATACCTGATATTCAGGGATTTTTCTTATATAGGTACCTATCATCCTGTCCCAATTTTTCACACTTGCCATCTGGTCGCCCTAGAAAGGAATGGCTGGCAAGAGGATGCACAGGTGGCTTCACATTGCTATAAACCCTATTCTCCCCAGATCAGGGGAGGGCTGGGAATCCTCCTCGAGGCTTGGCTAGAAGAGCACGTTAACGACCTAGATCTCTGTGGCTGGCTCTGGCTGAGCGGGCACTCCCTTGATGCATTCAGCAAAGGACTTGAGAAAGTCCTGACTTTCAGCCACACACGTCCCAGTTCTGCAAAGGGCAAAAGAACATTCTGAAGCATGTGCTTAACTGGTTTCCTGAGAGGGACTGGTCCTATGGTGAACCTTGGTGGAAAGGGTGCCGGGACGCTTATTTATGCCAGGGGAACACGCAAGGCCGATAGACAGACAGATCCATACGCGTGCTTTAGGAGCATTATTTTCATCTCTTAGTAGACCACCCTGCAGTCCTGCGACACCACCCTCCCACACACACGAGCTGCCTTCTTTTTGTTCCCAAATTAAAAGCAGTCTAAATATTTAATCATACGGCTTCGGTGGCTTTTCATTATGTGTGCGTCAGCTGCCAGCAAACTGCTCTCGTGTCCACCCCTGGGCTTCAGGTGGGTTTTTAGAGACTGATTAAAAAGAACAGCGTTTAATTCCGTGTGGAGGAATAAATAGCCAGCCTGCCGAAATGTGGAAAGATGGTGTCGCAGAAAACAATGTTCCTGAAGGAAAAGCTCTCTGAATAACAGAAGTGTGTCATTAAAAAGTGATCACTACCAATTCTAAACTGCTTTTCAACTCCGCTCTTTCCCCAGCCCCCCCAACACCATCTCACATCTAGTAAAGTAACAGCAAGGAAAATCTCCTGTTTGATTTGAATCCTGTTTTACATCACTTTAGTCCCACTTAACCCCCGAATTTCAGTGGTTCCTGAGTCTTGTGCCTTGTCCTGCTTCAAAGGGGTGAATTTCACTCATCGTGAACATACAGATTGTCCAAGGAATGTTTTTCTTCCCGATCCTCACTGCTGTGGATGAATTTGTGACCCACCAGCATATTTCTACTCGTAGATTAGCACACAAATGTCAGCCGTTGGGTTGTTCACAAGTAGTTCACTCTATATCTGCAACTCTTTGCTATTTGTTCCACGTGACATTATTTCTGCTTCCCAAATCGCACCCTTGCGGATCCCAAATTCCAACTGAATCATTCTTCAGGCAAAAAATTCCTGAAACGTTCCATATTCTGTAATATTTTCAGCAAGATAACTGGTGGCCATCCAAGACCAAGAGAAGATAAGATGATTCTACCAGTAGCAATAGCTGGTACAGCTGGATGGATAATGGATTTTTTGGTTCGCTGGCAATTCTGAAAAATTGAAACAAATATTATTTTGGGTAGAATAGATGTGAAATTTTTTAGAACATTTTTAGCAAATCAAAATTTAAAAATGATTTTCAGTCAAATTAAATGATATTTTTATTTCAATTTCAAGCATTTTTTAATTTTTCTAATTTTTTTAAGTTATGTTAAATTTCTCAACCAAAAGTTCGTTCAAATTGAAAAATCAAAATGTTTCATTTTGAAAATGTTGGAATGCAATGTTTTGGTTTTCCTGGAAATTTCTGGAGGAAAAGGTGTGTTCAGAAATGACCGATTTGGCAAAATCAACAGGAAATTTGTGAAACCTTTCAGAATTTTTCGCCTGAAAAAGTTTGATTGAAAAATTTCACCTCGCTCTTCCAGCTCAAACAAATGAGGAACCGCAGAACGTTTTCCATGACTATCTATTTCATCCCCATTGGCCGGGTTTCGAACCCGCTTTGTGCTTAGCTTTGCCTTGTTCGTTTACTGTGATTTTAAATCTGGTGACAACACTCCCCGCTTTTAATTCCATTATAAATCAGCAACTGTTGATTAAAGATTCGCGCCAGCATTTCTACTGGCAGGAATGTTGGAGGCTGTGGTGCATTTTCAGTGACTAACAGCAAGTGGATTTTGAGCCCCTGAGGCAGAATATTTATGCCAGAAACTTGAGACATTTTCCTCCAATCAGGCAACCTAAAAAATGCCATGTGAGCCATGTAGCCAATCCAAAGTAATCAGCACACCTTGGCTTTCAGGGCCTGATCCTCAACTGATGTAAATTGCTGTCACTCCATTGAAGTGAATGGAGCTTTGAAAATTTACACCAGTGGAAAATCCAGTCCCATATGTTCTATATTTGCAATGAGCTGCTGGCCGGCCATTGGTGGTCCCTCGGATTTGTCCTGGCAACTCTGTGTTGGGAAATCCACCGCCACTGACCTGTGGCTCATATGACGTTTATGGAGGGGGAAAGAGAATCACACTGGTGGAAGGGCAAGTATGAGCCCCCTGGATGACCTTGGGCAAGTCATGTGACCACTCTGTGCCTCAGTTTCTCCATCTGTAGTATGATGTAATGATACTAACCTCCTGAGATCTAGGGGGTGATGCTCTAATTGGACTTGAGTCCCAGAGCTGAACATCTTAGCTGGCAATCTGGCCGCAGCTTGGGGTAGATTACCTCCCCCACCCCACCCCCAATTGCTGTTTTCTCCAGAAATGCCAAGACAAAAATGCCTCCAATCACCAGATTTGATGAGTTTTGCCTTCTCTCCCCACTTCTTGCAGAGCCGGGAAAGGAGTCTTTTCAGCGATGAAGCTGGGCAAGACACGTCCTCCAAAGGAGGACTCTCACCGAAAGCAAGGTACGTCTTGCGCAGAGCTTGGCCACTGCTGGGCAAGCGTACCCCAAACCTGGGTGGCCGGGCAGCTCTGCCTGGCAAAAAAATAATGAGCCTGTTCTGGCCCGTTGTTTCTTTATGTTGCACAGTGAAGGCCAGAAGAGAGCGAATGGGCTGTTTAAAATGTTTTCACTGCTTTTTTTTTTAATTTTCAATTTTCCACCAAACCAAACAAAACCCTGGTTTTCTGGGGTTTTCTCCTCTTACTCTCTTCCCTCCTGAAAAAAACAGGGGGTGAAGGAGAGGAGGAGGGGAGAGGGGATTTTTGTTTTCTTTTTGTTTCAGGTCAAATCAAAATAATTTTATTTTTGTTTCGATGAAAAAAATTAAAAATCCAAAAAAATTTTGGTAGGGAAAAATTGTGTTTCTTTCTAAATGATTTCCGTGGAGAATCGTTCCCATTTGCCAACCCACCCTAACGATGGATAGACAGACAGATCTGTAGGCATGATTAGGGTTTTTTCACATGAGTGGAGATATCAGTGGAGATAAAGCCAGAGAAAAGGGAAGGAAAGACGAGACATAAAAGGCTCTTGCAAAGAGGAGGATGAAAAATTGTCCCCATTAACCTCTGAGGACAGGACAAGAAGCAACAGGCTTAATTTGCTGCCAGGGAGGTTTAGGTTGGACATTAGGAGAAACTCCCTCACTGTTGGGGTAGTTAAGCAATGGAACAAAATGCCTGGGGAGGGTGTTGGCCTTTGAAGGTTTTCAGGAACAGGTTGTTAGACAAACACGAGTCAGGGACGGTCTGGATAATGCTTGGTCCTGCCTAGAGCGCAGGGGGCTGGACTAGATGACCTCACAAGGTCCCTTCCAGTCCTATGGGTCCATGGTTCTGTGAATCCTCTGCCGCTATCGGAACATGGCACCGATGCACACCTCGGCAGCTGCCCTGGGTTGCCATTCAGAGCTGTCTCCTTTGCAATGGGCCTGCTGAAACAAAACAAGGAAGGGAAGAGGAGCACCAGAGGACTTTAATAACTCAGTCCTTGGTCACAGGTTTATTACAGGAGCGGGGGAGGGTCTGTGGCCTGCCTTGTGCAGGGGGTCAGACTAGATGAGCAGATTGGTCCCTTCTGACCATAGAGTCTATGGCTGCCTCTACACTGGCAAGTTAGGTCGACTTCGACCTAAACAACGCCGTATCCACACTGGGATCTTCTTAAGTCGATTCAAGAATCTCCTTAGTTTAAGGTCAACTTAAGCCTTAAATTGATCCTTAAATCAACTTGAGGCCAGTGTGGATGGGGATTAATGCTGAGTCGACATTGTTAAGTCGACTTACAGCGAATGTAACGGCCATCTCTGCTGTTAAG
>ML685944.1:110570-133374 GCA_007922175.1 Pelusios castaneus | reverse complement strand
AGCCTGGAATGGAGAAGGGGGATCACAAGGGTGTGAGCGCCATGGTTAACCTGGAATGGAGAAGGGGGATCACAAGGGTGTGAGCGCCATGGTTTCACCTGGAATGGAGAAGGGGGATCACAAGTGTGTGGTGACATGGTTTAGCCTGGAATGGAGAAGGGGGATCACAAGGGTGTGAGCGCCATGGTTTAGCCTGGAATGGAGAAGGGGGATCACAAGGGTGTGAGCGCCATGGCTTAGCCTGGAATGGAGAAGGGGGATCACAAGGGTGTGGTGACATGGTTTAGCCTGGAATGGAGAAGGGGGATCACAAGGGTGTGGTGACATGGTTTAGCCTGGAATGGTTCATCTCTGAGGCACAGAAGAACTGGTGAGGACGACACACAGTCATGGAGCTTGTTTGCTAACTCTTGGTCAGTCTTTTTTTTATAACAACTAAAAATTGTAGGAACTCCATTACGTTTGAGGAGCCCGGTCTGAAATGGTGCCTCTGAAAGATGAAGAGAGCAGTCAGATTGTATAGCGAGGGTGCGGGAGAGAGAGGAAAAAATGTTAATAAGGGAGGCTGCTAATTAAGTGGCTGGTGAGGACTGCTCACTAGGTGTGCGTCCATTTCATACGGAGCCAGGCACCATCGTTGGCATCTCTCCTTTTGGGAGTCTCAGGGCTTGTCTACACACAGATGTTGTATCAGTGGAACTAACGCTATATTAAACTGGCGTAAATCGACTGGAGCAATGAGGTGCGATCTGGGTGTGAACCAGTGGAGTGTCCACATGCAGAGCTGCACCAGCTGAGCTGAATCAGTTTAACTGTGCATTTTTAGTTAATTGAAAGCAACGTCTGTATGTGAGCCAGGCCGCAAAGGACAGGCCCTGGCCTGCATGAGGGTTGCAGAGGGCCCTGCCTGGGATCTGCAGGGCTGTTGTGCTGGCATCTCCCGCCAGCACTGATCTCGCGTTAGACACTGCAGGTGAAGGCAGGCTGGTGGGGACCGCGGAGACCAGGCTCACAAAGGTGGGTGTCCCGACCTCCCCTCCCTAGGTGAGCATCACGATCATCGAGGCCCGGCAGCTGGTGGGGCTGAACATGGACCCTGTAGTTTGCGTGGAGGTGGGGGAGGAGAAGAAATACACGTCCATGAAGGAGTCGACCAACTGCCCCTACTACAACGAGGTGAGACCCGGACCTGCTCCAGGCTCTGCGCGCTGAGACACACCGTGGCCGTAAGCTCTACTGAGCTGGGCGTTTGCCTTCTCAGCTCAGGGTTAGCAGATCAGGCTGGGGACAGTCTCAGGGTATCGCACCGGCCTCATCTCCCTCCCACCCAAAGCATTCGGGGTTTGGATGTGTCAAGGTACAACCTGACCAGCTTTTTCTCAGGCCAGAAAAATGCTGCATTGCTACCTAATGGGCCAGATATTTGGGATGAAATGCCCCTATGGCACAGCTCCTCAAAGGATGCCCGCACCAAAGAAAACGGCTTACTTAGTTGCGGTCATTCCACATTAATGAGGCAGACCAAGAGTCCGTCCGCCCTCAGCGTATTTGTCCCTGTGGCAGAGATGGTCTGCTAGTGCCATGGACGTGGGATGGAGCAGGAGTCAGTAGCCTGGACTCAGAGCCTCGCATTGGCATCCTATCAAGGGCAGTCGGGAGCAAACTCAGAGCAGGTCGAACAGCAGAGGAGTTCGTTGTCAGGTTCCTGGCCAGGGTCGACACCGAGAGTCACTGTCAGGTTTCAGGGTCTGGGTCAGGAGGCGAAGTCCAAATCAAGGGCGAGGAGCCAGGAGGCTGCTGTCGATCAGCTCCCCTGAGGTGGTCTGTGTCTACAACGGGCCATGAGGAGTAGCGAGCAAACCCCTGACCCACGTGGTGCCAGAGCCAAGGGGCAGGACTGGAGTGAGGAAAGGCTGGAAACAAGCCAGGCCCAGGAGCTATTGTGGGTTGGCTCCAGCCTCTCCCAGCTCCGTGTCTGTTTTCTTACTCCACCACTTCACGCAGCTGTGCGCCTAGGGTGGGCAACCACTTGACATAGCCCCAGGGGAACGAGCCATTACTCTTGAGAACCTTTAACTCAGAGAGAAAGCATCTGTTTGCTTGAGCTACGGTGGATTTACTCACCCCTGTCCCACTTTCCCAGTTTTCATAGTGGCTAACCTTTCCCATTCTGGTTCCTTGACGGTGAATGCTGGCATTTTCTATGGCGATTTGGAAATCAGACTCATCCCACCTCCCTAAACAACTTCACCGCTTGCACGGCAGTGCCGCCCAGAACCAAGCCCATGGGATGGTTGTCTCTGTTAATGATGGCTGGTCGTGGGCTGCAGTTTGCTGTCCTCTTTGAAAGGCAGTGACATGGGCTCCCCAGCCCTGACGGCTTTCCTTTCCTTTGCAGTACTTCGTCTTTGACTTCCACGTCCCCCCAGACGTCATGTTTGATAAAATCATCAAGCTATCAGTAAGTGCGTGCATGTGTGTGTGTGTGTGTGGCCTCTTTGCTGCCCTTTCACGGCAATGTGGAAAGAGCCACTTCACCAGCCTTTCACAGCAATGCTGAAAAGAGCCTGATTCACCAGCCTTTCACGACAATGGTGAAAAGAGCCTGATTCACCAACCTTTCACAGCAATGCTGAAAAGAGCCTGATTCACCAGCCTTTCACGACAATGGTGAAAAGAGCCTGCTTCACCAGCCTTTCATGGCATTGGTGGAAAGAGCCTGATTCACCAGCCTTTCACACCAATGGTGAAAAGAGCCTGATTCACCAGCCTTTCACGACAATGGTGAAAAGAGCCCACTTCACCAGCCTTTCACGGCAATGGTGAAAAGAGCCTGATTCACCAGCCTTTCATGGCACTGGTGGAAAGAGTCATTTCACCGGCCTGTGGCATGTACCGGTGGTTTCAGTGCCCAGGAAAGTGGGGGAAGGAGATCTCAGGAAGGAACTGGGCATGCTGCTGTCAGATACCAGGCATGCTGCCCTGACCAAGTACTTTGCAGGTGCCCCTCAGTCCTAGCCCGTCGCCCCTCTGCTCACCCAGCACCCTCCGTTATTCCAGGCCTGGGCCCACCCACGCAGGGCTCGCTTGGCATCTCTAGAACTCAGCACCCCGCCCATCTTCTCCCGTCAGCCCCATCCAGCTAGTCCAGTCCTAGGCAATGACTCCAGGGTACCTGCTCAGGGGAGGCCATGATAACCCCACAAACCTGTCTCGGTTGTGACGTTCACCGAAAGGCTCACTCCTTAGGCTTGAACCTGCTGCCCTGCTCCCTCCTGGGGCTAGGGCGACCCGTGTCTCGGCCCGTCCTGACTTGCTTTGGCCTGTGTCGATTTCAAGGTGATCCACTCGAAGAACCTCCTGCGCAGCGGGACCTTGGTGGGCTCTTTCAAAATGGACGTCGGGACTGTTTACACACAGCCTGGTACGTCGCAGCGGCTTAGGGTGGGGTGGGGGGGTTGATATGTGGCAAAATGTTTGTGCTCAAACCCCAGGTCCTTGACAGAGGGGTCAGCCTCTGTGTGGGACAGTTTACAGGGAGAGAATGAGGGAGGTTTCTACAGATTTTATTGGTATGCGGGTGAAGCCCTTCCCATTCCACGGTGGGTTTAGTTTATGCCACACCAGGGACAGAAGAAGCTGGTTTATGTGTGTGCACACGTGCAACAAAACCTGTTACTATTGGGACTCACTCTTCATGTCCCTCCAGCTGGAAAGGCGGGTGGAGACATTTCTAGGGGCTATCCAGGGCTGTGAGGCATCTCGCGACCAGTTGCCCTTTGTGTGTCTGCTGGGGGTCCACTCTCTCAATCCACCGGCCCCCAGAAACTCAAGCAGCCTGCACAGGCGCTGTAGTCCCTCCGCAGGTTAGCAATAGACATGCCCTGAGTCTGCCAAGGGGGGCACCCGTCCACTGAACGCTCACAGCACATTACAGCTACGCTGCACCCAAAGTAAGAATACAGCTGTTGGGATTCGCTGTGGACCGTTTCCACTTGGCTTACCCAGAATAGCTTTTCCAGTTCTGGGCGAACACTTTATCCCGTTCTGGGATCCAGAACTCTCAGTTCAGCTCTGGATTTTGTCACCCCGCTTCCTTTATTTGGCACACAGCAAAGCTTCGCCGAGTTGATCAGACTCAGGGTACAGGCAGTGGTTAAAGTATAATTTGACGGGCCCCAGAACCCTCCTAATCTCTGGGCCCCCTTCCTGTATTGTCTGGGCCCCCTGCATGCATGGGCGGGCCCCAGCCCACGTAGGCATTTGCAGCCACTTCTCACTACCACCTGCATCGGTTATCGCTCCGCCACTGTCCCCCTCCAGGTCCCCACAGCCTCGCTGCTGCCCCCCATCAGGCTCCACAGCCTCACCAAGCCCCCCACTACAGCATGGCTACCCCATGGGGCATTTGTGAGCCCCCACCACCCCACCATCACCGGCCCCCAGCAGCCTTCCCAGACCCCCACCTGCCTCCTCAAACCACACATCCCTAGGCCCCTTCCTCACCAGCCTGCTTCCCAACTCTCCCCAGTCCAACCCGACCCCCAGTTCCCCGTCAGCCAGCTGGCTCCCCGGCCCTCCAGTTCCCCGCTCCCCAACCCTCCCGGTCCACCCTCCCACCCACTGACCTGGCTGGAGCTGCAGGGGCGTGTGCTGAGTCCCTTCTGGCCAGGTCTCTCCCGCCCTGAGCCGCATGCCTCTGAGTGTGCTCAGGGCAGGAGATTTGAAAAAAAAGTCCCTCCCAGCTCCCAGTGGGCCGGATTCTGGCCTGTGGGCTGTAAGGTGGCCAAGCCTTCCCCAGACCTTTCCCATCCCCATGCCAGCCTTGCACCATCCCCAGTCCTATTCCGACCCTGCACCTCCCTCCCCAGGCCGGATCCCAGCCCCCTGCCAGCCCCAGAATGCCATGCCACCCCCAGCCCCAATCCCCTGGTGACCAGCTCTGCCCCCCCTGCCAACCCACAACCTCACCAGGCCCCCATGTGGCCTTGCCTTGGGGCCTGTGGCACAGAGCAGGCAACCTACTGCAGCTTCCGGTGCCCCCTGCCGGGGCTCCAGCCAGGCTCACCACAGCACCCAATGGGCCTGGCCGGGGCTGTCGCATCCCCGCCGGAGCCCCCGCTGCCTGGCTGCAGCCCCTGCCAAGACTCCCCTATTTTTCTAGGCCCCAGAACGCTGACCCCTCAAATTTGTGGACCCCAGAACGGCGTTCCGAGGCGTTCCGGCTTACTTTAACCATTGGGTGCAGGGCGTACCACACATCCGAAGTGACTCAACCTCCCTCTTCCTTTCCATACATTTACACGTGACATTTGCTACGCACCACACATTTGGGGAGTGGCCCGGTCACTTTGCAGGAACCAAGCCCTGTACTCCATGGTCTGTTCACACGGCGCCTGATCTTTACATTCCAGCTTTCTCTTGTCCACACTCCCTCGCATCAGGGTGCTGTTACTTGGTGTAGCTAGCACAGACCACCTGTCTCCAGCAGACTGTTTGTGAAGCCTCTTTATTACTGAACCGTCTGCCCACTTTCTCTTAGACCTACTAAGAAATGAGGCAAGTTACTTTCGTCAAGTCAGGCCTGTAATGCCTCAGCTTCCCAGTCGCACCTCCGGGTCCCCAGTCCCCTTAACTCAGCCCTTAGAGAGGAGCGAGACAGGGTGGGTGAGGTGATGTCTTTGCTTGGACCAACTTGTGCTGTGGAGAGAGACCCCTCAACTCTTCCCAACAGCAGTTGGTGCGCTAAAAGATATCACCTCACCCAACTTGTCTCCTTAATATCTTGGGGCCGGCACAGCAACAGCAACGCTCCATATAGCACTTAGCGACGGGGATCGTGACAACAAGCATAAGCTAATTTAACAACGAATGAAGAGCCAAAGAGTAGCAAGTAGGTTGGAGTACTGGAGACAATTGGTTACATCTGAAATAAAATCCTAATACGCCTTCTAGAGCCGAGACTGAACTAGTGAGTCATTGTCTTATCTAAGGATATGCCGCTCCCCCAGAACCTTTCCCCCAATGTTTTTCAGCCAGGCTGGCCATGATCCCATTTGCACTCTCACCTCGTGCCCTGTGGGGACGGTACCATCTGTCCCCTTTCATTCTTCTGGCACGCCAGACTAATTCTTTAAAGCTCCTGCTGCCTGTTCCTTCCTGTAGATGTTGAGCTCTCTTGTCGTCACAGTCTTGATAAACTGGCGGCTGCGTATTCAAAGAGCCTTCAGTTGTAAGACACAGCACAAACAATAGTCAGCCAGGACAAGATACATGTCTCCTAATCCTGCCTGAACAGGTCTTATACTCTAAGGTCAGAAGGGACCAACCTGTTCGTCCTTTTCAGGGTGACCTGTCTTAATTCCACACCTGAAGAACATGGTTTTCAGTATAGATATGTAACCTTTTAGAAAAGTTCCAAAGGGGGAGCCGTGTTACTCCAGTTCCACAAAACAAACAAGGAGACCCAGGACACTTTGAAAGACTGACAAATTTATTTGTCGCAGGAGCTTTCATGGGAGAAAATCCCACTTTGTCAGATGCTTGAAGATGGGGAACTTACAGAACTCTTAGACACTTACAGAAACTTTTAGGTAGTTTCCTTACATACCTTTTACAATGATTACAATGACTAGCATGGCCCTGGCTGTTGGCAGAGATCTCCCATCCCATCATTTGGCCCATTATTATGTAGACATCAGACACAGGGGATCCACTCTGCACTCTTTATGCCTTCTCCCCGTTGGCAGCAAGTGACAGTCATCAGAGCCACGGGTCACAGTGGGCTTGGTTTGGAGGGAGATAAGTCATAACTAACTCATTTAAAAGACCACTAAAAATGACCTAAAATAACTTTATTGCTATACAGAATAATGGAGGAATTTTAAGGAGCAATTTGTCACAATATGCCAGGATTAGGAACAAAGACTGTATCCCACTGGACAAAGCTCCACACTGATGGGGACTTGGTTTTCCTTTATCCCATCTCCCTTTCACACTGCGCTGGTAATAGGGAGGGGCCTGGACTAAAAGAATCAGGCCCCGTAGAGTTCCTATGTCTAATTGTGACACTTCACGAGAGAGTGGACCAGCAACCTGCCTCTTGTGCAGGACGGAGTCTCGCCCATCCAGCACCTTTGCCAGCGTGAAGCTGGGGAGAAATTTCACTTAGGGTGGAGTGGGGTCAAAAGGAAACCTCTTTGTGGCAGATGGCTATTTAAAAACTGACAGCAGCTTTTCAAAGCTGCTTAGAGGTTTCACATGTTCGTGATTGGCCAGTTGTGCTGGATTGGCAGACAGAGAGCAGGTGAAGCACCCAAAAGTGTGCGAAAAATGCAGCAGAAAAGGTCACTGCACAGTTTCTTTCTCACATGGGTATTACCTGCACTGAGAAGCTGAAGCACTGCTCAAAACTGTGATATTGTTCTATAAAAAGGCATGTGGAGTGGTCTCAGAGGCGCTCCAGATAGCAGGCCCTGGTATTTTACAGGCTAGATCTTTGGGAATTTCCCCATCAAGAAAGATGTTTGAGCATAAAAAGCATGGAGTGCTATCTGAATTCCTCCCACTCGTGGGAGCTGATAGACACACGCACAGAAGATGCTGAAAAGGGTCATGCCTTTTCCTACCCTGCAATAACCTCTTTTGGTGTCTGACTTTCCCTGCCTCATGGCTTCCAGAGCACCAATTCTATCACAAATGGGCCATCCTGTCTGACCCCGAGGACATCACGGCTGGCTTGAAAGGGTACTTGAAGTGTGACATCGCAGTGGTGGGGAAAGGGGACAACATCAAGACTCCACACAAAGCCAACGAGACAGATGAGGATGACATTGAGGGGTGAGGCTGGTGCCCCACTCGAGTGAATGGCGTGTTTTCACCACCCAGTCGGTTTGTCTGTGCCTGGGGAAAAGAAGCGTGCTGTCTGACACAGCCATCTCTGGGTGTTTGCTTGCAGACCATCCTTGTGATACAGATCCATGGGGGTAGACTGATGAGTTTGTGATTTGTAATGTGGCTTTGACTGCTAGCTCACCCATTCCAGTCCAGCCCAAATCAGTGACAACTGACCATCAGATTGGCCTCTCCTGGCAAAATGCATTCCCTGTGCTGCCCTGGGCCTGGGGGTGGCGGGGGGCCCACAGGGGTGGGAGGTCACCAGAGGCATTGGTGCTGATTACTTCACCATCACTAACAATCATATCAAGTACTCAGGAGAAAAGTCCATGAGGGTCAAAACTTAGTCTGCCCCCACGACCCCAGAACAATTAAGTGTCTCTTTGCTGTAACCACCCTGGAGTTTACTCTGCCCCCATTTGACATCATGGGAGTGGGGGGATTGCAGGCACAATTCAGCCTATTTTTACCCAGTAAGTGGCATTGTTGTCCGCTGCTGTAGCTGTGAAGTTATTCATCCTCGCCCTGGGCAGCACTGTGCCGGAGTGGGGCTGGATCGGCACACTGGCACTATCTCCACATAGAGGATGCCATTTTGTTCTGCGAACAGCGCGCTCCGCACAGCACGATGACATTTGGTAGGGCAAAATGGCATCCTCTGCACTGTGCATGCAACATCACGCCGGCGGGGGTGTTCCCAGGCCAGCAACGGTTACGTAGTAGTTACTCACTCAGGACTACACCTCTTGAAGCAATTTTTCCCTGGACGGATCTCAGGGTGGGAATAAATAGCAAGACCAGCAAAGATGCCATTTGGATGAACCCCCTCCTTGCGGCCACATCCATGAGATCCAGCTCATTAGTCACATTCATTGCAAGGTGGGAAGGTTCTCAGATGTGGAGATGTGGTCAGATCTAGGGGAGCCCTCCATAAAGCTGCTAGCCTCCACGCTGAAACAAGAGGGTTGGCGGAGACTTAACAATGAGCCAGCCTGGCTCCAGATTTGGTCACCCATCTGTGCAAACAGGAGACAGCAGAGCCTGCAGGGGAAGCAGGGCCTGCTTCTGAAAGTCTTGCCCCCAGAGTCAGTTCCTCAGCCATGGCGTGAGTAGCCAACTCCTCCTCCCAGGCCTGGTGACCACCGCCAACCCTGTATGTCTGGGTCCATGTTGCAGGAACCTGCTTCTTCCAGATGGCGTCCCACCAGAGCGGCAGTGGGCCCGTTTCTACATCAGGATCTACCGCGCGGAGGGGTTGCCCCGTATGAACACCAGCCTGATGGCCAATGTGAAGAAGGCACTCATCGGGGAGAACAAGGATCTGGTGGACCCCTACGTCCAAGTGCTGTTTGCAGGGCAGAAGGTGAGTGGGTTAATTGCCCAACTATGGCACTGGCCAATAATGTTAGACCTCTCACAGGTTAGAGACACACAATCAGTGAGGTTTGGAGCCTCCCTAGTGGGCTTTTCAGCAGTGGAGAGGCCTTCGGTGGGCAAAGCTGTCCTGCACTACATCCCTCTGTTAGGTCCAAACAGTGTGAGCACTGTTCTCGAGTGCTTTGCGATAGTCACCAGTCGAGGGAAGGTTCCACTGCATCAGCTGGGAAGAGAGAGTCACTGGGTCCGTGGTTACCATGGGTGGGGCAAGACAGAAGGCCCTGGTGCTCACTAGCCTAGACCACCCCACCATTCTGCTCCTGCTCCGTCTGTCCGGCAGGGGAAAACGTCTGTGCAGAAGAGTAGCTACGAGCCGCTGTGGAATGAGCAGATCATCTTCACAGAGATGTTCCCCCCTCTGTGCAAGCGGTTCAAGATCCAGATCCGGGACTCGGACAAGGTCAACGACATGGCCATCGGGACCCACTTCATTGACCTGCGCAAGATCTCCAATGAAGGGGACAAAGGTAAAACCCAGGGTGACCTTCCACCCTTTCAGAAAGAACAAACACAACGGCCAAGGCATCATTTACCTCCCACTTCCGTCTAGAGATTAGTGGTCCTGGGTACCCGGCTTAAGAGGCCTGGCTTCTAAAAGTGCTGCATACTCTTCATTAAATCCGGCCTTTGTGAGACATCTCCAACTGGGCACCCGAACCCACTGGTCACTTCTGAGCAATCATGGCCACAAGCTCTGCCACATGCTGATGCAAATCTGATACCTTGCCTGTCCAAAAGAATTTGCAATCTAAGTGTAAGACCACTCATTAGTCCAGCCCTCCCTTGATGTGGAGACAATATACACCAGTCTTTGTTCCTGAGCTTAGATTTTCTGAACACTTCAGCCAAGACCCACTGTTTTAGGTAAAAATATAAAAAAGATTTATTAACTACAGATTTAAAGTGATTACAAGTGGTTGGTAGAAAGGATCAGAGATAGTTACCAAAGAAATAAAACTAAGTTTGCAGTCGAAATTCTGTAATACTGAACAGGATTTGAATTAGCAATGTCTCACTGAGAGCTGGTGCAAGCGATTACTTAATACACAGGCTGGGACTGCCTTCTCTGATGACGCTACCCTTCCTTGATCCCTTGGTCTTCCAAACATTCCTTCAGGTGTTGAGTTGTGGGATGTGATGATGTCGCTCCCCCTCTTTTATAGCTTCTTCCAGCTTGCTGGATGCTCCATGCATGTGATGTGGATAGCCACCCTCCATTGGTCACACAGTATCCCACTGTGGACGTGCTTTCTCAGGGAAGTTTCTAGGGATGGGGGTTGGGAGACCGTATTCCCTTTAGCGGGTCATTAACATATCTGACTACCCCATTTCTGTACCTAAAAAGCTGGTTTGGGTTTTTCCTACTTCACTACATCACAACTTTACATACAATGGCAGCACAGACAATCCAACAGGATATTAAGGTTCAAGAGATCAAGACTCTTAAAATGATATCAGACCTGCATTGTACAAAACCTAATCTGATTTTATGACGGTGGTGCCTATGGAGGTTCTGGGGTCGCTTTCAGACATGGAGTAACAAACGGGTTGATGCAGACGTACACACCCATGCCATTCAGGTGAGGCCATTTCCTGGTGTTTACACTTCTTTCATCCCTTGCACCGTACATGTTCTTCTGCTACTGTTGCAGGCTTCTTGCCCACCTTCGGCCCAGCCTGGGTGAACATGTATGGCTCCACCCGGAACTATACCCTGATGGACGAGCACCAGGACCTGAATGAGGGCCTGGGTGAGGGTGTTTCCTTCCGGGCCCGATTGCTCCTCAGCCTTGCCGTGGAGATCCTGGATACCAGCAACCCGGAGATCACCAGCTCCACTGACGTGCAGGTGGAGCAAGCCACGCCAGTCACTGACGTGAGTTAATCCCTTGCAGGCTCCAAGGCGTTGTCTTGTGTGTCGACGGGTTGTGACGCTCTTCCAAAGCCTCTGCTTGCTGGCGCCATTAAGTCACCCTTGTCATCCTCTCTCAGGGTGCGTCTACACTGGCAAGTCAGGTCAACTTAAGGACGCTTGAGTCAACCTAAACAAAGCCACCTTCACACTGGGCTTTTCTTAAGTCGACTTAAGCATTTCCTTAAGTCGACTTAAGGAAAGCATAAGTCGACTTAATAACACCTCCTTTTAGGTTCACTTAAGCCTTAAGTTGACGTAAGGCAAGTGTAGACGGGCATTAACGCTAAGTTGACTTTATTGAGTCAACTTAAAGCCAATATAACAGCTCTGTCTGCTGTTAACTTGACGTAGCAACGTCGACTTAAAGTGTTGTCAATTTGTTAAGTCGACTTAACAAAGTCGCCTTAACTTTGTAAGTGTAGACATAGCCTTGGTGTGGGGCAGTGGTGGTCCCACCATTCCTGTCGAGAGATCCAGGCTCCATGGCCATTCAAAGTCTAGTCCTTATTGGGATGGATGGCCAACATGAGGGGAAGTGAGTGCCAGCCACGTGGTGGTTTCTGGAGATTTCTGTCATGTTAGACCCTAGCCACCAGAGATCCTCGTTTCATGGAGGTTCCCAAAACAGCCTTCGTGCAGTGACTGCTGTCTATCACCCCCATCCAGGGCTGGGGTCAAAGCACCGACTGAAAGGTAAAAGGCTCTGTATCTAAGAGTGGATGAAATTTTTCCACCAAAAAGTTTGTCGGCAAAAAAGGTAGATTTGGCAACTCCAGAACATTTTGCAATTGCGTGTTGCTTTCACCGAATGGTTCGTTTCAGGAGCAAAACTGAAGAATGAGTTTGGAAAAATCAAACTCTTTTGTTTTGGCCTTTTTGAAATGAAACGTTTCCACTCAAAATTACTTTGGTTTCAAAGTTTCCTTTAATTTTATTTTTTCAATCAAAATCCTTGACAGATGTCCCAGGTCAAATCAGAACATTTTGTTTGACTTGGAAGCAGCTGGGATTTTCACCTTTCAAGTCACTGGAAAGGTGACCAGCCAGCCCGCCCGGGAGTGGGGCAGGAGCACCGCGGGCTGTGGCCTCTGGCCTGAGGCCCCTGGCCCCACCACGGGCCCTGGACTGCCCTCTCAGTGCCGGCCAGGCTGGGCTACCCTGCCCCCAGACTGGGCACCACTGTGATAGGGGGTCCCACATGAGTGGGCAGCCCTGGGCCCCCAGGGGCCTTGCTCCGGCACTAGCTGAAGGGAGACAGAGCTGTTCTCTAGCGAATAGACGCATCCTCTGCAGATTAAGACGAATGTACATTAGCAGTCTGGCTTTGGTTGTTACTGTTTCTGCCCAGGCTGTGGCTATACAGAGGCCTTTGGTCTGCATGGCTGTGAATCTGGCATCTTTCATCGCTGAAGTCCACTGAAAACCAACAAAGTTGCATTCCCTGAAGTGACAGTTGTGCAGTTACCAAACACACGGCCGATGTTTAAGGGACCTTGGAGTTCCATCAGCCAGTTTGGCCCGTCTCTAAATCCCGCCCCACCCCTTCCTCCTGCAGACCTGCACCGGCAAAATGGAAGAGTTCTTTCTCTTCGGAGCCTTCCTGGAAGCGACCATGATCGACAGGAAGATCGGGGACAAACCCATCAACTTTGAGGTCACAATAGGTTGGTACTTTGAAAAATGGAATTGACGAAATCCCGGAAGGTGGCTCTCTGGCCCACAAGGCAGTAGCTAGGGGGGTCCCACAGGCGTCCCCCGTCATCAGATGGGGTTACTGGCTCCTTCTCGGCACAAACACGACAAAGCTGAGCAGGCCGATGCCCACACGTCAGCTGCGCTAGGAAGAATGCGATCACCGCATTTGAAGGGTGTGAACACAACCCATTGTGCCTGATCCGCATGTGAGGACAGGCCGAGTCAAGGGCTGCCCACGCTGCACTCCAAGGTGAGACTGCAGCGTGTGTAGACGCACATGAGCTACTTTTCTAGCTGGTTCCAGTAACAAGAGCGGTAACAGGCAGGCCTGGAGTCACTAAACTCAAGCGGGGATGGCTCCGGCTTTTAGCCCCTCCTGAGGTTAATACACACCAAGGAGGGCGTTCACGTCCTAGTTTGGATAGTAAGAGATACACACCTGCCCCGGTCAGTGTTCACGGTTCTTGAACCTCCCTGACCTCCCCATGGGGGAAAATTCCTCCCCGCCCCAAATCAGCGATGTTTGGTGGAGATGTAGGAAAGTCCTGCCTGGAGTGGGGCCATTAGGGTCACGGTTTTATTTCACCGCCTTCTTCCCAAGGCAACTACGGCAACCAGATTGACGGCACAGCCAAGCCCAGCCTGAAGAGGAAGAAGAAAGAGGGAGGGGACACCGAGGAAGAAGACTCTGAGCTGCTCCAGCACTCAAGCGAGGACGAAGCCGATGATGATGGGGAACTGGTCTCCGTCTCCTCGACTCAGCCGGCCAAGCCCCTGATCACTGACAGGCAAGTGTGCTCGGCTGGCCAGCTGCCGGGGCAAAGGAAGAGAGGGACTCTTGTGGGGTGTAACGGCAATTGGGGTCTCTCACCCACCCCTCACCCAGGCAGGGTGAAAAGCATCGGAGCTGGGCACGGTGCAGCTCAGGGTGGGAGTTTGGGGCTTCAAGCTGAGAGGGGGACACTGCCGTACAAACCATCTATGGGATCCACACCACAGCTTCGGTCCGGTGGTCATAGGAGTTGCTTGAGCCTGGCCGGCTTTGAAGGCCCCTTCTGATCTACTCTCCAGCACAGGGAGAACAGGCCCGGGCATCCCGCCAAGGGCTCGCGGGGTGCTGGGTTGGCCAGAGGAAAGCGCCAAGGGAGGGCAGGCCGGCTGCGGGGAGGTGACGTATGCAGATCTGTGCACGGGCAGAGCATCGTGGGAGCAGGCTGCCGAGCAGGGGACGAATTGACGCTCCGGGGCTCAGTCCAGCCCCCGGCTGTGACTGTACAGCTTGCGGCAATTGGGGCCGGTGTGGCTGGGAATCGGGGGGAGAACCAAGGCGGGCTCCATCGTGTGTTGAGTTTGGGGACCGAGGGAGGGTGGGCGATTGGGGGTGAGCGACCCACACGTGCCTGGCTGGGGAGATATCCTGATGCCATAGGTGGCTTTCCCAAGGTGAGTCTCACCTGTGAGCCGACCCCTGCAATTTTCCCCATGTGGGAAACGCGACTGCCTCATTGGGGCTGTGGGGAGCTGGATTCACATTCCCCCCGGCGCTCAATCCAGCGGAGAAAGATGAAGCTATAAGGCCTTGGGCGGTGCTGTGTTCTGCTTGCCCATCGCCTGCTCTGGTGCCTTGGTGGCTGGGCGGCCCCCCCCCCCCCCCCCCGGCTTTCCCGTCTGCCCTCCGGGGGCTTGACCTGTGCCCTGACATCTGCCCAGCTGGAGGAGATCTTTCCGTCCCTTTCAGCACACCGCCTCCCATTAGCTGCCTCTGTGCCGGGGGCTAGGTCGGTGTACCTGTGCCGTGTGGGACTGTGTTTGGTTTTTTTCACACGCCTGACCGACGGAGCTATGGTGATCTATTCAGGGCTGGTCCATACAGGGAGCTCACATCAGCACAACTCTACCGCTCAGGGGTGTGGATGGAATGAATTAGGACGGGATGTGGGGAACCCTGCAGGCTCGTAGAGCACTGGGTGTGTTCCCAAGCAGTTTCTGGAGACTGAAGCCTCCACGTCCACCTGCAAGGCAGAGGACAGCACCTCAGATAGCCTCCCGTGGCCTGTGGTATGGAAGCAGAACATTTATCTCTCTCCCGGGCTGGAAGGTATGGGGGGCAGGCAGTGGAGCGGGCTGTTGCGGGAGGATAAAGAAGGACTGGAGAGAGGCCAGACAGATCTGGTGCAGGGTCGGGGACCTGGTGACACAATGGGAAAAGAACGCTTTGCTCCATTAAATATTTCACAACGATATCCCTGAATACGGATTTTTTTTTTTAATGGAGTTAGGGAAATATTTTCTTTCCAGGCTCCATACCAAACTATGGTGCTAATCTGCTTCCTCCTTCTCCCGACTCCTCTCCCCTGTTACCCCAGTATCCAAGCATCTTCCTAATCTTCCCTGTAATTCTTCTCCCAGGACTTGTGCGAGGTAGGGCAGCAGCATCAGCTCCATTTTCCAGCTGGGAGAACTGAGGCCCAGAAAGGCTGCGTGACTTACCCAAGGCCACTCCAGAAGTCTGTGACGCAGCACAGGGCTGTGGCTGGATGCTTTTTCTTAGGCACTTTACTGTCCCCCCCTCCTTGCTGGCTACTGGGTCGCTCCTGATTTCCCATGTCCTCTTTGCCCCTTTTTCTGCTCTGGCTGCTGAGTCACCAGTTCAGAACCGTGGCAGGCCCAGCTGGGCTGGGGGATGATGGAGACACTGGTGCCTCCTGAACTCTGGCCCCCGTCTCTGCCATGTGACTGAGCCAGAGCCAGCAGGTTCTTGATCACCAGGCAGCTTTGAAGGGCCCCTTCCGATCTGCACTGCAGAACACAGATGCCTGCCTCAGGGAATGTGAGCCCCAGGGCTCTGGATCTCGCAGCACTTTGGCAAGGGTTCATTGGACTGCTGGGCTGACCGGGATTAGCAAGAAGAGGGCACTGGGCGTGGGCAGGCTGGCTGCGGGAACGGCCCAGCCAGTGGGACGGATCTGCGTGAGCATCTGCGTGCGAGCAAAGCACTGTAGGAGCAGAAGTAGGCTGCCTAATAGGGGCCAAATTTCCCATCTAGGGCATGGAGATGATGGGTCTGGCCCCAGATGAGGCGGGGCAGCTTGCGGCAGTCAAGGCAGGTGTAAATGGTGCTTATCGGAGGGCCAACGCGGGCTCCATCCTGTGCTGAGAGTTAGGGGTGAACGGGGGGAAAGTGGTTGGGGGTGAGCGACTCACACTTACCTGGCCAGGGAGATACTGTGATCGCAAAGGTGGCTCTCTCAGAGTGCCATTCATTGCACTGCGGGTGTGCTGGCCCCTGCGATTTCCCCCCAGGCAGGAAACTTGACTGCAGAATTCGTGGCGGTGGGGGGGGGGGGTGTCCGCGCTTTCCCCTGGCGCTCGGTCAGACAAAGACAAAGTTTGATTAATTGTCAAAGATTAAGACAATCGCCGTCTGCAGCATGTAAATCACACCCAGCCGGACTAAATGAATACCATAGTCAGCCACCCATGGACCGCACAGCAGGGCAATGCCAGCAAATTCCCAGCCCCAGGCTCTACCCCAGAAACGGGCCAACTCCCAGCCCCAGACTTTGCCCAGTAGCCTCCCGGACAATACATCACTTATTAATAGAAGATGACGTGCACAAATCTTGTTAGCCCAAATGGTGCTTCCCAAACACGTCAGCCCGAACACTCTGGTCAAGAGACAACATCAAAACAAATATATTTTAGATTGTAAGTGACCACAAGTAATGATGCTCCGTTCGCGCACCCACAGCTGGGTACAACATACAGTATCCATGCCAGTGAAAACTCAGGTTCAGCTTCTTCAGTGCACAGCTGTTTATTTGAACCCATCACGGGGCATCACAGACAAAGAACAACAATTATACACGGCCTTTCCGTAATGAGCCTCAATTCCCGCAACATTGAGCCTCAGCAACTCTGCTGGTCCCACATCATACCTGACTCGCAAACAAAGCATAGATAGCTACCACTTCCAGGTGGAGACCCTTTCTTCTTCTTCTTGAATTCCTCATCTGCTTAATGGGAGGGTGTGGGCCACGCCAAGACCCTCTGATTCCAGAGTCCCTCTTCAGATGTTAATTGGGGTCTGCGTTGTATTCGCCACTACTTACACCTTCTTCAAAGGAGCCGCATGTCCCCAGAATATGCTCGGTTAGCACTTATTTAGCCTATCGTGATTTTTTATGACTTGGGAGGGACAACAGGAATTGGGTGATGGACATATTGTCAAATATGGCCCCTGGGGCCCTGACGTCATGCTGTTCAACTGGATCAGTTAACTCCATCAGTTAGTCCCAGATTCACCATTGCCCACGTCTACACTAGGTGACTTGGCCATTGGTTGACCATGACCCTTGGTCTGTCCCAAGAGCACGGCCACGTACACAGGGCTCCTGGGTCAATAGTCGTGGCTTATGTCAGTGTCAAAGGCAAGTTTGGTCTTCTGAGTGATTTTCCATTTAATCCCCTGCTCCCAGAATCCTCTGGCACTCACTCACTCGCTTGCTTCCATCAACTGGAGTAACTCAGCACTGTCCGACCAGGGGGAACGTGGGGTTCCAGACTGTCAGTTCTGTTTAAGGACAAACAACGTTTAAAGGGTTAGGAAACATTAGGTTGAGCTTGTTGAGAATTTAGCTGAACGAAGAGAAGGCTCAGAGGTGACGTGATCCCAGTCTCGCTGTATCTCCGTGGGAATAAGTATTTAATAATGGGCTCCCCAAGCTAGCAGAGAAAGGTCTAACACGATCCAGTGACTTGGCATTGAACCTAGACAAATTCAGATGGAATAAGGTGTAAATGTGCAGCCGGGAGAGTAATTACCAATTTACCAAAGGTCGTGCTGGTGTCTCCGTCACAGGCAATTGCTAAATCAGGATTGGCTGCTCTTTCGAAAAGATCTTCCCTGGCAATTATTGTGGTGGCCGTTCCATGGCCTGTGCTGTCTCAGGGTCACAACGGCCCCTTCTGGCCTGGGGATCTGTAAGCCTAGGAACGAAGCTGTTTGCAACAGAACAGCCAGAGATTTCCTCCTGCTCCATGCAATGTTCTGAGCCTGGAGCCTGGCCCACTGAAGTTTATGGGAGTCTTTCTGTTGACTTTAGTGGGCTTGGAAGAGGCCTCCGGTACTTCATGAGGCCCCCAGTCATATGTGACAATGCACCACAGCCGTGCACTCCATGTGGTGCGATGTGCGAGATTCCTTGCTCACACGCCAGTGCGTCCTGTCCCCTCCACTACAGGAACTACTTCCACTTGCCGTACTTTGAGAAGAAGCCGTGCATCTACATCAAGAGCTGGTGGCAGGACCAGCGGCGGAGGCTCTACAATGCTAACATCATGGACAAGATCGCGGACAAGCTGGTGAGTATGAGCACGAATTAGGGCTCCCAGGGAGGGAGCAGACCTCACGCCCAGCACCCCTGCACTGACATTTCCATCTGCCACCTGCATTGCTAAACTGCTCATTGCCAGTGAACGGTCCCGTCCCAAGGACTGGTCTGAGAAACCCAGCGGCACAGCGAGCCAGTGCGCAGAGCCCTGGTGTCTGGAGGGGACGTGGAGGGAAGCGCAGCCCATGTTCCCAGGGACGTAGGGAGCCCCGGCGCATTCACTCAGAGGGGGGCAGGTGTCTGGTTTTCGGCTGGAAAGTTCGGTCAATAAGATGTACTGAACGGACACCAGCAAGCCGGTTACCGGAGCAGGTGCCAGGCCAGCCCCTGTCGGCCAACACATCACATGTAGCAGGGAAGTGAACAAGGGGAACCTGTGCTGCGTCTTCTTGAGCGACCAAGGCCTTAGCAAAGCCTCAGCGTCACTAACAGGCTTGGCTGGAGATCAAAGCCGGGAGAGATCAGAAAACTCCACGGAGCTGGCTTCTTTAGCCTCACAATGAAGGAGAAGTCTCGGGAGTCCCACCCGAGGGGGAGTGAAGCAGCGGGGAAAAGCCCCAGAATGGGTCTCCTCTGACTGTGTGAGATGGTGGGACGTGACCAGCCCCACCTACTGACTAGGGCAGTACAGAGCCCGCCTGCCCCACCCTGGGCTGGAAGAGAGGGGAAGGGGCTTCTGGCCCCATCCTGCCCCTGTGACGGGTCCCCTCCTTCTCTCCTCGCCGTTCCAGGAGGAGGGACTCAACGATGTGCATGAGATGATAAAGACGGAGAAGCCACACCCTGAGCGCCGGCTCCGTGGGGTCCTGGAGGAGCTGAGCAGCGCATGCTTGTGAGTTGAGGGGGGGAAGAGAAAGCGGCAGAGACCCAGTGAGGGAGAGACATGGTAAAGGCTGGTGGACGGTCAGGAGGAGAATTACCAGCTACCTGCCAGGCCCGTCTCTCCTTGGCTGGTCCTGCTGGAGACATCACGATCTGCCCCACTGAGTGAAATTCCCCCTGTGCGAGGCCCACGTGCATCCCTTCCTCACCTGTCCCCCACCCTCGGCCCCCGTCCCACCTCTCCTGAGTGCACCATGACAGACGCTGCTGTTCTCGTCTCTCTCCCCTGCCAGCCGCTTTGTGACCCTCGCCAACAAGGACCAGAGCCTCTCTGTCCGGACCAAACTGGACCGAGAGCGGCTCAAATCCTGCATGCGGGAACTGGTGAGAGCATCTGGCGGGAATGGTGGGCTGAAAGTCTGCGAGGGGTGGGGAGGGGCTCCGGTGCTGCCCAGGGATATGGCGCCTGGCACCCCAAGGGCACAGCTATACTGGCTGATGGGATGAAACAGGATTGACAAGCCAGCTACCCACCCCTGCTACTGGCCCTCAGGACCCTCCGCCAGAGAACAGGGTGAGACCCCCGCGGGAAGGCTGCCCTGTCACTTCTCAGGCTGCCCCTATTGAGTGGATAGAGGTCTCCAGGGAAGCCAATCCTGCACCTTTCACTAGTGCAAACTTCTCCATACCTTGGTACAGCTCCTTCCTGCATCTCACAGGAATTCACTCCCCGTAGAGTCAGCATCTTCGTCCCCGTACTACAGATGTGGACACTATCCATCCTTAATGCATACGGGTCTGCCCCCTCTTTTTCCATTCTCTCTGGTCCTTTTACCTCTCGCTCACCTTGGTGCGCAGGAGAACATGGGCCAGCAAGCCAGGACCCTGCGGTCGCAGGTGAAGAAGAACACCATGCGAGACAAGCTGAAGCTGGTGCAGAATTTCCTGCAGAAACTCCGCTTCCTGGCAGATGAGGTGAGCGGGAGTCACCCCTCCACACCAACCCTGGGCGAGAGCCTGGTAGGGGAGCTGTTGGCACTGGGGAAAGGCTGCAAGCCGTGGATCAGGGGTCCCCGATGACTATTGCTTTGTGCATCAATCCTAGGCACAGGGCCAGGGAAACTGAGGCTTGACAAAGGTCCCTCCCCAGCCCCCGCTCCCTGCACTCCAGTTGGATTCTGCTCCTTTTCAGAGAGGTCCACGCTGGTGCCTGGGCCTCCTTGACTTGTCCACTGTACACAAGTGCATTGGTTGATTTGAACGGGCCGTCAGCAATGTACGTGGTTGGGTCTTCTGCAGCTGAATGCACCGGTCACTAGTTCCTGGGCTGTTAGCTTCCAGGAAGCAAAGACTTTATAAAACTCTTCCTAGGGACCAGCTGCTAAAGGGGAACAAAGATCCACCCAGTATGATCGTGGGTCACACCCAGCCAAGTCTGCCCTGTGCACAGGATTGGCTCAACGGGGAAGAATTGCGGCGATTGTCCCGATCCACATCCGAAGGGGCGGCTGAGAACCATTGAACCGAACAGGGCTCAGTAGGGGACCCAGGGAACGTAGGGAGTGGTGCTGTGAAAATGGGGATGAAATGAATAATCCTCATAATGCACCTGCCTGGAATAAAGCTAAAGATCTGTCTATCCATGGGCCAACTGGACGCTGCTTCTGACAGCCTGTGACTTGGCACACCCTGGCTTTGAGGAGGAGACGGGGTTATCAGCCCTAGGCACTAGCGCGTCCCACAAATTTTCCATTCAGATATTTATCAGAGGAAAATGCAGTTTCCACCAAGCCGACATTTTCCCTGGGAAAATCCAGTCATGCAGAATTGTTTCAACTTGGGTCAAAACATTTTGGTTTGGCGATGCCTCGTGGGATTGTATTTTTGGTGCCTCATCCTTCCCTTCTCCTCCATGGACCAGACTCCCTGGGTGGATTGCGTCGCCCATGACACACCATAAGGTCCCCTCTGGTTGAGTTCTGTGGCTGCAGTGTATCGTGGGAAATATAGTCTGGCCAGGGAGCCCAACCCAGAGAGAAGAATGTGGCTGAATATAACTGGGGCTGTCAATTCAGGAAGGATGTGGTTAATAGAGAGGGTTCAGAGAAGAGTCATGAACATAGTGAAAGGACAAGGAAATCTGCCGTGCAGTGACAGACTCAAGAAGTCCAATCTATTTATTTTTACAAAGGAAAGATTAAGGGGTGATTCCATTGCACTTTATAAGTCCCTACGCAGGGGATAAATGTTTAATAATGGGCTCTTCTGTCTGGTAGAGAGAAGTCCGAGTAGATTCAATAGCTGGAAATTGAAGCCAGACAAATTCAGACAGGAAATAAGGCTAAAAATTGGAGCCGGGAGGGTAATTAACCATTGGAGCCATTTCCCAGGGGTCATGGTGGATTCTCCACCACTGACAATTTTTAGACCGAGACTGGATGTTTTCCTAAAAGATCTGCTCTGGGGATTGTTGGGGGCAGATTTCTGGCCTTGCTCATCCAGGAGGGCCGATTAGATGATCATACTGGTCCCTATGGGCCTTGACCACTCTCTATGGAGATTCTGGGCAGCTCGGGCCGAGACGGTTCACTATCAAACCGAGCCCCCCAATAAAATATCCCCTACAATGCTATGTTTGGACGTTTCTGAATTAAAATTACAATTTGGGACCAAAACTAATGATGAGCTGTTGGAACGTCCCCCGAGATTGACATTTGGATTTCCACCCAGCTCCACAATATGTTCAGAGCTGCTCGGGGCAGGTCGGAGAGGCCTCTCTGCGGCATTAGATCTGTGCACAGCCCCACTCCCCTAATGATCCTGAGGAGCAGTCAGACCTCACGAAATTAATTCACAGACGGCGTGCTCTGCAGGAGACCAGACTGGATGCGTTGGTCCCGCCTGGGCCTTGAAATCTCTGACACCACGTAGGGAGGCTTAAAACCGTCTCGGGCGGGACCCTAATGCGACTGAGTCTGGGGAGGTACTAGACAAGCCCATCTCCTGGGGAGTCATTTGACTGGCCCTGCTGGTACCTCAGCCAGCGTCATGAATGGGGGGAAGAGAATGAATGGGACGGCACGGTGGAGGCGTCCTGGAGAGGGGTGTCCCGCCACACCCACCATGGTGAATAGGGCCGGGTTCCTGTTTGCAGCCCCAGCACAGCATCCCGGACATCTTCGTCTGGATGATGAGCAACGGCAAGCGCATTGCCTACGCCCGCATCCCCTCCAAGGACATCCTGTACTCCATTGTGGACGAGGAGACTGGCAAGGACTGTGCCAAAGTGAAGACCATCTTCCTGAGGGTAACTGGCCTGTGCTTGGGGGGGCCACCGTGGCCAGCAGGGGAAGGTGGGCTAGCGAGAGAGAGGAGGAGGAGGAGGATGCAGAGCGGCAGGGGGACTGCATGGAGGCTGGGGGAGACGTCATGGAAAGGGCGGGTGGGTCGGACTGCTGCAGGCAGGAGGTATCAATGGGTTGGATGATGTGGTGGGTCTGTTGCCATAGGGCAGGAGGTGGGGGTGGGTTGGTTGATGTGGTGGGTCTGTGCAGGAGGTGGGGGTGGGTTGGATGGGGCAATGGGTCTGTTGCCATAGGGCAGGAGGTGGGAGTGGGTTGGATGATGTGGTGGGTCTGTGCAGGAG
>ML685944.1:63189-110470 GCA_007922175.1 Pelusios castaneus | reverse complement strand
GCAGTGGGTCTGTTGCCATAGGGCAGGAGGTGGGGGTGAGTTAGATGGGGCAGTGGGTCTGACCCCATAGCGGGGGAGCTGGGTCTTGTCTGGTCCCGCGTGCCCTACACCCAGCTGAGACTCTCCCCCTTGTGCCCAGCTGCCCGGCAAGCGGGGCTTCGGGCCGGCCGGCTGGACGGTGCAGGCCAAGATGGAGATCTACCTGTGGCTGGGCCTGAACAAGCAGCGCAAGGATTTCCTGAGCGGCCTGCCCTGCGGCTTCGAGGAGAAGAAAGCCAGCAAGGGCCCGGGCCTCCAGGCCTTCCCTCCCATCAGCCTCCTCTACACGAGTAAGAGCTGCCCGCGTGCCTCGGTTGCTGCTGCGCCTGGGCGTCCATGCTAGGGGGGCTGGCCGTCCGGTGCGGGGAGCCACCCATGTGGGGTCTTTGCTACTTCTGCCCTTCCTGCCCCACACGCCCGTCACTGCCCTGACTGTCTGCCGCAGGCCGGGCATGGCCACAGGACGGGCTCTGAGCCCAACACGAGCCACAGCCGGCTCTGGTAACAGCCCCATCCCTCAGTGCTCCACCCAGAGCGAGCTCGCCCCAGCGACGAAAACCACCCAGGTCCTGGGGAAGTCTGGATCCACGCCGTGCACCGCTGACCTGCATCCGTGCTGGACCAGAGCTCAGCCCTGCCTCCCAACGCCCTGGCGTCCCCTGCTCCGCGCCCCACGTCTCCGGGCGTCTCTGGTCTCACCACCTCCTTTCCTTGCAGAGAAGCAGGTTTTCCAGCTCCGAGCCCACATGTACCAGGCCAGGAGCTTGTTCGCCGCGGACAGCAGTGGCCTCTCAGACCCCTTTGCCCGGGTTTTCTTCATCACCCAGGGCCAGTGCACAGAGGTAAGAACCACGGCCGGGGCTGCATCTGAACCTTCTGGGCTGAATGTCCAGGCGGCCAAACGGCAGCAAAGCTGGTGGAAGAGCGACGGGTCATGGAAACGCTCACATAAAGTGCTGCCCTGGGTATAACATGGGGGCAAAGTGCCCCTCTGGGCTCGGCCCACAGACAGGATAGCAGCCTCGCCAGTGCTGCTGGCTGAGCAAGGGGCCCCGTTAGCTCAGGCCAGGGAGAGCCGCTCGGTGGCTCCAGAGATCTGGCGTTTGGACTTGGCTGGGTGCAGCTGGATGTGCACGAAGTGACTGGGCCGAGGGTGCCTGGTACGAATCAGAGACGCTAGTGCACAAGCAGAAGAAGTGACTGGCCTGAGGCCAGCTGGAGAGTCGGTGTCAGAGCTCGGGAGCGCTCCAAGCACTAGACATCGCCTTTCTTTCGCTTCTGGTGCCTCCAAGATGTGGCCGAGGCTCAGCCAAACCTCTGCACGCTGGGGGAAGACTGCTGCCAGACTTCCCAGCTCAGACACACACCTTCTCTCCGCCCTGTCTTTAAAGCAACCATCTTGTCTCTCGAATCATGCGATGGGGGGGAAGGACCATGAGAGCAACAGCCGCGAGCACGTCTGCCAGCTCTGCAGGACCCTGCTGTCCCTGTCCTCCCCGTAACCGCTGCCCCATTTCTCTCTCCCCTTCCCTTCCTCCAGGTGCTCAATGAGACGCTCTGCCCGACCTGGGACCAGATGCTGGTCTTTGATGATGTGGAGCTGTACGGGGAAGCCCACGAGATGCGGGATGACCCCCCCATTATCGTCATTGAGATCTACGACCAGGACACAGTGGTGAGGGTGCACCCAGCAAGGGAACTGGGAGCAGGGGACAGATGAGTGGGTGCTGGCCATGGAAAGCCACAGGAGAGAGTGTGAGGCCGAAGGCAGGGACTTTGTCTGGCCTTTACTTCTGCCATAGCACCTCGCCCCTCCCCACCTCCCGCTATCCTCTCCTGCCCCCCCAGCTTTGCTGACACCCCTCAGTCCCAACCTGAAACCCCCTGCAATTCCAGCCAGAGCTCCCCACACAGAAGAGGTACCTGCGACCCGGGCATCGATGGAGACCTGGAGAACAGGGCAGCGCCCTTTGATTTCAGTATGCCCTTCCTCTTGATCCAGTTGTCTTCCCCCCCCCCAGTTGGGGGGAGCCTGGGGAAACTGGGGGGCTGGGCTTGGGGGTGGGAAGCAGATTCCTGAAACGTCCCCGAACTCTCTCCCTGCCTTTCCAGGGGAAGGCAGACTTCATGGGCCGCACCTTTGCCAAGCCGGTGGTGAAAATGTCAGATGAGCACTATGGCCCCCCACGCTTCCCGCCCCAGCTGGAGTACTACCAGATCTACCGGGGCAACGCCACTGCCGGGGATCTGCTGGCAGCCTTCGAGCTCCTGCAGGTCAGAGCCCAGGACACCTTGCTGGGAATAATGGGCTGCTCAGGCCATGCGAGGTTCTGGATGCAGCTTGGGCGTGAAGTGTGCCTGGAGACGCATCCAGGAACGAAGGGCGTCGCGCCGGCTGCAGGCTGTCCTGGCAGAGATGCAGCAGGGTCTGGGCTACGTCCTCGGGAGAGTAGCGCGTGCCACGTTCACACAGTGGGTCCCACCTGGCCAGGGTGAAGCTTACGCTGAGGACTGAGCCAGTGGGGAGCAGCCTGTTGGGCCAATACCCGCCAGCACGGGAGCACAGCAGGCCAGCCAGAGGCCAGCAGGGACAGCTGGAATACGACATGCCATAGATTCATACTCTGGCTGCCTCTTTTCACTCCCAGGGCATTCATTTCCATCCAGCTCAGTCTGCTGGTTCCCAGCCACTTTCCCAGCCGGGGGGCTCTCAGCCTGGTTCCCAGAAGGCAAATGATCACATCGGAGCAAGGACTGATTGCCCCATGGCACTGGTTAGCCCTGTTCCTCGTAGAAGGCCCCCCAGGCAGGCTTGAGGCACATAGGAGGGTGACACCTGTGTCTAAATACCGAATTGCAGGCGCCGGGCCTGTCTGCCTGAACGCCCAAACAGCGGGGTGCGGAATAACCACTCGGCACCTGCGGAGATTTCCCGCTGCCGCACCCACCTCAGCTAAATTGGGCGACCCCAGCGTCACCCAGGAGCAAACGCAGGACCATGAAACTGTCCTGTTCCAGCTGGACATGGGGGAAACTGGAGAAGCAGGAGCCAAATGGAAGCTCGAGGGTCGTGTCCGTGGTGCAGCTTCTTAGCAGCCTCGTGTCTTTTCCAGATCGGCCCAGCTGGCAAGTCGGACCTGCCTCCAATCGATGGGCCAACAGACATGGACCAGGGTCCCATCCTGCCCGTGCCCCTGGGGATCCGACCCGTGCTGAGTAAATACAGGGTGGAGGTAAGAACCCTGGTGTGCTAGTGGGTCGTGAGCCGCGGGAATGGGGTGTCATCAATATGCTGTAGTACTGCACCACGACAATTGCTCCACCTCCTTGCATGGGTGAGGCAATAGGGGATGCTCTGACTGCTGGGTGGGGCTGGGGTGCATGGGAGAGCCCCGTAAAATGTCTGGGACCAGCAGGTAGGGAGCACTGGGCAAGGGCCCCATGGTTGAGAGTTATTTCCTCCGGGCAGTAATCGTCCGGGGAGCAAGACGGTCTTAGTACACCACTGGACGTAACCCTGCGGTCCCAACGCCTCGGCTCGGCCAGGGAAAGGAGCCTGGCTCTGGCCGTCAGACGTAGGCCATGGGCAGCTCTCAGCACCTCACGTTAATGCCTTCCTTTCTGCCCAGATCCTGTTCTGGGGCCTGAGGGACTTGAAGCGGGTGAACCTGGCCCAGGTGGACCGACCCCGGGTGGACATCGAGTGTGCCGGCCGGGGCGTCCAGTCGGCCCTGATTCAAAACTACAAGAAAAACCCCAACTTCAGCACTCTGGTCAAGTGGTTTGAAGTGGTGAGTCCGGCCTGCTCCGGGGCCTGGGGGGTAGCTGTGCTGTGCCAGGCGGGGCAGAGCACCAGGAGGGACCAGGGTGGGGGCAGGACTGTGCCTATGGCTGGGGGCTCCCGCAGGGGTCGCTGATTGGGGGAGGGTTAGCCTGGCATCCAGCCGCCACCTGATATCTTCTCCTGACTTGGACAGCGGCTCCCCGGTGGCCATGGGCAAGTCTGAAACCCCCTGCCTCAGTTTCCCCCAGGACAATAAGGGCTGCGGGACTCCGCTCGGCAGTGCCACATTAGAAAGGGACTGATGGGCTCTTTGCCTCTGAGAACAGAGGCCGGTTAGATTCGGGGCCCCACACTCACCCCCACCAGAAAGCAATCCCCTTCCCACCCCACAGAGAGTGGGGCCCCAACCCAGGAGCCCCTTGAGGGCTGCCCTTCCCCGACTGAAGGGCTTGGCTGGTCAAGGAGACTGAACTAGCGCTCGCCCTCCGATGGGGTCCCGGTCTGAGCCAGGAAGGGGGCTTGGCCCTTCCCCTCAAATAAGCCCTGACCCGTATGACGGGGACCTGTTCTCTTCCAGGACCTCCCGGAGAACGAACTGCTCCATCCTCCGCTGAACATCCGGGTGGTGGACTGCCGGGCCTTCGGCCGGTACACGCTGGTGGGCTCCCACGCCGTCAGCTCCCTGCGGAGGTTCATCCACCGGCCCCCGGATAAGAAATTCCAGCCCTGGAACACTGCAGGTACCAGCGGGGTGGGTCTCTGGGCTGCACGCGGTCTGGGCCAGCTAGAGAGCAGGGCGTGGACGGACAAAGGCAGTCAGAGAGGTTAACCGAGTGCCAGGCAGGGCCCCAGGGAGGGAGTGGGAGCTAATAGTCAGAGCTAGGGATGGGGGGTCAGTTGGGCAAGGTTTTTAAGTGCATCTTCAGCAGGTCTCTAGTATTTACCAAACCCATCAGCATCCCTGGGCGAGGAACCCATAGCTGGATGACAGAGCCCAGCTCCGCCCGCAGTCAGGCCCAGTTCCCCACTCAGCCCCAGGGCAGGGCCCAGGTCTGGAAAGCTCTGTCCACCAGCACAAAATTCCCATGCATCCAGATGTGTGCCAGTGGCTATTGCTGGTGTGCCTGGTCCAAGTGGGCCTCCCCTGAGGTCGGCTCTGGCTGAGCTGGGCTCCCCTTGCAGGCGGGTGTTTCCTTCTCCCTGCTTCCTGTTTCAGGGGCAGTCCCCATTTCTTGGTTTGCTCTCGCTTTTCTCTGTCACCGCCCTCACCTTCTAGATGCCTGATCTCTTTGAGTTTCTCCTCTCCACTGGCTCTTCTCTTCCTCTCTCTCTCTCTGTCCTCTGTCTAGCGAAACTGCTCAATGGCTATATGGCCCTGGCCAACGGGGGTCCGCCCTGCTATCATCCCCCAGGTGAAATTGTCATCAACATGGAGCCAGAGGTTCCTATCAAGAAGATGGAGACCATGGTGAAGCTGGAGGCTGTGAGTATTGGAGTGGCTTATTTCTTCCCAGGGGTGGGAGAGGGGATTCCACTGAAGACAGGGGCCACTGCTGTAGACGCACGTGCCGCCAAACGGATGCCCTGAGTGAAAGGTGTAGGCTGGCTTAGCGATCGTGACTAGCTCAGAGCTGTCCCCACTGGCCTGGGCGGATGCACACAGTGCCAACTGCACGGAGAAGCCCAGTTCGGGGCTGAGATCAGAGATAGTTAAATGCTGCTTCAAAGAATAACAGCCCATCACACGTACAAACCAGGCTACCTGCCCCAGCATGTGTGAGCAACCCTACAGTAATTAACCAGCACGTGCTGCCCAGGAAGAGGAAGACGCCTGCGTCTGCTCTGCTGAGCCATGCCTTTCTCTTGGGCCCATCTCCCACCCTGCAGCGCTGTGATGTAACTGGCAGAGAAGGAGAACCGGCGTCTCCCGACAGACCCTCAAGGGGTCTCGTTCATTAACTGGACTTGGTCATTGCAGAGCGTCAACCCCTTGTTCATTTCTTTGGTGCATGTGTCATGGTGCCTCGGTTCCCAGCTCTGCCTGCGTGTTGTGCTGTGCGTGTGCCAAGCGCACGGTGCATCCTCGCCGCTGTGCATTTACGCTCTCTGTTCTTCCCCCTCCCATCTCATCCCACGTGGCAGAACTCCGACGCCGTGGTTAAGGTTGACATGGTAAGTGCTGGGCTGGTCTTCCTTTGCCTTGTCCCCGTCCCGCCTGGCTGTCAACAAGCTCCCGTCTTCTTTGCTTAGCTTGCAGCAGAGCCCCCCCCCCCCCAGGCTGACCTGCAGCCTGCTGAAATGAAGGGAGGTTTATTCACTGAGCGCTGAACCCAACCTCACAGGTGTACGTCTGTGATGAGCACTGTCGGTGGAAGCAGGAGCCGCGGGGCTAGAGAAGGAGCAGAGAGCCAGAGCCGGCACAACCCTGAATTAAAGGAGCCCAAAATGGGGTTCTGATGGCCAGGTTCGGCCATCAAACCAACCCATCTGTCAGACCAGATCCTCAGCTCTTTGTAGCTGGGCTCTGAACGACAGCTAAAATGTTCCACGGCTGGGCCTGCCCTGTGGTCCCAAAGGACAGCACCAATATGAGGGCAGGGACGAGCACATTTTGTGCGGTCTGGCCTCCAGCTCAGGAAGCCTGACTTCTGTTCCCAAATCTGTCACTGACTCCCTGTGTGACTGGACAAGTCACCTCACTGCTCCGTGACTCGGTTTCCCCATCGGCGCTAACTGTACGCAGGTAGGGTTGAGGGATCCATTTACCCATCACCGGGGGGTTCGAGTCACCTCCCCCTCTTGCTCTTTCTCTCCCACGCCTGCAGTCAGAAGAGGAGAAGGAGAAGAAGAAGAAGAAGAAGAAGAAGAAAGGAGGAGAGGAGATGGAGGACGAGGAGCCAGACGAAAGCATGTTGGACTGGTGGTCCAAGTATTTTGCTTCCATTGAGACAATGAAGGAGGTAGGAGCGGCGGAGAGGCAGGGGACCACGGCGTCCAGCCATGGGAGAAGGCACCTGCCAGGCTTGGCTGAGGGGCCGTTTAATCTCCTTGGTTAACACTGCAGGGCCCGATTTACCGTGGGCTCTTCTGTGTACTGGAGCAGTGCCGGGCGACGGGTGTATCCGGCCCCTCCAGGCAAGGGTGGGACATCTCTGAGACATGCCTTTTCCCGGGAGATGGCACGGACGCTGAGCCCGCTGACTCTCGGTCACTTCAGAGAAAAGGATCTCCCTGCCAGCAAACCCCGCCGGCACCAGAGCACAGAGCAGCCAGAGAGGCAGATCTAAGCTACACAGGGGTCTGGCTCAGGGCCGGATTCAGGCCCTGGCCTGAAGGGGGGCTCCACAGCCCCCCAGAAATCTGGCCTGGCTGGCTTCTGCTGCCCTGTTCACCTTCGGTCTCCCCACCCAGCCCAGGAGCAGGGCAGGAGTGTGATGGACTGTGGCCCTGGCCCGTGGCACCGGTGGATCCCACCCCCACACAACACCGCCAGCCCGTGGACCCCTCAAGTCTCTCCCACAGCAGAGCCAGCCACACTCCCCCAGCCTCCTGCAGCACCGGTCCACAGGCCCTCCTGGGGCTCCCCCACCACAGCACTGGCCAGGGCCGTGGAGCCCCTGACCCCAGCCCCCAGGCAGGGCGTCACCATGATGGGGAGGCCCCACAAGGATGGGCAGCCCCAGCCCCCCAGGCCTTGGTCCAGCCCTGGTCTGGCCGACTGGCCAAAAGATATGGGAAGCAAAGGTGGCTTAAACCCTCCTTTATTCCTTGCGCTAGCCGGCTCACTTCTCACAGCCCTCTCCGTTCCCTTCCTGCCTCGTGGGCGTGAGAGAGGCGCTGGCGGCCAGCGGCTTATTTCGGAACCGATATAAATCTGAGGTCCTGCTCACGGGGTGAGGAAAGGTTCCATGGGGCATTTGTTTTCTTCACTGCAGTAACGGGTGTTAACTGTTATTGTTTGCATTTCTGCAGCACCAAGAAGTCTCAGTTACAGACCAGGCCCACTCTTACGCTAGGTGCTGTACAAACCCAGAAAACAAAGAGTCCCTGCCCTGGAGAGCTAGACCTGGGTGCAGTTTTTCATCTTAAACTTTTTTCGTCTACCCCCCTCCCCCCCCCATCTCCCTGGCACCCGCCAATCTTTGTAAATCTGTATATTTGTGCAAGTTCATGTCAATTTCTCCAAATTGCTTTGGTCGGGAAAAAACCTCCAAAGCATTTTTTAAAAATCAGAATATTTTGTCCTCACACGTTCTGAGATTTTTCAATTTGAAACGACTTTTCATGGTGAAATTTACTTCAGTTTATTTTAAAAAACGAAAACGCCTAAAAGCTTGAAAACGAAACAAACTGTTTTGTTTGATTCCAAATAATAATTCTGAAAAAATGTTTTGATTCACCACCCATGTCGTCTTTCCCCAGCAACTCCGGCAGCAGGAGGCGGCTGCAGCAGAAGCTGAGGAGAAGGAGGAAATGGAGATTGCAGAGGGTAAGTTTTTGAAAGCGAGATAACCAACTGGTGCAGAGTTGGAAAAAGCGGAGTTGGGGCTAAAAATTCTTTCAGCATTCGGAGTCTTCAGAGCATCTGGTCACGAATTGCTAAATTCCGTCTCTGCAGTTTGGGGTCTCACATTTCAGAGGGTCCAGACTTGACACTTGTCGTCTGGGGCCGACGGATCACGGAGCAGACCCGCGCCGCGATGCGTGCTGTGCGGATGACTAAAGCCTGCCTGGCTTAGCTGTGGCGTGGCAGGAAGACAATGAGATAGTGCTTAGAGTCTAGCCTGTGGCACTGACTTGCTGTGAGCCCTTCGGAGAGTCATTAGGTCTCTCTGTCCATCCCTTCCTCTTGGGTCAGCTTGTCAGCGTGCGGGAAGTACCCAAAAATCTTTAGCTCTATAGAATTGGAACAAGTTATTCTTAATCATAACTGTTTCAGCGTGGCCAGGCTTTCCTACATCCCCCATCCCCAGGATGGCCAGGCTGCAAGGAGGATAGCCTGTTTCTCTGAAGCACTGTATCCCCATGGGCTGTCCCCTCCTCCCTGTTAAGCCTGCGTGCTGTCGCTGCCTTCGGGAGACTGTGGGGAACTCCTGGGGGGGGTTAGCTGAGTTACTGGGGCATAGCAGCGACCTCTCTCCCAGGCTGCTCTGAGACACGGCTGTGTGTGGCTCGAGTTCACAAATGGGGAAACTGAGGCACGGATGATTAAGTGACTTTCCCATGGTCACACGGTGAGTCTGTGGCTGATGCCAGGAACAGCAGTAGTTGCCCTGATGCCCAATCCTGTGCTTTTCCCACTAGCCATTGCTGACTGCTCATCAATTTCACCCCGTCCTCCCCTCCCCCTGTACAATCAAGAAGCAGATGGGTTGATCCGGCCCCTCTGGGACTGAGCCTTTCCGGGAGGTTGCTCCCAACTCTGTGGAGCTCAGCCAGGGCCAAGAGCACAGGGTGGTTGCGATTAGTGGTTCATGGCCCTCTCCAGCTGGTCACACCTGCTGTTTAATCATACGATAGTTCTGAATTTAAATAACCTGCTGGGAAAGGCGGCCCCTGGCTCAGTGTCTCTGGGGGAGTAAATCAAACCTGGCAGGAGGAACTAGTTCGTCCCATGATTGACCTGAATGCCAGTGGGCCGTGCCTGACAGACCAGGGAGCGTCTGTGTGCACAGCAAACCCTAGGGCTGCCTGGACGAGCTGGGCTGGTTTCACCTGCTGGGGACCCGGCTGGTTGCGGTCAGTGGCCATACACTGTTCACGCCTGCTCGGGATGCAGCCCGTTGCATCCAGCGAGGCCGAGAGGGCAGATGAGCTGCCTTCCCTCTGCTTCCTGATGGTCTCATCCCGCCGTCTTGGCGTACCCGGCACTGATCAATGTCATGCCTGCGTGCGCGGGATCCAGCAGCCAGCCAAGAGCAGGAAGCCTTTTCTGTGATTCTGGCAGCTGTTGGCGCGATGTCTCTGGCGTCCCTCATCTCTCTTTGCCAAACACTCCCAAGCAGAGCCCGGCCACGGTCAGCTTCCACCCGCATGCTCTCCCCTCCCTTCTTCACACTGCTCATTTGTCTGTCCCAGTCCGTCTCTTCTCATCTGGATGGCAAAGAGGCCATGAAAGTTGACAGGAAGGAAGAGACTTTGGGGTGAGGGTGGGGGAACCTTGGATTTTGGGAAACAGCATCGATGGTTGGGTTGGCTGCCTGGGTAGCACACGTGAACAGTGTCACAGCCATTCTGCATAGGGGCTAACAGCCAACTGCTGCTGTCCCCTAATGGGGTTGCTCCTGTAGCTCCAGCGTGCAGGGTACGTGCTTTGCAGTGGACGATCTGGGGTCAGGCCTGGCTGACAACCCAAGCCCCTGCAAAGCATCATGGGCACACGGCGACTTCCTCTGCTCCAGGGCAGTGTGCCACGGGGGGAAATAAGGTGCCCTCGATGTTTTTCTTAAGACTGGGACTCAACACTCAGTTCTCCTCCCAGTTATTCCAGTCTAACCATGTAGACTGCAGGGGAGTTAGCCCTGGGGCTCACCAGTGTGTGACCATCGTAAGAGCTCATGAGGCCAAAACGGAATTTAACCCCAGGGCCATCAGCCAGTGGGGAGTTACACCCCCAGCAAGGCTGTGCCAGCTGCCCCGCTGCGATGGGAGTTGCTGCAGTGAGTCACAGGCTGTAGGCAGTCAGCTTTCATGCACACCATGGCTGAGTGTCTTGTGTTCACACCCCGCCCCCATCTCCACCTCCTTCCCTCCCGGCTCTCCCCTTCGACTCAGAAATCAAACTTGATGACTCTCCTATGAAAGGCTCCAAGGGCCAGGCAAAGACCAAGGAGAAAGTCAAGGCGCCCAAAGAGGACAAGAAGAAGAAGCAGCAGCCGCCCGAAGCCCCTGAGAAGAAGGGCAAGCCGAAGATCGATGAGCTAAAGGTGAGTGCCAGCTGCTGGAGGACTCGGGTGGGCAGCAGATCCCAGCCGCTTGGAGATGGGGAGGGGCTGGCAGGCCAGAGTTGGTTGGACTCAAATAATTTGTCCTGAAAGCGTTACACCTAGTGATGCGCACTGGAAAAGATAATCCCAACTCTACATATCCACTGATCGATTGTTCTTTCAAAACTTCCTCTCAGTAGCGGTCAAAAAAAGGCTAATGGAAGGTTAGGATCTGGAAGGAAAGGCTTAGACACTAAGACAGACAATATCATAAGTGCTCACTGGAATGCCGCTTCCGTTTCTGGAAAGGAGAGCGTGGAACTGGAGAAGGTTCAGAGAAAGGCATCAAAGACAATCAAGGATAGGGAAAGGCTTCCACATGAGGGCTACGTCCACACTGAAAATTAAAGTCGACTTTGTGGGGCTAGGGGGACCTAGGACTGGTCCACGGGGACACCTCTTGCCCAATGCCAGGGGGCTCAGCCTTTGCCCCATTGTACATAGGTACAATGGGGCAAAGGGGGACAGGGACCCTGGCAGGGCATGGGGGCAGGGTGGGCAGGGCTCAGCCCTGCCCTATGGGGGGCATGCCAGGTTCCCCTCATGCCCCCCCTGGCAGGGAGGGCATTGGTGTAGCCCTGGGGAGCCCTAAGTCGACTTAAGGCTACCCCACGTTTACACTGGCTTAAGTCGACTCTAGGGAGTCGACTTAAGCCTTAGGTCTAGTGGAAAGGAGGTTTAATAAAATCAATTTAATTTTAATTAAGTCGACTTTATTTTCCTTAAGTTGACTTAAGCAAGCTGCTTAAGTCGACTTAAGAAAACTGTAGTGTAGACGCAGCCGAGGAGAGGCTAAAAGGAGTAGGGGTGTTCTTCCTAGAAAAACGACAGCTAAGGGAGTATGTACTCACGGTCTACAAACTTGTGAATTGAATGGAATCGAGAATTGTTACTCATTCTTTCCCACAATACAAAGACTAGAGGTCACCTGATGAAATTCATAGGCAGCCTGTTTAACACAGCCAAAGGAACCCTTTCTCCACACAGCACACAGCTGATCTGGGGAACTCATTGCCATGGGAAGTTGTGAAGTATAATTGAGTGCAGGAAAGAACTGGATAAGCTGATGGAGGACTGAGCTTTCAATAGTTGATCAGGGAGGCAACCCCAAGCTGGGGCAACTCTAAACCTCTGATTGCCGGACACAGGGGGACAAGACGGGGATCACTCCGCAATTGCTGTGTTCTGTACACTCCCCCCTGAAGCTCTGTCTGGACCCGTATCGGAGACAGGATATGGGGCTAGATGGACCATGGTCTGACTCAGTCCAACAGCTCTTATGACTGGAAGGAGCTCAGATAATGCAGGGATGAGGAGATAAGAACACAATAGAATAGAGCCAAGAGGTCGTTCCCATGGGTGTTTGTTTTCATTCCTTCTGGTGGTCGTGGGGAAGCCACGGTTAGTTTCAACACAAGACAATGCCCAGGGCTCTGTGCTTCCTATCAGGGAGATGTACAGCCCTATGGTGCAGTCTCCCAAGGGAATGGGTGCAAACAGCACCGTTTGGTTACATGTGGACTTGATAAAACAGTGGGAAAGGGACTGGGAAGCAGACTTACCTTGGTAAGGGAGGAGAAGGGCTCTAATCTGGCTCTTCTCTGATTTCTGAGGCCATGTCTGGCCTTGCCACTCCTTGGGAAGCTTGGGAGCATCTCAGTTGGTGCTGTTGGCTGGGAATTTCCAGGCTTGCCCTTTTGCCAGTTGGAATCGACAGCAACAAGGGCTGAGTTCAACATCTAGGGATTCCTCTCAACAATCCAGCACAAAACCAGTTCGAGCCCCCACCCAATCACCTGGGAAATTATACCCACCCCTGGGGTCTCCAAAAGATGATGCTTCGCCTCTTGCAAACACAGGGTCTGAGTGCAGAAGAAAGCTGAGAAGAGGGAAGTAACTGAGCATTAATTTGGCAAAACGGTGCAAGCAAGATTCGTAAACTTAAAGCCATGAGCAAAGCCCCCACCCCAGCATACACTGAGCAGCGTCCTTCCTTTCTCTCTGCCCACATCCACTCCCAGGAGTTGGCCAGTGAGGACCCAGAGTTCAGGGGTCCATCTGACCAAATTCACCTCCCACCATGGCTGGGGGCGGAAAGGAGGCACCTTCCTTGCCACGCTGTCCTCTCCCTGAGCCACTCCACCTGCTTCTCCGCTATGACTGCGGCAGGTCTGGCTCCTGAGGTCCCACCCAGCTCTCAATGAGGTGGACCTCAGGGCTGCAGCTGGAGAAGCGCTGTCCCACAGTAGAGGAGGTCAGCTCTGTGATCGCTTAACAAAAGAAAAGACCCCTAGTGGAGTCTGAATTAGCTCCAGCTCTGAGCAGAGAGACGGGATGGTTAACTTATGCCTAGGGCTCATACACAGAACACACACTTCCTGTCCACACCCCCTACCAACCTTGTCCAGGCTCTCCAAGGCCCCCAGGCATGGGGAAAGCATGTGCCCCACATCCCATACCACTCTGCCCTCCTAGGTTTACAATAAGGAACTGGAAATGGAATTTGATGGCTTTGAAGACTGGCTCCACACGTTCAACCTCTTCCGGGGGAAGATCGGGGACAACGACGACACCACGACAGAGGAAGAGCGGATCGTGGGCAGATTCAAGGTGAGTCTGGCATGGCTCGGAGACGCCCAATGGGTGAATCAACAGGGCGGTTATGAACCAAGAGCTAGTTCCAGAGAGTGTAGAGGTGGAACCTCTTGGCCTATCCTGCCCACCTGGAGAAAAACCCTCCTCCAGCACAACCTATACTGATCGGTCTCTTTAATTCCTGCAGCGTCCATACAAGGCTGGCCACCCCTTAAAGTCAGGCGCCAGATCCAAATCTTTCCCTTCCCCAGGCTTCCCAGATTACAGACCAGCCCTGTCACCCTTTCTCCATTGGCCTGATCTCAACTCAGACAGGTAGCTCTGTTAACCCAGTGGGCTCTTTGCTTGTGTAGGACTCACCTCAGCGCATACGAATTTATGAGATTGGTCTCTAATAATAGTATTTCCACCAGATATTGAATCGCGGCCCACCACAATCATGGCTGGTTAGGAAACACATTTTCTGTCTTGCCAGAAACTTTAGGATTTGGTAGGGGTGAGGGGGAGAATTCATCCCAAAGGAGGTGTGACCCAGGGCTCCTGGGATAACTTCCTGAATATGCAAAAAGCAGGGCAAGCTGCAAAACTGAGAGCCAATCTGTCCCAGACACTAACGGGTGGTACTTAAACCAGACTCCCAATCAGTCACACACCACGCTTCTGATTCCCCACACCAGTTACCAGAAAGCAAAGCAAAATAGAAACATCTCCTTTATTGCACTCCAGCTCCTCAGGCTCCCACCTAGCCATACAGCCTCTTAAAAAATAGGTTCTCCTGACCCCAAAGGACCAGCCACATCACACAGAGCAATATGGGTTTGGATCTTATCCAAAATACCCACTGAGAGCCAATCCTTTAATAACTGCAACTAAAGGTTTAATATACAAAGAAACCAAATATGAGAGATGTTAAAGGGTCAAAGTGAATCACAGACATACAAATGATTTAGAGTCCTTGTAAAACAAGTTCTTAGAAGAATTTGGAGTGTGGAGGCACAATCGGTTGGTCACCCAGCACCCGGGTGGGCCTCAGCCCTTTGTCCAGTCACAGAGGAATAGATCCAGAGGTGGGTGTTGGCTGGAGACTGGAGGCTGAAGACAAGATGGAGTTGGGGCTGCTGCCTTTTATCCCCTCTGGCCTTCCCCATGCTGCCATTGCTGTGTGGAGGTTTTGCAAATCAAAATGGGGTTGAGCCACATGGTCAGTCCGGTGACTCACTGAGCAGGTTTCTCCCCAGGTCCATTGTTCCTGTGGTTCCCTTAAGGGGCCATTAGGGAGACAATGTCTGTAGCCATCCAATCTGGGGAGTTTCCCCGAATGACACAGGTTGAAATACAGATATAACAAACATGTTCCTAACATCTAATACAGCTATGACACTGACCTATAAACCATAGAATAATTCCTAGCAGATTACAACCTTTCTGTTGGTACCAAACGTGGCATATTGCATATGGATTATTGCAATTATGAAATCTGAATATGAAAAACACTCATAAATGATCCCCTTAATCGGGACAGCGTCATAGTAGGAAACCCACAGATTTTTGCAAACCAGCATTCTGACAAAATGTGTGTCTGGTCCATCCAAATGTTTCATTCCGATATGTTCAAAATATTTCATTTTAATTTTGGTCTTTTTTTAAAAAATGTTTTATATACATCATTTTTAAAACCAAAATATTAAAATATTTTGTTCCGAAAATGTTGAAACAAGACATTTCTTCTGGAAAACTCTGAACAAAAACTTTCCAACCAGCTCTAGTTACAGTCCCCCATAATTTTCTTCATTATGGCAATGAATTTCCTGCAGAAGAAACTAGCCAACAGATGTCCACTCTGTTTTATGTTGTATGTTCAGGGACATGGAAAGTGGCAGATTATGTGCTGTCTCCTGAATTCTAGCCATCAGTAGCTGTTCTCCTCCCCTTCCATTGCTTTAGGTTTCATGTAGCTGTCCTCGGCGCTTTCACTGTCAAACTCGCTATCTGCACAGGCTCAGTCTACACTAAAATCTCCCACCCTAACCTACCTAGCCATGCACCCTAACCGCCTGAGTGGACACAGCCAGGTCAATGGAAGAATGCGCCCATTGATGTGGCTAGTGTCCTTTGGGGAGATGGTATTCCCGAACCCTTGGATCGGTGTAGGCAGCTTCTACGCCAACACAGCTATACCAATACAACGATGCCAGCGCCGAGACCACGGTTAATAGCCCAGCTGTCCTGCGAGGTTCATGAACTTAGATTTAGTTCCCATCATTCAGGTTCCTTAAAACAGGGAGACCCGCTAGTTTGGAGAAGCTTCAAAATGTGACCTTCCTTCTCCCCATCACAGCTAGAGAGGCAGGTTATTGGCCAAATTTTCAGAGTTTTGGCACACTGGCCACTCCCACAGCCCTCACTTCCTGCTTCCCCAAGACATTGCTGCATCCTTGGCTGAGCCCACCTCAGCTTAACTAAGCGATGTGAAGTCTGAGCCAGGGATGGCGTTGCTCTGGGTTCACCCTGGAGTAATGGAGATCAGGATGTGGCCAGTCTAAGTGTTTGGACCCCAGAACAGCTTCACCCTGTCTCTCTCCTTGCCCCAGGGCTCCATGTGTGTTTACAAAGTGCCGCTGCCCGATGACATCACCAAGGAGGCAGGATACGACCCCAACTTTGGCATGTTCCAGGGGATTCCAAGCAATGACCCCATCCACGTGCTAGTCCGAGTGTTCATTGTGAGGGTGAGTGTGCAACGGGTGCCATGTGTTCCGTTCTCTGGCTGGTGCACAGAGGGTGTGTTAAAAGCAGTGGCTTTCACTTATTCAGGACGGATCGAGTGGGCAAACCAGGAGGGGGAGAGGCGTTCTGTGTCTAAGACGGCAATGCCCCTTTCCAAGCCAGGGCCAACACATCCGAAAATGATTTTGAATGCTCAAGGATTAGCAGATAAAGCACTAGATGCAGCATCAGTTGATGTCTCCTATGACCAGCACATCACTCTCAGGAATGGGATGGCAGCTCCTTACACACGTATCTATAATGTGTAGGTTAAAAAGCTCTGTGATCACAGGGGGTTTCAGTTTCAGTGAGGCACTGGAGGCGTCATATTGTCAGAATTTCTTAATGTCAAAGGTGACAATTCAGTTCCCAAACACAAAAAGGGTTTCGACCAGCATCAGGAAATTTTTTGTTAGACGTTCTCCTGGCACAGAAAGAGGAACTGACCATAGAACTGAAAATTAATGGTAGCATAGGTACAAAGGTTCGTGACTTGATCATAGTTTTAATATGCAAACAAAATAAAGTCCAAATCTATATGCTTGATGTTTTAAAAGGACCAATTTCACAACACTGAAAATAATTATGAGCTAAATCAGCCAGGAGGAAGAATTTCATCAGAAAAATGTAAATGATAATTGAGAATTGTTTAAGAACACTTTACTAGATGCCCCAAATCCACAATCAAGGAAGAAGGCTGTACTGGTTAAAAAAAAACCCTGGTTTAGAGGGTAAGTGAAGGCAGCTATGTAAATATATATATATAACTAATGAAAAAATGGGAAGTTATTAGTAATGAATATAAATCAGAAGCTAGAAATTGTAGAAAATTGATAAGGGAAGCAAAGGGACACACATAGAACTCTATGGCTCTCTGAACGGAGGACAATAAAAAGGAATTTTAAAAGTATATTAGGATCAAAAGGAATCCTAGTAATTGTATGGCTTCATTACTAGATTTAAATGGTAGAATTATTACTAATAACTCAAAAAAGGCAGACATGTTCAATAAATATTTCTGTTCTGTATTTGGGAAAAAACAGATGATGAAGTTATATCATCTAACACTGTTTCCACTCCAGGAGTATATCTGGAGGATATTAAACAGCAGTTACTAAAATTAGACTATTTTTTAAACTAGCAGATTAAACTATTTTTAAACTAGCAGATTAAAATTACTTGACTCTAAGGGTATGTCTACACCTGTTAAGCTAAATTGACTCTGTTAAGGCAACTTAACAGTGTCTACACTTTAAGTCAACTTAAGTCATTCTCGTTACGTCGACTTAATAGAGCCTGTAGCGTAAACATAGCCGTCCACACGGACTTGAAGTTGACTTAATGAGGTTGATTTAGTGCTATTCCCCGTCCACACCGGTTTTAAGTCGACTTAATAAGTCAACTTAAGCCTTAAGTCGACCTAAAGAAAGGAACTATTGTAGAAAGACAACAGAGTCCTGTGGCACTTTTAAAGACTAACAGATTTATTTATCGCATGAGCTTTCGTGGGAGAAAATCCCACTTCGTCAGACGCTTTGAAGATGGGAAACTTACAGAATGGGAGGAAATTAAATGCAGGGGAGTGTATGACATAGCATCAGGTCAGGCTGTAACAGCAAATCAAGTGAATTGACCTCCCCCTCCTCTATGTGCTGTTCCCCAGTGTTTTGAATCCTAACACCTATTTTGATTTGCTGTTACAGCCTGACCTGATGCTATGTCATACACTCCCCTGCATTTAATTTCCTCCCATTCTGTAAGTTTCCCATCTTCAAAGCGTCTGACGAAGTGGGATTTTCTCCCACGAAAGCTCATGCGATTAATAAATCTGTTAGTCTTTAAAAGTGCCACAGGACTCTGTTGTCTTTCTACAATAGACTAACACGGCTACCCCTTTGGAATTAAAGAAAGGAAGTTATTAAGTCGACTTAATAAGAGCCCAGTGTGGATGCAGAGTTCTGTAGGTCGACTTAAGTGTTCTTAAGTCGACCTAAGTTGCAAGTGTAGACACACCCTAAGAGTTTTAAAAGAGCTGGCGGAGAAGCTTGCTGGGCCATGAATGCTGATTTTTCAGTAAGTCTTGGAGCACTGGGGAAGTTCCAGAAGACTGGAAGAAATGTTGTGCCAATTCTGAAAAAGCATAAATGGGATGATCTGCGTAATTATAGGCCTGTCAACCTGACAATACCTGGCAAGATAATGGAGCAGCTGATATGGAATCTGATTAATAAAGCACCAAAGGAGGGTAACGTGATAATGCCAGTCATCTGAGTTTTATAGAAAATAGATCCTGCCAAATATCTAGATAAGAACAGCCACGTGCGGTCAGACCAAGGCGTCCTGTTTTCAGACAGGAGCCAAGCCCAAAGGCTTCAAGGGGAATGAACCTAACAGGACAATTGTAAGGTGATCTACCCCCATTGCCCAGTCCCAACATCTGGAGGTCAGAAGCTTAGGGACACGCAGACCAGGGGTGGATATATTTTTTAATGTGATTACAAGTTTGATTGATAAAGCTAACAGTAATGATGCCGTAGATGTTTGCCGTGGTCCCACGTGGCATTCTGATTAGCAAACCAGGACAATCTAACATGAACGTGGCACACATTAAATGGATTGAAAACCGGTGAGCTGACATGTCTGAAGGAGTAACTGTGAATGGGAAATCATCCTGCAATGGGTGGTTTGTGGGGCCGTCCCTGTGATGGTACCACCAACTGCTCTTGAGCGTGAGACAGACTTGCTCCCTCGATCCAGCAGGCTCTGGCAACACAAACCCCGTCCCCTGGGTCTCTGCAGGCCTCGCTCTCTCTATGTAGGTTAATGAAAGGCGCACGCCAGCTTCGAACTTTATCTGTCATGTCCAGCCCTTTCTCCCTCCCCCACCACACCAACCTCTCCAAGCCTTCTCTGCCCCTTCTCCACTGACCCCTCACAGAACCACCTGTCTTCCCCAAAGGAACAGGACGCTCCAGCTTGTAGGATTCAATTCAGGACCAGCGCTTTGCAGAATGCCACAGCACTGAGCTACCCTGAGAATGAAACAAGCATACGTTTCTCACCAAAGATAGTGTCTGCTGCCATTGGAAACAAATGATGAGATAACAAACAAAATCACAGCTAGTTTTCTAGAAACTGACCTACCAGGTCAGCCTCCTGTCGAAAGACGTTTATCCCACCCAAAGTCCTGTGCAGTCACGGCTGGCTGAGAGTCTGTTTGTCCTTTCACTGCTTAGGTGCAGAATAAAGGGGAAACAGTCTTTTCCCCTTTGATATACTCCCAGATTTCATTGTCTTTGCTCACCGACAGGCTAGCTTGTTTTTCCCACGTGCCACTTCCTTGTTGGTGTTACATCTCTTTGGTAACAGTTGACTTTGGACGTACAATAGGCAGCCACTGTGTTAGCTTGCACTGCTTCATTGACACGCTGGCAGAGAGGTACACTTTTCTCACCCCTGACAGAGGGAACACCTCTTCTTCAGCTTGGCTGGGGACTAACACCTTGAGGAAGACTTTAAAAGATATTTCCAGGAGACGTGCACATTCCTGACATAGTGCGTATGTACCATTCTGAATGATGAAGCAGGCAGGGCTGTTCTGATTTGGATCGCTAGGTAAACTGGCGCAAACACACAATGTGCGTGTTAGTACGATTCAGTGTAAATGTGTACATCTAGGAACGAAGGAGCCCGTGCTTACAGGGTGGGGGACTCGATCCTGGGAAGCAGGGACTCTGAGAAAGGTTTGGTGGATCCTGGGTGGGTGGAATGAGGGGAAGAGGAGCCCCCACTGTAACACAGGGGCCAAAAGAGCTCATGCGATCCGGGAGAATCTACAGTAGGAGGAGAGGTTATTTTACCGCTGTATTGGGCACAGCTGCGACCTGTGCTGGAATCCTGTGTCCAGTACCGGTGTCCACAATTCAGGAAGGACATCGATTAATTGGAGAGGGTTCAGAGGAGAGCCACGAGAATGGTTAAAGGACCAGAAAACCTGCTGTGTAATGATAGACTCAAGGAGTTAATGTATGGGGACGAAATACGTGGCAAAGGGCCCTTCAGTCGAGCAGGGGAAGGTCTATCACGTCCACAGTCTGGAAGCTGAAGCGAGACAAATTCAGACTGGACATAAGGTGTACGTTTTTAGCCGGGAGGGTGATTAGCTGTTAGAACGATTTGCCAAGGATCATGGTGGAGTGTCCATCACTGACCATTTTTAAATCAAGATGGGATGTTTTTCTAACACATCTGCTGGAGTTCAGACAGGGAGGGTTTTAGGAGCGGTCTGTCTAATACAGAACATCAAACCGATGATCACAGTGGTCCCTTCTGGTCTTGAACTCTATGAATCTTTGGAGGCATGTTTGTACTGTGAAGAGACAGACGGAGGAGGAGAGAAAGAGGTTAAGAAGAAGAGGAAGGTGGGAGGGAGATCAGGTAGAGGAGAGTGGATGAGAAACTTGGCCTCCTGTGCCAGGAGAAGGAAGCATGTGTTGTAGGATGGGAAGGGAAAGTGAGCCAAAGGGTCACCTGATGAAATGAATAGGTGGCAGATGTAAGACAAACATGATGTACTTTTTCACACAACCTGTGGAACTCACTGCCAAGGGATGCTGTGAAGGCCAAAAGTATAATTGGGTTCCAAAAAGATGAGTTAGACCCAACAAATCCTACCCTTGATAAGAGATTAGACCAGATGGCCCTTGCAGTCCCTTCTAACCTTATGGCTCTATGGTTCTATGATTTAGATAAGTCCATCAATGACTATTATCCAAGATGTTCAGGGATGCAACCTCTTGTGCTGGGTGGCAGTAGCCTCTGACTGCCAGAAGCATCTGGTCTCCAGAGAGAGGATCCTGGGCTAGATGGGCCATTGAGTTGTCTCAGTTACATTCTTCCAAGGAGTGGGGGAAGGTCATGCTTCTGTGTGTCAGTTTTCTCTTGGGAGAAATTGAGGGCGTAGAGGTTTGTCCATCGAGAGACTTGCAGTCACTCTGCAGAAAGCCAACGTGGGGCTGGCTTTAGTCGCACATGCCTAGGGAACCCCAGAGGGACCCAACATGTCTCGTGTGTTCCTCACAGGCCACAGACCTGCACCCTGCCGACATCAATGGGAAAGCCGATCCTTACATCGCCATAAAGCTGGGGAAGACAGACATCAAGGACAAGGAGAACTACATCTCCAAGCAGCTGAATCCCATCTTTGGAAAGTAAGGCCCTGCAGCGTTCACATGGGCGTGACGGGGGCACTTAGTGGCCCCCGCTGAGTTCACTGCGCTAGGTGTGGTTCAAACGCAGACCGCACAGGCAAGCCGAGTCAGGGAGAGACCCTGGGGCACTGTGCGCTGGCCCATCCAGCTGGCTCAGCTCCGGTACTGGCCCGTGCCTTCGGACGGAGGCAGAAACCCGTGTCTTTGCAGCCAGGGAAGCAGAGCACACAGCCTACGTGGGCGAGGAGCATGAAAACAGACTTGCTGGGCAGGAATCTGCTGCCAGCTGCCCCAGGGAGGCTGAGTGGGGCAGATTTCCAGTCGCCCCCCATGGACCGAGCTGTAGGTGGTGCTGTCCAAAGCCAGGGTGTCACAATTTGTGGTGGAAGCGGTGCAGCGGGGTAAAGACAGGAGGGGCACCCACGTGGACAGGGACGTGAGGCAGGGTGAGATGAGGAAACAACGTGCCCACGGTTGCAGAAGGAAAATCCCGGATCCTTGGCAAGAGTGGCGCCTGCCCCCAGGTCAAGAGTTCAACGCTCTTCTCTTCTCCCCCCACCAGGTCGTTCGACATCGAGGCCACCTTCCCCATGGAGTCCATGCTGACGGTGGCGGTGTACGACTGGGACCTGGTGGGCTCCGACGACCTGATCGGAGAGACCAAGATAGACCTGGAGAACCGATACTACAGCAAGCACCGGGCCACCTGCGGCATCTCCCAGACCTACTCCATGTACGGAGCCACGTCCCGCCTCGGCTCCTGCATCCCACACGGCCCTGATGCTGCCCCAGGCCTGTGCCTCCCCCCTCCCGACCGCAGGACACATGGAAACGCACGCGGGTCCTGCTTGCCCCACTGGCCCTGTCTGCTCCTGGTGGGCTGGGCTCAGGTCAGAGAGGGGCCACATACAGCCAGGACTAAGGGGCCCCAGCAGAGCCGACTGTGGCCTCAGGGCTGGGTCGGGAGTGAGGGGCCCCAGCAGAGGTGTCTGTGGGGACGGAGGGCTGGGACGGCCAGGGCAGTGAGCTGCACAGGCCTTTCCCATAATTCTGGGCTGCAGCCAGTGCATTTCCGCCTTCCTCCCAGCGCCGGAGGAGGACACGGGCCCCGTCCCCGGGGAGTTCGGTATGGTTGGCTCTCCCTGACCCCAGCCCTCCATCCACAGCCATGGCTACAACATCTGGCGGGACCCTGCAAAGCCCTCGCAGATTCTCGCCAAGCTCTGTAAAGAGGGCAAGGTGGACGGGCCCCACTTTGGACCCGGAGGGAGGGTGAAAGTCGCCAACCGGGTCTTCACCGGCCCCAGGGAGATGGAGGATGAAAACGGTAAGGTTGGAGGGCGGCTGCCTGTTGTGGGGAAAGGCGCCGCAGGGTCTGATCTTGGGCAGAGGGTTGGTTACTCAGGAGCTATCCGGGCACGTGCGAGGGCCACGGGTTCCCGACACGCCCCCCAGGTCCGGCCAGGACCGTGCCGGCGCATTGAGCGCCACTCAGGAGATGGAGGACGTGGGTCTGGCCTGGCCTGGTGGGGGGCGCAGGGGTCAGCATAACCCAGCAGGAGGAGCGGGGGGCTGGCCCAACCCCCACTGAGGTCAATGGGTCCCTGCTGGGCTCGGGTGATGCCTGAGTGGTGAGATTGCCCACGGCCCTGCCCAGCTGGGGACGGGGTTTCTCTGGCCGCATGGAGCGTGGCCAGGCTGCTTTGTCCTGGTCTGGCGGGCGTGGCCCAGGGCTTCTGATGAATCCCCCCGGGACCTGGGCTCTGGGGCCACCCGGGACGTACGCTTCGGAGGCTGGCCCCCCTTGGGTCGCTACGCACAGAGCCCTCCTGACTCCAGCCTCGGAGGGGTCAACACCCCTGCTCAGTCCAAACTCCCCCTGGATGGGACCCTGGGGAGCTCTTCCACACCCCAAAGGGCCATGCACCCCACCCTGCAGGCAGAAGCGATTCACAGCCAGCGTGGCAGGAACCAGAAGGGTTTCTCACCACCTCGAGGTTAGCAGCTTCTCAGACGTTCCAGCAGTGACCACCTGGACACTCACAGAGCCCCACCCTCGGGCCCTGCTTCCCCGACCCTTTCCAGCCCCTCATCCCCCAGCCCCATCCCCTTGCCCCTCCACAGTCCTTGGTCTCCTTCCTGGGAAAGATGTCACAACCTCTTGCAGCTGGTTTGACCCGGGGGGGCAAAGGGGTCTGGCATTGTCTGCGGAGGTGGGGCTGGGGAAGGCCCCTGCCAGGATCACACACCGAAATACATGAGTAACATGGGGGGAAACTGAGGCGCACACGGCACTCCAGGCAAACCTGAGCAGCCGGCCCCAGCATCACATCCCTCGCTCTGCACGCGCAGGTCAGAAGAAGCAGACGGACGAGCACCTGGCCCTGGCCGTGCTGAACCACTGGGAAGAGATCCCGCGGGCGGGCTGCCGGCTCGTCCCAGAGCACGTGGAGACGCGGCCGCTGTTGAACCCCGACAAGCCTGGCATCGAACAGGTACTGCCGGGGTCAGAGAGAGCTGACCATGGCCCCCCGTCCAGCCGGGCCTGCTCCACCACGCAAATCCCCCCTGAGACACACCAGCCACATCCCGTCCCCCAGCTGGAGAATCCTGCAAGGGCTGACCCTTCCCACTGCACCCCACAAAAATCACCCCTCAGGGAACAAGAACACCTGTGATCTCCCAGTCCCCAACACTGTCTGATTGTCTCTCCCCACCCCCATTCCCGTACCTCCCCAAGCTCCCATCCCCGTGTTCCCACAGCCATAGGCCTGGGGGGGCCTTTCCCATCCCCCTGGACCCTATTCTCTGTCCTCCTGCATCTCTGGCTCTTATCTACCCTGCGCCTCCCATCCCTCGGCCACGTCCCAGCCCTCCCTTCTTGCAGTACCCCAGGTCCCCTTGGTACTGCGCCTATTTCCCCACGTCGGCTCCGTGGCCCAGAGAGGCTCTGTGGGGCAGGGGGGAGGGGATAAGGGCTGTGGGGATGAGGATGCAGTGAGCCCTCAAGTCCTCTGCAAACATGGAAGGGATCCAGCAAACGGGGGGAGCTAATGAGGTCTCCCCAACGTTGCAGGGCCGGCTGGAGATGTGGGTGGACATGTTCCCCATGGATATGCCAGCACCTGGCCCTGCCATCGACATCTCTCCGCGGAAGCCGAAGAGGTACCAAAGAGGGACCAGCCCAGGCCCTACGTCACCCCTCATCCCGCTGCTAAAGGCAGGGCAGCGGGAAACCCCCTTTGCTCTGTCTTTGGGAGTCTCACCTACCCTCCGGTTTAGGCCAACAGCTATAGGAAGCCGTCAGACGGATGGATCCGACTTCCTTTCCCTCCCCAGCCCTGGGCTAGAAGGGGCCACCTGTTCCGCACCTGGCTTATATCACATCCTGGCCCATCCGGCACCACTGGGGGGAGCATTTTGCCAGGGAGTTCCTAGCCACGGAGCTGGGTCACCGAATGGGGTTTTCCTGCCCATTTTGTGGCAGCCGGTGGGTGAAATGGCAACTTCCTCCCATGCCCGGCAAGGAGAGACACATCTGGCCCCTTGACTTGGGGAGAGGCTGGCAGTCGGAATGTGATGGCCTCTGTCCCTGTTGAGGCTCCCGCATCAGGGGTGTCTCCTGGCGTCTGCTCCGCATTGTGCTTTGCTGCCAGGGGACGGATCTGAGTGGCGTGAATCCACCCCCTCCACATGTGCCAGGGGGAGCCTGATGGTATAGAAACCCCCTGTTCTCTCCACGCCCAGCCGTGCATGAGACAGAGATCACGGCTCAGGCTCGGGAAACCAGAGAGCACTGGTCTGTCAGCCGCAAGGGAACGTCCAGGGTGCAGCGTGTGTGTATCATGGGCTGGCGTCACTCACCAGCCCCAGCAGGGACCCCACAGCGAGGAGCAGCCCCAGATCACGCGGGCTGGAGCTGTGACACGCATTAATTATTGATCTATTACTCCGAGGCGTCAGGCACCATGGATGGGCCCGTGCCCTAAGGAGCCTTCAGGCGGGGAGGGCAGGATTCACAGCCAGATTTGAGGAAATGGGCTCCACTTCTCCTGGCCCCTGCTGGAAGGGTTTGGTCTGGCCCTGGGCTGGGAAGGTAGAGTTGATCTTGGCCTGGAGAGGAAATTCTGCTCCCATTTGCCCCCAGTGCAGCCCCCAGCTGAGTTCCACAAAGGCACATTTTCTGTCAGCACCTCAGACCGCAGCAGGCTCTCCCATCCCAGCCCCAGAGCTGGTCGGATGCTGCCCATGATCACTAGCCAACAGGCATATGAGCCAGATGATTCCTTCTGGTCTGAAACAGCTGAGAGGGCCAGGCCTGGGCTCAGGGGTGATCCCTCCTCTTGGACTGCCCCTTGGCTCCCCAGGAGAGGGCTCTTGTCTTGAGCAGGTGCTAGGCCCCCGATTTTCCCACCACCCCGTCTCACCTCCGTCTCCCTTCCTCCTTGCCAGATATGAGCTTAGAGTGATAGTGTGGAACACGGATGAGGTAATCCTGGAGGACGATGATTTCTTCACTGGGGAGAAATCCAGTGACATTTTTGTCCGGGGGTAGGTACGGCGCGGCGAGGCGAGCCGGCATCTCTGTGTGCGTGATCATCTCCTGGCACGGCCGCCTTGCTCGGGGCTCCCACTGGCGCTCAGTTTTGGGGCCGTGACTCAGCTGGGAGGGGGAGTGGGGGCGGGAATTCCTGCATGGGGCTGAATAACAGATTCTGCTTTTTTGTTCTGCCTCTGTGTCCCCCTGTGCCCGCTCTCGTGTGTCTGTGTGTTTCCGCCCTGCCGGCCCTTAGCTACGAGCTACGGGTGGTGGTTTGGAACACCGATGAGGTGCTGTTGGAAGACGATGCTTTCCTGACTGGCGAGAAGATGTCCGACATCTATGTCAAGGGGTAACGGGCAATGCCTTTCAGCATGCCCACTTCACGCCCCTCCCAGGGCTGATCTGGTGCCTGGCTAGTGTCTGTCTCAGCCCTTCATTCACGCCCCTTCCTGCACCCCAAGGAGCTGCCAGGCACCGTCCGCTGCTGGTCTCACCCTGGCAATGTCCCTGGCCGGTTACCAGATGCCCAGTTATGAGCCAAGAGGGCTCAGCTGCGCAGCCGACGCTCCCTGCCCTCAGTGAGGTGTTCCTGGGTTGTAGGTCAACCCACTGTAACGGGGCCGGCTTGCTGTCTTTCTTCTGGTCCCATCTATACTGCAATGAAACCCCTCCCTGACTGGCCCAGGTCGCACACGAGGGGCTCAGGTTATGGGGCTGTTTGGCTGTAGGGTAGGTGGTCAGCCTGGGCAGTGTGGGATATGAATTTCATGGGGCTGGGGATTCCCTCCCCCAGGGATTTCTCCATCATTCTCCATCTTGCTCGCACAGGGTGGGGGGTGGTCTGTGCTTCGCGGCAGGTAAGCAGTTAGATCTCTTTTCATGTCTCTGACTGAGAAATGACCCCCCCCCCCGCCTTGGAGTCCATGAACCTGCAAATCTGCCCATCCCACAGCCCCCGGTGTGCCCTGGCCAAACAGGCGTTTCCTGGAAGTGAGCGCTGCCAATTCCCAGCAGCCACAAGAGGCTGACATCGGCCATCCCCACGTAGGTTGCCGCCAAGCTGCATTGCCTGGGGACAAGACGGCCAGTGGCTGTGCCCGTGGCTGCCGAAAAGTTGGCTGGGCAGCCTCCGGGGTCAGGCTGCTGTCACAGCCCTTGAGAGCGGGGCCTCCTGGGACAACCTCCTGAATGTGCAAAAATCAGGGCAAGCTGCAAAACGGGGGCCGCACTCCCCAAACGCTGATGGGTGGGACTTAAACCAGTCTCCCTCGCAGCCACACACTATGCGTCTGGTTACACGAAGTGTGCCAAAATAGAAACAGCCCCTTCACTGCACTCCAGCTCCCACCTAGCCGCACGGTCTCTTAAAGAGATGGGGTCTCCTGACCCCAAAGGGCCAGCCACATCACCCAGAACAGTCTAGGTGTGGATCTTACCCAAAATACCCACTGAGAGCCAATCCTTTAGTAAATACATGGGGTGGGTTCTGAATTATTACAGAGAATTGTTTCTTGGGTAACTGGCTGTTGAGACTTGCCCACGTGCTCAGGGTTTAACTGATCGCCATATTTGGGGGCGGGAAGGACTTTTCCTCCAGGGCTGATTGGCCTGGGCTCTGGGGGTTTTTCACCTTCCTCTGTAGCACAGGGCATGGTTCACCTACCGGTGAATTCTCTGTATCGTAAAGCCCTTAAATCCTGATTTAAGGAGGTGAATAACTCAGTCCTAGGTTGGTGGCCTATTGCAGGAGTGGGTGGGTGAGGTCTTGAGGCCTGCATTGTGCAGGAGGTCAGACTGGATGATTGTACTGGTCCCTTCTGACCTTACAGTCTATGAGTTTAATATAAAAAAAAATAGAAACAAAATATGAGAGGTTAAAGGGTCAAAGTGAAGCACATACAAATGATTTAGAGTCCATAGAAAGCAAATTCTTAGAAGAATAAGGAGTTTGCAGGCATGATCAGATTCTCTGGTAGACACCCAGCACCTGGGTGTGACTCAGCCCTTTATCCAGTCGCAGATGAATAGGTCCAGAGCTGGGTGTTGGCTGGAGGCTGAAGACGAAATGGAGTTGGGTCTCGGGTGTAGCTCCTTTTATCACGCCTGCCCAACCACATGCTGCGTGGAGTTTTTTCCAATCAAAATGGAGTTGAGTCCATGGTCGATCTGGGCGGGTTTCTCACCAGGTCCATTGGATCTGTAGCTCCCTTCAAGGGCCATTAAGGAGACAATGACTGCAAACGTGCCATCTGGGGTGTTTCTCAGAATCATAGAAGTTGGAATACAGATACAGCTAACACATTCATACCGACACATAGACAGTACAGTCGTTCCTAGCAAATCCTAACCTTTCCATTGGCCCCAAACATGGCATAGCTCCTGTGGATTATTGCAATTATAAACCATTAATATGAAAAACAATCATAAGTGGTCCCCGAAACCCAGACAGCGTCACAGCCCTCACAGGACATCGCCTCAGTATGTCCAGACAGACACGTCTTTCTCTGCCCCGGATGGACTCAGTGGTGGCGGCTCAAGCGCCAGAGACAAGATGCTCGTGATGGGAAAGCCCCGCGGGTCACAGCTCAGCCATGCCCTTCCACCAGCATAGGCTGGCTCGGGGAGGTGGGACCATCGCGGGCAAGGGGGGCTCCCTCCTCTTCTCAGACCACTGCTTTGCAGCCTCAGCCATCGGCCCACCCAGAGACATTCCCTGGGAGCCAGTTTGCATCTTCCCTTCCTCAGTTTCATCCCATTCCTCCTCACCAGGGTGTCCCCTGCCCCTCACTGGCCCTTACCGAGGGGGACTGAGGCCCTGCCCCTTATTGAGCTACACGCTATCTGCCCAAGCCAGCACTCTCTCCAGCCGCTCGGTTGTGGCTGTTGCTCCCGTTGTGTGTGTCTGGCATGGAGGTGCCCTGCTCCGGGTGCTGGGGGAGCGCCTGCTTGTCCCGTTACTCCCAGTGACACCCTGTCCCCCCTCCCCGCCCACCTGTCTGGTCCCTGCAGGTGGCTGAAGGGCCAGCAGGAGGACAAGCAGGACACGGATGTGCACTACCACTCACTCACGGGCGAAGGCAACTTCAACTGGCGCTACATCTTCCCTTTCGACTACCTGATGGCTGAGGAGAAGATCGTCATCTCCAAGAAGGAATCCATGTTCTCCTGGGACGAGACCGAGTACAAGATCCCGGCTCGCCTCACCCTGCAAGTCTGGGACGCCGACCACTTCTCCGCTGACGACTTCCTCGGTGCGTGGGCACAAAGGGGCCCGTCCAGGCGGCTGGGTGACATGCTGCCCGGCTGCAGTGGGACGGGGCTAGGGAGCCGAGAGGCTCCAGCTGGGGAATCTCCTCTGCGGGCAGGGCTCGGGTAGGTGGGTCTGGCTGGAGAGGACAGAGGGAAGGGGGCAGAGGCGGGCAGGTGAGATGCCACTGAAGGAGATGCTGATCTAGCGAGGCAGGGGGGCTAAGGAGAGGTAACGAAGGGGATGAGGGGCTGCCCCCCAGCCCCGTGACCCAACATGCTGGGACAGCTGCTGTTCCCTCCTGGCAGGGGCGATTGAGCTGGACCTGAACCGCTTCCCCCGCGGCGCTAAGACGGCGAAACAGTGCAGCCTGGAGATGGTGACCCAGGAGGGTGACCTGCCCCTCGTCTCCATCTTCAAGCAGAAGCGGGTGAAGGGCTGGTGGCCCTTCGTGGCCAGGGATGAGAATGACGAGCTGGAGCTCACGGTAAGGGGGCTGGAGCCCTTTGGTGGCTCTGAGCCACGCAGCTCTTGGGAGGTGGCCGCTCTTCTGTCCTCCCGGGCCGCCGGGGCCACCTCGCAGGCCATGCTGTGGCCCAGAAACACAGGGCCAGCTGGAGCCGAGCGGGACCCAGGGGGCTCAGGCCGGGCTCGGTTCTCACACTGCTGGCGCCCGTCGAGCCTGGGAGCGGCGAGGCGAGGGGTGGGGGTTGAGGCTACCCCAAGGGCGTTGAGGGCGGCTCGGTCCCTTTCTCGCCCCCCTGGGCACTCAGCCGGGGCCGGCCTGGGTCCCAGAGCGACTGTCTCCCGCAGGGCAAGGTGGAGGCAGAGCTGCACCTGCTGACGGCGGAGGAGGCGGAGAAATCCCCGGCGGGGCTGGCCCGCAACGAGCCCGACCCTCTAGAGAAACCCAAGTACGTGACACGGGGCGGCTGGGGGCGCCCTCGGGGCCTGACCCGCCAGGCGGGGGGGCTGGAGGCTGGGGGGGGGTATATGGGTGGAGCTGATGTTCTAGGGCAGGGAGGGGGCTGGGTATTTGAGGGGGACGCCCCATGATTCGGGATCGCCACCCCTGCACTCCAGGTCTGTCTGTCTGTCTGTCAACCTTTATTTCCTGCCTCTCTTCACCTCCTCCCCTTCGCTCCGGCCCCCCCTGCCCCCCAGCCGCCCTGACACCAGCTTCATCTGGTTCCTGAACCCCCTGAAGTCCGTCCGCTACTTCATCTGGCACACGTACCGCTGGCTCCTCCTGAAAATCCTCCTCCTCTTCCTCTCGCTCCTCCTGGCCGGCCTCTTCCTCTACTCCCTCCCGGGCTACCTGGTCAAGAAGCTGCTGAGGGCCTGAGGGCGCCGGGCCCTTTGCTCCCGGTACTTCCCCCCGTCTCCCCTGCACTGCGGGCCCCACGGCCGGGATCCCCGCCTGGCCACTGCCGGCCGTGGCTGCTGGGAACCGAGCCCCCCTTCGGCCGTGCCACGCTCCCCACGGCCGGGAGAGCAGGCGGGGGGGACGGGCCGAGGGGCGCTGGAGGGGACCCGAGCCCTGGGAGAGGGACATGGCCCCCCTGGCTGGGCGGGGGTCGGACACTCCTGCTCCGTCTCCCCCGCTAACCCGGGCCGTGTCTCCTCCGCCGCCAGTCGCCCCGACACCTCCTTCATCTGGTTCCTCAACCCGCTCAAGTCCATCAAGTACCTGGTCTGCACCCGCTACAAGTGGCTCATCGTGAAGATCGCGCTGGCGCTGCTGCTGCTCGCCCTGGCCGGGCTCTTCCTCTACAGCCTGCCGGGCTACACGGTCAAGAAGCTGCTGGGGGCCTGAGCCCGCCCGGCTGCGTCTCCCCGTTTGCGGTTCCTTCTCGTAGCGCCCTGGGTGTGTGTCCCTTCCGAGGGGCGCCCGGCTCCCTTCCTTCTTCCTCGGGCTCCGTCCCCGGGCAGCGAGCACAGGGCGTCCGAGCTGGGCCAAGCCCCATTTCTAGCGGCCGCCCGGGCACACGGCTGGGAGCAAGGGGGGGGCGCGGCCGATGCCCCTGTTCACCCCAGCCCCCTTCCCCCCGGCCCCGGGGAGCGGGGCTCTCAAAGCAGCCGGAGGCGACGGCACTGTGGGAACCTCCAGGGAAGTAGCCCCCCCCGGCAGGGGCTCCTCGGGCAAGCCCCTCGCACACCTGGCTGACTGCGGCTCCCCCCTCGGCCCCTGTGGCCAGCCATGGCCCCCCTCTGCCCCCAGGCGGGGCGAGATCTCGCCCAGGGCTGTGGTGAAAGCGGCATGGTGCGGGGTGAGCTCAGCCCCATCCGGACACAGCCCGCGGGCCGCAGCCCCTCCCCCTGGGCTGTGTGGGGCCTGCCATGGTGGCTAGAAGACAATCTCGGGGGGCTTTTGACAGCCCCAGTGAACCCAGCGAGGGCCCCTCGGCACCAAGCCCTGCTAACGCCTGTCCGCGGGCTGCAGAGGCTGACCCCTTATGGCCGGTCCCTTCCCCTCCCTCCCCGGTCAGCGGGGCCTACGGGTGTGGGGTGGGCCCCGGGGCAGCGCATCATATCTGCTTTTCCCAGCTCGGCGCCAGGGAGCAGCTGGCCCCAGGGGCATTTCGGGGGGGGGGGCACCTCTTTCATCTGTTTTTATGTTTGTGGTTTATCTGTCAATAAAACAAGGGAAAACCCATCACTGGCCTGGGGCAGTGGCTGGGGCAGCTGGGGCCTACGGGTACCGCCTCAGCAACCTCGGGCCTGTGGGTTTTCCAGGCCCCGCAGACAGAGCTGACCATAAGGAGGGCAGCACTGCCTAGTGGTTAGGACGCTGGGGAGAGAGGCTCCCAGCTCACCCAGCACCGAGATAGATTGCTTGGGGGGGGGGGGGAGAGGAGATGGGAAAACCCTGCACATTATGCTGGTGTCTCTGCCCTGCCCCATAACCACCACCCCCCCTTCACTGCAGCACAGCAGATGTGGGTTTGCCGGTGGGGCCAGCACATGACCCCCCCGATCCTGAACCCCATACACCCCCAGCTCTCCCATCAGCACCAGCTGGAGCCGGTCACATCCTGCCCTGGCAGGAGTAAGAGATGGAGGGCTGGTGCGTCTCTGCCCCTGGGGACCTCACGCAAGTGGTGCCGGCCGGGGCTACGTGCAAACGCAAGGCCCACGGCCCTAAAAGAGCTGCAGCCCTGGGCACCGGCTCAGCCCCTCGCTGCAGAAACCGACGTCCAGTGAGCTACTGCCCGCCGGGTGATCCCCACGCACCAGGAGACCTGGCTGGGCACAGTGCTGCTGTTGTGTTTCACGTGTGGCCGAGTGAATCCACAGCCCCCGTTGTGGCGAGAGGACGTCCCATGTCAGCTCCCCACGCTGGGGTGGGCCTGGCCTAGCAGGCGTGGAACGAGTGGCCAGCAGGCCTTTGGTTAATGGCTCAGGGGCCGGCTAGCTGTTGGCCACAGCCCGGGGCTGGGAACTGAGCACCTGGCACGGCTGCTGAGCCACGGAGCGAGCGTGGCCAAGTCCCAAATGCCCCGTGGCTCAGTCTCCCCAGCTGGTAAAGAGGCCTGATCATCTCCCTGAGCACTGGGACAAGCACGCTACCCCCCGGGCTTGGGGCACTGAGGCACCGCCGGAGCTTGGCTGGGTCCCCAGCGGGGCAGAGCGGCGTGAGCTAGAGAGATGCTGATCACTGCGCTCTCGCCCCCGCCAGGCGCCCCGGGCCGGGCTCCAGCTCACTGGTGTTCACCTTGGGGCTGGGAGGGGGGCGTGCTGTCCACATGCTGCTCCTGCACTACGTCGGGGGTTGGCTGCCTGGCCCCTCGTTACGAGAACGCAGCCCCAGGCTCTGGCTGGGGCTGGATGGGAGAGAGCTGATGCCAAGGGGGAGCAGTGGGGTGCAGACCAGGCAGGGTTTGCTGTCTCTACGGCAGGAGGGCCAGGGTCTGAGGAGTCCCGGACAGCTCTTACAGGCAGCTGGCAAATGGAAAGGAAACAGCCAGCGAGGGGCCCCCCCACCCCGGCCCTGACCCCCGCCCGGGTGTCTCTCCTCAGCAATCAGGCAGCAGCCCCGCAGTGTGAAGGGTTTATTCCCAGGGTGCCGTCGGGGGAACGCCCCGCTCTCCACACAAGGCTCGGGCGGGGACGTAGCGCCAGGGTCTCGCGCTGGGTCACGGCGGCGCCAGCTCCATCAGGTGGGTGGGAGGGATGAGCAGCTCCTCGTTCACCTGCCCCAGGAGAAGCAGAGGGTGACGGTGTGCGAGGCTGGTGTGGGGTGACCCCGGCCCTACCCCCCCGCTGCTCTAACTATACTCCGGTCCTAGCCGCCAAGGGCCTGGGGCCCACGCTCGGGGCCCAGAGCAGGACCGCTCTGCCAGCGATGCCCACCCAGGCCAGGCAGGCTACAGCTCCCCCTCAGCCTTGCCCGGGTTCCCAGCTGCACCTGCCCAGCACCTTCGCCAACCCTGCAGACCAGGGCTGTCGGGCCCTTTGCATTCGGCGGTTGCTTTCCTTCCCTCTCGGCTTGGCTTGTCTGTCCCATGGGCATCCCTCGCTCTGAGCACACATGGCCACTTCACCCCACCTGGAAAGACCTCTCCTGGGTCCACTCAGCTGGGCTTGAGAGCCCTCCTGGCCTGTGCCCAACCCCTGGCATCTCTCCAGCCCTCCCCTGGCCCACAGAGGACGAACGCTCAGGCCCAAGGAACGACGTGTTCCACGTCCTCCGGGTCTGAAAACACAGAAACCAACTCGCCTTGCTTGGCCGCAGCTCCTGAGACATGAACGGCGCCCTCCGCTGGGCCGGCTATCCCCCCACCACCCCGGCCATAGGAGAGGTGCCGTGCAAGCCCTCTGGCAGCCTTAGCCCTCTGGGAAGGAGCCAGCTCTCCCCCGCTCACTCACCTTGGAGGCCAGGTACTGATGCAGCAGCAGACGCAGCTCCGTATTCTGCTGCTGGAGCCCGTCCAGCTCCGGGAGCAGCTTGGCCCGCTGGCTCAGAACGTGGCTTTGCACAGAGGAAGGGAGATGGGTTAGACCTGCCTCGACGGCACAGCCTCGCACCAAGGGGGCTGGGGGCGTTTCCTGGGTCCTGGGCCTTTCACACGGCCAGCTGGGGCCCCGCTTTTCTGTAGCAGAGGGCGTCACACAAACCCGGCCTGGTGTTTAAACAGGAGCCGGCACTCAGCCCAGGTCCCCTTCCGCGGCCAAGCGGGACCTGTGAGTAACGATCACAGGGGCCTGGGGCGCCCTGGAGGTGGGGGTCTGCCTGCTCCTTTGGGAGAGCGGCCGACGCTGCGACCAGCACTGGTGAAAAGGCCATCACGCCCTGGGCCGGCCGCCGAGTTACAGCCGGCTCCAGGACGGGAGGAAGGAGCCAAAAACTCAAAGCCATGTGGGTCATGGTCTGCTGTCCGACAGCCAGGGGTCATCCTTCCCCCAAACGTTGCCTCGCATGGCCTCTAGGGCAAGGAACCAGCAGGATCAGCTGTAGTCACATACTGGCTAGTGAACCCGCAGGAGACTGGCCCTTTATACAGGCCAATCTGGACCTGGCCCCATCTGCACTTCCCCAGGCTGAGCCCGCGGGGGGCTGCAAAGCTCCAGTAGACAAGCCCCGCCATGGGCAGAGGCAGCTGGGGGTGTCCCAGAGAGCTGCCGGGCTCTGTCGCATTTCTCTCCCGCCTAACCCCATCAATACGGGCCAGGCCGGGCCCTCAGGCTCTAGGTAGGATGCTGGGGCACTTACTAGTATTTCTCCAACGCCGTCTCCAGCGCGTCCCAAACCTTCAGCTTTGGCTCTGGGATAACGTGAGCCAGGGCCTCCCAGTACTCGGAGTCCTTGGAGTCGTCTCGTTCCTCCATCACCTTCTTCACTTGCGGCCGCTCGGCCCTACGGGGGTAGAGAGAGGTGCCCGGGATGGGGCACAGCTCAGTGCCAGCGAGACGCCAGGTCCGGTTCCCCCCTTGCTGGGCACTGTCACACGGCTGCTGGCTGCAGCCGGCTTCTCTACGCTGCAAGCTGAATTGAGGATTGACCTGCCCCACCCCGCCCCATTCGCTCCACCTGCCCTTCACACGGCCCCACAGGGCAGGAACCGGCCCTGCCCCACCTCTCAACATTGCCTACAGACCCCGGTCACGCCTGCGGAGATGGTGGGGCCGTTCAGCTGCTAAGCGAATCAGACCTGCGCACCCACTTGGTGCGTGATCCCCCTTCGCCACACTCAGCCACCCACAGCCTCGTCCCCTCCATTCCCACGCCGGGCCCCTCCTCCACCACCCGCACCCATCAACAGGCCACTTCTGCAACCCCTTCTCGTCTACTCCTCATTCCCAACTCACCCGACGCACCAGTGTGATGCTCTGCGACCCCCCCACCACTGTGATATGTGTATGTTCTGTACAATGCATGCCTCGGGAGGGGGCAGCTGACACCTGCAGCCAGACATGAATCCTCTGCTGGACTCTGTGCTGCCTTTGCGGGTCAAGCTGGTAGATTCAGCAATCTCTGCAACTGAAATAGGCCAGGAGACGCCCACAGCCACCCTTTTGCTGGCCACAACGGCCAGACGTGTGCCGACAGCCCACGTTCCTAGCGGCCACAGCAGAGGCTTCTGAAAGAGCACAGGTAAGCCGTGGAAACTGCCTGATCCTCACAGCACAGCAACTGGAGAGTCTAAAGAGGGACAGCGCCATCACCCCTTGGCCGCTCCCCCCATCTCAAGATGGTCTGGAAGACGGTCTGAGCTGGGGAAGGGTGGCCGTAGGAACTGGAACCTGCCTGCACCGCCTGTCAGGGTGAGACACTGTTGGGTCAAATCCTGCTTAGACTAAAGAGACTAGGGTTCAGAATGCGGTTGCCTTTCATTGTCCTGAGGGGACGATCTCTGACCTTCACACCTACCACTGGTCATGGCTGAAGCTCTGTCTGTCTGTAGTCAGGATTTCACCTGGCAGAAGTGCTGGGAACTCTCGACTCAGGTTAACAAGGGCCGTTGCATGCCCACTTCCCTTTAGTGGGAGCGGTGAATGAGGTCATGAGCTGGGGGGCCAGGCAGGGGAGCCGGGGGGAACTGGCTGGGGCCTCGCTACTCCATGTAACAGCTGGGTGCGACCACTGGCAGAGGCGGCCCTGCTACTCCATTTGGAGTGGTCCCCCAGTCCAGGTTACATCCTGGAGATGCCCCCTTCCCCTCCCCCCCCATCAGCTGAGGAGCTCTGCTCATGGCCCAACCCCACCTTGGCTTCTGGGAGTCCCGGACAAATGCTTTGAGGGCCTTGAGGATGTCATCGGGATGGAAGAGCACAGACGACGGTGAGGCTGCTGCGCTCAGCTGGGCCTGGCCATCCTCCTTGTGGGCAGCGGATCCCTTGTCTGCCTTCACTGCATCGCTGGCGAGTTCCTCGTGCCCCTCTTCTGCCGTCCACTCCTGACTCTGCACGAGCACAGCCAGTGGGAATGAGTCCACCCACAGGAGGCTCCGACTACCGCTTACCCTTCCATGCTCTGCCAGCCACAGCACCTCATACCCCCAGCTGCAAACTGGGAGGCTTCCTGCCATCCACAGCTTTAGTATCTAGGGCTGACAGTCAGATTTACAGGCTCCAGAGGAGGTACGTGGGGGCCAAATTCAGCACGGGTGGAAGCGGATTAGACTCCACTAATTTCAGTGGCGTTATGGGAGCCCACACCAGTGCTGCAGCTGAACCACGCTGGTTCTCGAGGCCAACTCCCTCCCCCACATCGCTTCCTGGGGCTGCTGGGTCTCAGTCCGCAACACCCACATGCAGCGTACCTGGCTGGAGAGGACCTGCTGGGTTTTGAACTTCAAGCAGAAATCCACCAGCTGATACACGTCATCTGCATTGTCGATTCCCAGGGCCTGGGAGAGGGAGAAACAGCAGGTCAGGCAGCACCTGGGACCCTGAGCCGTCACTCCAGTCTCCTCTCGTCTCCTTTACAGGAGCGGCCAGTGGGCCCAGCCCAGGGACGGGGGCTGGCGTGGGAGGACGCAGCAGGGGCAAGTGGAATTCCTGTTTCAGCTCAAGCTCTTGGTCTTTCTCAGTGGCGCATCAGACGCACAGGGAACGGGGACGTCACCAGCTCCAGACCCACGCTTCGTCCCAACGGGGGGGGGGGGGAGCCCCACATGCTTAGGGCACAAGGTGGCAGCCACAAAGAACCTGAACAGGGTCGGCCCCAGTGGGAGGGGGTGTCAGAAGTGGTGGGGACGCCAGCAGGGGGAGGTGTCTACGGCTGTCCGTGATATGGAGGAGGGGGCAGGAGGAACTTGGGACTGGAGGTCCGTGGGAGCGAAGAGGGCGTGGGAGCTTATGGCACGAGGGTCTCAAAGGGAGGAACTCGCTCCAGCCACATTCTGCCTCAGTCCCACCTGGGAGGGCCTTTTCAGCCAGAGCGTACACGATCACCCCGCCGAGTCACAGGGACCGGGCCCCTCCTCCCGCCAATGACAAGCCCGTCCGCCTACGTGGAGCTGCATTATCCACCAGCAGCGCTCAGCCCTTCCTCAGCACCCCTGGAGAGGCCAAACTAACCGCAAAGATTGCGTCCAGCTTCATCAGGGAGCACTCGTTCCTCTCCAGGGGCTGCAGGAGTCCCAGCAGCTTGCTCTCTATCAGGAAGCCCTTGGAATGAAATCAAAGATGCCACGGTCACAGGAGTGAGGGGTTCAGTGCACATGAGGGGCACAGATTCGCCAACGCACCCCATGGGCAGAACCAGCCACGGCCATTACCCTGTGCCAACCTCCAGGCTCAAATACCGGGGAATCAGTAACCCAGAGGGATGGGGACATTTCTCAGCCATCCCTGGAAGACACGCCAGCTCCCAGCTCCGAACTAAACCTCCCGCCCCGGCCAGACTAAGAGACTTTCAAGTAATGTTTGCGACGGTGATTCGAATCCCGCTGCACAAGCTCTAACCTGCTGCAGAGTGAGCTTGTGTGCAAACGTCAGCAAGACCGGGGTGTGGAACAGCCCATCCCATGGGGGCTTAGCGGTCACACAGCAGCAGGGCGGGTGGGGGCGCTTGCCCTGGTTACCTCGGAAATCACGGGTCCCCGGGAGCACTTGGAAACAAGAGCATAAGAAGGGGCAGGGTGTGTGGGGGGGGCTAAGCGGAATAACACTGTTCAGGCACAAACGTCTCCACCTGGCCTGGCACCGGCCGCATGTCAGACACACTTAGGAGAAACTTTCCCTGGATCCCTCTGGGCTGCAAGCTCTAGACAGGCCACGTCTGATACATGGCTCAGAGACTCTGAGGTCAGAAGGGGCCAGTCTGGTCTGATCTCCTGCGCAATGCGAGCTACAGAACCTCACCCACCCCTCCTGCAATAGACCCGTAATCTAGGACTGAGTTACTGCACTCCTCAGATCATGGTTTACAGACCTCAAGGTGCAGAGAATCCACCAGCAAGTGACCTGTGCCCCGTTCTACAGAGGAAGGTGAGAAACCCCCAGAGCCTTTGCCTTCCTGACCTCTCCAATATGGCGACCAGCTGAACCCAGAGCATGTGAGTGAGACTCATCAGTCAGACACCCAGAAAAAATTTTCTGTAATAACTCAGAACCCAGCCAGGGCCGGATTAATGGGCCTGGGGGCCCCAGGCTGCCCCCCACCATGAGGCACCCTCACCTCGCCCCTACCCTCTCAACCACGGGGCCCCGTCGCACCACAGCCCTGCTCTGGCCAGTCTGCCCAGGAGGTAGGGGGGCCAGCTGGCACGTGGAGCGGGAGCCTCCAACGCAGCCCCCTAGGGCCATGGGCCCTGAAAGGCCGTGCTGGAGCAGTGGTGGCCTCACAATGAACCAGCCGGCCCTGCCCCATAGGGCTGACACTGGCTCTGGGGAGGACGAGTGGCTGGGCATAGGTCGCACTACACCAGCACCTCTCTGCTTGTCCCTCTTTGGCACTGGAGCGTGCCCTCTCTTGGCACGCTGTTTCTTACGCTTCCTCCTCGGCACTGGGGATGGAGAATGGGGCCGGGGAGCTCCGTGCCAGGGGAGCACTTCACATGAAAGCTGCCGTACTCAGTGCTGAGTCGGAGTGGCCCGGCTCTGAGGCTGTTTCCATGAGTTAGGCCTTCCGAGGAATGTCTCCTTCCGTGTGTGGTCGGTGGCCTCTGCAGATCTGCGTCTCTTTAACACACATTTCCCTGAAGCGCTTTGGACAGCTAGCGCACTGGTCACTCGCCGGCACGGGCCTGCCACAAGAGGCACATGGCTTGAAGCCCAAGGACCAGAGCATGCCCAGCCGCCGGGGCAGAAGTCCCTCAATGACAGGGACAACTTTCCACACTGTTATACTAATGCAGACTAAGAACTACGTCCACCCCCTACACATAGCTACAAATGTCCAAACCGTGGGGAAAGAAGCTTGCGAGAGCAGGAAGAATTGTTCCCAGCAATCGGCACAGACAGTAAGAAGGAAGAGATGGAGCAGCGACCCTTATACGGCACATACATCCACAGCTCAGGAGGTGCGAGGGCCAGCCCTACGGATACCACTGAGGGGAAAATCGCCGGTATCTGTGCCAACGCATACAAGGCACGGAGTTGACATGAGCGAGCACTTGAAGAGGGGCCGACATCCTCCCCAGCACACAGCCCTTTGCGGTCGCAGCTGGCTAGAATGGCCCGACTCACCGACTCGTCGCACAGGAGCTCCAGGATATGTTTGACAGTCTTCACTGAGATATGGCCGGGAGGCTTCACTTCATCTCCAGTCTGTTTTTTTCCTTCCTCTGTACCCTCCTTCTCGTCATCCTGCTGGCTGCTTTCTGAAGCACAAAGGGAGAGGGACGCTCAGCAGACCCATACCCATGCTGAAGAACATTAACAAAATCGCTCCCTGGAATGAGAATCTATCCGGGGACTGTTGGGGGGAGAACCGTGAAAGGGGAGACATGGGAGACCTGTCTGAAAGCAGTGCTGCCCGCAGCAATGGATGCAGCGGGGGGCCGACATTTCATTGGCCCCGAGAAGCTGGAGACGGTGAGGAGCAGGCAGGAGCATGGTGGTCAGGAGAGGGAGGACTTTCCATTTTAAAACTGGATTTACAGAAAACATGCGGGCTGGCCGTGGAGGTTCCACGTGGGTTTTCCCTCGTCTCCCATCCAAGCCCAGCCCTACATAGCGGAGGAGGGCTGAGATGATCCCCCAGTTGGAGGCAGGAGGGCTGCAGGGCCCATGAATGAAAGTGGGCTGAGGCAGAACAGCCATTTCAAAGCACACCGTTAGGGTGTTCTCTAGGCAGAGATCTGTGCAGCAATACCGGAGAGGCAGAGCAAGGACACCTCCTGTCCGTTCAGTGAGACTGAAAGGTGGGGCTGGGAAGGGAGAGGCACTCCCTGAAGTGTGGAGGGAACTTGGGAGGACACAGGCTTGATGGCAGAGACCTGTGTTTTCCTGAGTAGTTGGCCACCCACCAGCTCAATCTTCACCAAAGGTCAGAAGGTGAAAGGCTGCTCCCCGGCTCCCCGGCATCTGATGGCCCCTCCAGCAGCTACCCAGGCTGGGAGAGGCTGACACGAGCTCTGCCCCCAGACCAGCTCCACGCAGCGCTTCTCTGACACCGTCCGGCCTCCAAAGCCTCCTACCCATTAACGACTCTGACTTCTTAACTGCCTCCACCCCCCTCCAGTCAGCCACTTCCAGGGGTCAGGCTACAGCCCTGGACCCCGGCTGCCCCCTCCCAGGGCCCGACTGCAAAGACCAAGCACTCTCTCCAGGACAAGCCCCCGCTGTTGGGTTGGGCACCATTCTCCTGGGCCTTATTCTCCACCCGTGACTTGCCATTTGGGCCACTATTGAACTGGTTTTACACTTTGCAGAGAGTGGAGCTAGACTGGCTCACAAGGGCTGGCCCTTCCGATCCACGCCTGCAACAAGCTTTGGGAGGGCACAGATCAACCTAACTCGCAATGGCAGGAGCGTTTCCGTTCCCCTTTGAGTTCACAGACCTGTACTGAACATGCCGGCCCTGAAACTGTGACCTGGCACGTGGCTGAGACCGGGTCCCCGCATGACATGCCTGTCACTATTAGCCCCACCCACCCGCATGCTCCAATATCATGTTAGCCCCGCCTACTCATCCGCCTGCTCCAATAAACCATGTTAGCTCTGCCTACCCTCACCCACCCGCTCCAATAAACCATGTTAGCCCCGCCTACCCTCACCCACCCGCTCCAATAAACCATGTTAGCTCCGCCTACCCTCACCCACCCCGCTCCAATAAACCGTTAGCCCCGCCTACTCTCACCCGCCTGCTCCAATAAACCATATTAGCCCCGCCTACTCTCACCCACCCGCTCCAATAAACCATGTTAGCTCCGCCTACCCTCACCCACCTGCTCCAATAAACCATGTTAACCCCGTCTACCCTCACCCGCCCGCTCCAGTACCATGTTAGCCCCATGTACCTTCACCTGCTCGCTCAATAAACCATGTTAACCCCACCTACCTCCATCTGCCCCCTCCAATATCATGTTAGCCCCGCCTACCCTCACCTGCCCCCTCCAATACTGTTAGCTCCGCCTACCCTCGCCAATACCCTGGTAGCCTCACCTGCCCTCCAATACCATTAGCCCCCCCCCCCATGCACACTCGTCCCTCCAGGAACATTACCCCATCCATCCATGCCCACCCCAATACCGTTAGACCCGCACACCCATGCCCGTCCCCTCCTATCGCTAGTTAGCCCCGCCCAGCCTCCCTCACCCTCTCCAATACACTGACTGCCAGCTAGTGGAGTCTTTTCCTCATTTCCACTGGAAGTGCTCTGCACAGGAGTGAGAACAATGGAGTGCCTAGGTCTGGAATGGCACCTCTGGACTGGACCGGACTACAGAGGATAATGGTGACAGGTTCCTTCTCTTTCCCTGCACACCCCGAAGAGGTAATGCAGAGCAGGGCAATGAGATTTGATGGACAGCCTTGTAAGGACTCATGGAGCACCCCCGGAAAGTCTCTGAGACAGGGGCATCGGGAGGAGTCAGAAATGGGTGCCTGGGAAAGGCTTTGAGATCCTCAAGGAAGAGAGGTGTCAAATGCCACATATCCCACCTGTCAATGCCATCACCTCCTGGGCCAGCTTGCTGGCAGACTTGATTGCCTTGCGGTGCACGATGGGGCCCATGTTGTCCAGGAACCAGAAGTCAGGCTCCACCCAGGGCTGCCCCAGCTGCTGGGTGTGAATGATGCGATCGGCGTCGAGAGCTTTCCGCATCAGCCCTTTGGCTTCCTCCTCGTTCATCAGCCAGATCTCCAGGAACTTTTGGGCATCAATGACGGCAAAGTGTCTGCTCAGAAGAGAAAGTCCCTACCTGTGAATTGGGCTTGGGCAAGGAAGCATGACATGCTCTGGACCAATGGGATTCCCTCTGGGGTGCCCTGAAAGGGATCAATAGCAGGCTTCCAAGATGAACCTCTTCCACCCAAGCTGCCCTTTGAGTTCACAACAGGGTCTGCAGCCTTTTACCCGCAGAGCCGACAGGCCCCCAGCAATGCTCCACTTCGAGCCAAGCAGCCAGGGAAGGGCAGTTGCTGCCTGCTCTGTTTGGACTCACTGACGTGACCCAATTTGGGACACACTGTACCTCATTGTTCTCTGCAGATCCTTGTACTGCTCCACTATGCGCTTGTAGTCAGCTGTCAGGGTCTGGTTCTCCTCCTGGAATTGCTTTATCTGCTTGGCCAGTTTCATTCTCAAGTTGTTGAGCACGTCATGCAGCCTGAGAAGGAGAACAGGGTGTTAAGGACAATCAGGCCTGGCCACTCCAGGCCCCATCCTCTCCTGTCCCCCATTCAGCCCTCTCACCAGCCCGTCTCTCCCCTCCATCGCTTGATCCCTCTCCTCTCTTCCACACCTCCCCTGCCTCCAGAAGCAAGTGACAGCTGGAGGGGCTGAGAGGGAGGGAGGGACGTGGTGGGCAGAGGCAGGGGTGAGAGGGAATGCATGTGGTGAGCCCTGGTGCAGGGGATGCTAAGCAGGCTGGAGGGATGCAGCTGCACGTAGGCTGAGTGGGGAAGAGAAGGTGGGGAGGCCAAATGGGGAAGGTGTCTATTGGAGAAGGATGCAGCAGCAAGCTAGCCAAGCCAGACGGGGCCAGGGGTGGAGCAGGGTGGACTGTGGGAAGGAGCCAAGGATGGAAAAGACGGGAAGGAGAGCTAGATTTCACCCCCACTCCTTGCCCATGACCTGGGCCCCTTTTAAAATCACCAGGCCCCGAGTCAAGGCCCTCCCGCCCCTGGCAGGCCTGACAATAAATGCCTACACGCAGCCAGAGCTGGGCATACAAAGGCACATTCTAGTGCCTGATCACGGGCCAGGAACGCGCTTCTAGCTGTCCACTGGCCCCTCATCTCCCCCATTCCTGCCCGGTGGTGGCAGCTCCCCTAGGGGACGGGGGGACCTCTCTGTTCAGACTCCCTGTGAAAGCCTGATTATATTCAGGAGGGAGAGGGCTGTGGGCCCTGTACACAGAACAGGGGGTGGGACCTAGAGAGGGCGGAGCTGCTGGGACTCCGCCTCACTCCCACCCGGCCTGGGCTGATCTTTTACCGGTTGAGCTTCCTTTTCTGCTGGGATTTAATGATGGTGTTTTCCTCATCCCGCTTCTTTAGCACCTGGAAGTTGTACTCCAGTTTCTCCTGGTTCAGCTGGTAGACGGCTTTCATCTGCTGCAGCTGCTGCTCCAGGATCTGATTCCCAACAAAACAAAAAGCCACTGTCTGTTGTAGACAAGGGAAGGTTTGCAGCAACAGAGCCCCTCTCTGCTGCCCCACGGCCGGTCCCAGAGCTTTAAAAGAAGCTGTCTATCGCAGAGTCCACAGGCTCTAGGAGACAGAGCAGACAACTTCAATGAAGCTCCTTCTATAAAGAACGAGCCCCATCGGAAGCTCTCCCTGACAGAATGGTGCTGCAGACGGTCACAGCATCAACAGAAAATAACCCCAGTTCAGCCTGTCCCCATCAGACTCTGCTACAGAGAGAGTGCAACAGCTCCTCCAGCGGGGGAATTCACGCGACCTCTCGGGCAGCAGCATCGACAGAGGCACACTGGGCTCGGTAGGTCCAGTTGCAAAGAGTCAGCGTGAGTGTTAAGGGGCACCACGTACTAGGAGAGCGAAAGCCATGCAAAGCAGGTGCAGGGGTTGGAATCTCTCCCCTCCCCTCGTGGGCACTCTGTTAGTCCAGCACTGGTATGAAGGGGGTCATTTTACGTCCAGTCACAAGGTCTGGAATATGAATGGCTGATACTTAGGAAGATGGAAATTGCTGGGCTGGGCCAGGCCAAGGGTGCAGACAGGTCAATCTCATCGCTGAGTGGCCGGTACCGGCGGCTCCATAGGAAACCTCAACAACAGATCATTCTGGGATAACCTATCCAGAGGGACAGGCCTTCCGGAGCGCACTCAGACAGGGGGTGACATGTAGGAAGGTTTCAATCCTTGTAAGAGGCAGGCAGTGTTTGCCTGAAAGTCCCACCCAGTTAGCAGGTGCTGATCCTGAGTAGGCACGGCTAAGTCACTAATACATGGGCTCATTACTCCCTCTGGATATAAGAGAGCTGGAATTTCCTGTCTGAGAGGATCTAGCATGTGGGCTGAGCAATCATGAGGGAGGAACCCTGGTGTAGCCATGCCAGAGATAGGGAGGGGGTCAATGGGCAGTGGCTATTGCCAACCAAAGTCAAATTCCAGAAAAGCTGAGGGTTTGATTGTGCTACCATTCTCTTCCTTCCCAGCACAAGCTGTGCTGTTTGCTGAAATGTAGCCCCGCTGAAAAGGAAGAGACCCTTCCCCATCACAGCCACAGAGCTGCTGGGTGTTCTCTGGGTCCTGTCTCTCCACTCCCCGGGGGCTCTCCTCTCCTAACCTGTACATCGTTCTCCAGCTGGATTTTGATGGCCGTGTACTCCTCCGCATCCTGCACCCGCAGTTGATTCAGCTGTTTCTCGTACTCCTCCACTTTCTTCATGCGGGTAATCAGGTTCTCCAGCTGAAGCCAGAAGACGACCAGTGGAGAGTCAAGCCATGGTTCCAATCAGCTGCCCAGCCTCCCAATCCCAGCTGCCCTCGCCAGGACGTGCATGGATCATTCCCAGGCAGCCCAGGAGGACAACATACCCCAGCACCCTCAAGCAGCCCAGTGGGACAATGTACCCTACGCTATCAACAAACCTTGGTGCAGCTCACCAGACAGGAATGCCACTCCCAGGGCTCAGCACTGCTCAGTCTGTCTCAGAGACCAACACTATGTCCTTCCCTCACCACAGAGCCTATGGGGTGTAGTCTGGGAGAGACTGGAATAGGTTGGTACAGAGCCAGCCGTCTGCTCCAGACCCTGAGCCTCTGTCGTGCTACGTGCAGTTAGCCAGGCTAACTTGGGGCCTTTCTTTTCAGGCCCCCAAAGTGACGCTAGCCATTCCCTGTGTGATGGCACTTCACCAGGCATACCACAGCCACCAAGGAGCCCCACTGCAGCAGGGAGCCCAGGGCCCCAGCTGGCATGAATGTGCAGAGCTCCGGGAAGTCAGTGAGAGCTAGGTGGAGTGCACCAGCTGAGGAGCTGGGCCAAGAGTCAGTCAATCAAACAGAAAACAAGTGGAGAAAGACCAGCCATGCATAGGATCCCCCATCTGGTCATTCATTTCTCGTCTGCCCATCACCAAGGTATCTAGCTGCCCTCTTCACTGACTCCAAGCTCCAAGGCACTTCTCCCAACTTTGCTGGTGTACTAAGAGCAAAGCAGCCAGCCCTGGCCGCAGGGGCAGCAGTGGTTGGGAGAAGGGCAGAAGGAAGCAGGAATGCTGTGAGTACTAGCACAAGGTAGTCCGTCCCTTTTACTCGGGTATGCTTACCCTACGAGCCCTCCCAGCCCTGTGAGTATAGGATGCTAGCAAAGCAGGGCTGGAAGGGACCTCGAGAGGTCGTCTAGTGCACCCCTTGTGCTGAGGCCGGGCCAAGGAAACCGACACTCTCCCTGACAGCTGTTTGCCCAGCCTGTTCTTAAAAACCTTCCAAGTCTTCACTACTCAGAGTCAGAGAGCTTTTCCGAATATCTAACTTCAATCTCCCTTGCTTCTTGTCCTACCTTGAATGGACATGAAGAGCTGATCACCGTCTTCTTTATAACAGGCCACAACAGATTTGAGGACCGTCACCAGGTCACCCCCCACCCTTCTCTTCTCAAGATGGGACATGCCCAGTTTAATGAGCAGATTTCTCTCCTGGCCCAGAACTAGACACAGGATTGCAGCTGAGGTCTCAGCAGTGCTGGGCAGAGCAGTAAGGACAGAGCACACAGGGAAGCCTGGTCCTGCATCACCATGTGCTGAGGTACTCCTGCCCTGGAGCAGGAGTGAGGCCTACAAGGGGAGGACACAGTGAAGCACCTCATTCGGCCCACCTGCCCTCTGCCCACACCTGGCCCCTTCAGATGCCAGGCTCTTCCATCTCAAGAGCGGGTGCAGGGACGGAGCCGTGCTACTGCTCAGTGCCTAGGACAGGCCCCAAGAACTTTCCCTCACTGACCACAATGCTCAGTAGGGCCCTTACCTCCTGTGCGTTGTGGGTCTGCATGGCTTGTTCCCATTTCTTCTTATTGCTACTCAGCAGCTCTCGCCGTTCCAGCTCAAAAGCTTTCTGAAAAAGAGTCAGTGCTGTGAGTGCTTACCGACAGCTCTGCATGCTGGATGAGCCTTGTTTATTGGGCCCAGCTCTGGGAGAGAGGCAAGGGGCCACTCCAGATTGCTGCCACCCATTCACAAGCAGGGCATCCTCTGCCAGTGCCCGAGCTGGAAAGAATCCAGTCCTGGGGACTCTAAGGCTGTGTCTACACTAGGATAAGTTAGGTCGACTTAATAAGGTCAACTTAAGTCGACTTAACAAAGTGGACAAACGTCCACAGTGGGCTTAGGTCGACCTAAAGAAGGATTAGATTGACCGAAGCAGGCTAATGGATGGATCTTATTCAGTCGATTTAAGGAATTTCTTAAGTCGACTTAATGAAAGCCCAGTGTGGACGCGGCTTTGTTTAAGTTGACTTAATGAAAGCCCAGTGTGGACGCGGCTTTGTTTAAGTCGACTTAATGAAAGCCCAGTGTGGACGCGGCTTTG
>ML685944.1:0-53629 GCA_007922175.1 Pelusios castaneus | reverse complement strand
CTAGCATCCTGATTCCCAGGAGGGACAGAGAAACTGAGGCACAGAGTGCACCCCTTCATGCCCAAGGGCCCCCACCTGGCACATGGGCAAGCCCGGACCAGGACGGAGGTCTTCCGACTCCCATTGACCCGGACGCTAGCCCCCACTGCTCAGCTCCTCCCTTGGGCACCAGGTGCTTCTTCCCCAGAGCAAGCGGCTACTTATGGGGCAGAGCAGGGGCCTGTTCACTCTTTGCAACACCACCCCAAAGTTGTGCTGGGCTAGCTGCCCCCCACCTCACAGCCAGGCCCAGCCCCGGCTTTTGGGGGAGCAGATGTGACTAGGGCCAGTGGCTACAAGGCTGGGAAATCCCAGCAGAGGGAGAGTGGAGCAGAGTCTCTGGGCCCCTCCCAAGCGGTGCAGTTCTCCTCCCCCCAAGGCATGGTTCAGTTAAGAACATAAGAAAGGCCGTACTGGGTCAGACCAGAGGTCCATCTAGCCCAGTATCTGTCTACCGACAGTGGCCAGTGCCCAGGTGCCCCAGAGGGAGTGAACCTAACAGGCAATGATCAAGTGATCACTCTCCTGCCATCCGTCTCCATCCTCTGATAAACAGAGGCTAGGGACACCATTCTTAACCCCTTTCTGGCTAATAGCCATTTATGGACTTAGCCACCATGAACTTATCCAGTTCCCTTTTAAATATTGTTATAGTCCCAGCCTTCACAACCTCCTCAGGTAAGGAGTTCCACAAGTTGACTGTGCGTTGTGTGAAGAAGAACTTCCTTTTATTTGTTTTGAACCTGCTACCTATCAGTTTCATTTGGTGACCCCTGGTTCTTGTATTATGGGAGTATTTAAACAACTTTTCCTTGTCCACTTTTTCCACATCAGTCATAATTTTATATACTTCTATCATGTCCCCCCTCAGTCTCCTCTTTTCCAAGCTGAAGAGGCCCAGCCTTTTCAATCGTTCCTCATACGAGGCACTCTCCGAACCCCTAATCATTTTAGTTGCCCTTTTCTGAACCTTTTCTAGTGCTAGAATATCTTTTTTGAGATGAGACCACATCTGTACACAGTATTCGAGATGTGGGCGTACCATGGACTTATATAAGGGCAATAATACATTTGCAGTCTTGTTTTCTATCCCCTTTTTAATGATCCCTAACATCCTGTTTGCTTTTTTGACCGCCTCCGCACACTGTACGGACATCTTCAGAGAACTATCCACAATGACTCCAAGATCTTTTTCTAGACTCGTTGTAGCCAAATTAGCCCCCATCATATTATAGGTATAGTTGGGGTTATTTTTTCCAATGTGCATTACTTTACACTTATCCACATTAAATTTCATTTGCCATTTGGATGCCCAATCACTTAGTTTTGTGAGATCTTTTTGAAGTTCCCAAGAAAGTTCCCCAGTCCAGGGCCTCTCCTTGCGGTCAGCACTTCCAGGGTAGGCCAGATCTCCACCCAGGGCATGGCTGGGGAAGCGACCTCTCCCAGTCCTGTGAACAGCCCCGCAGGACCCCAACCTGGGCTGTTCACCATAAGGCCAGTGCAGGGGCAGAGCCAGGGCAGGGGGGCTGTTTACACTTTGCCTCTGGAAAGAGAAGAGGAGCTGAAGCTGGGAGCGGGGTAGAGAACAGCAGCAAAGGGCAGCAGGGGGAACGAGAGCCTGTATTGGGCTCAGCCCTTTACATCTCTAATTACTCAAAGCCCACTGACCGCTGGTGTTTTTTTTTTTTTTTGGGGGGGGGGGGGGGCTGTTTGCACCTCTCAGCAAACTGGTGCTGTGAGCCCTTTTCCCAGCACAGCTCTGATGCCCAGAGGGTGAGGCGAGTGGGTGAAGCCTGGTGGGTTTCATTTTGCTTTCTGACAGTAAACTTTGGCGAGGGTGAAGGAACAATGCAGCTGGCGAATTCATTTCCCCTCTAGTGTCACTTCAGAATTCACCTCATCCATGGGGAACAGAGCAGCAGGAGGAGTCAGGTAGTAGAGCATCAAGGCCTGGCAGGATTGTATAGCAGCTAGACTGCACTGAAAGTTGTGTTCATAAAGTTCTTCGCACTCCTCTCACCTTCACAGCTCTCCAACGTGTTATCTGCCTCTCACTGCACCTGCTGGGAGAACATCTGTTTCTCTCTCTCTCGGGATGTGCATCTACCGGTAGGAACCTCCACTACCTGTTTGCTGTTGTGTGGGCTCCAGCTAAGCTTGTCGTGCTCAGGGTGTGATCCAACCCAACTGAACTGAACCACCCTTCAGCCAATTCTAGACCTAAAGGCACATGTCTGCCCCTCTCCCAGGCAAGTTCCTCTGAACACATCAGAATGAAAAAAAGCAGTAAAAGGCTTGGAAAATTTTATTTTTACCGAAGTTCCATTTTGAATATATCTTTATTTTTTTTTACAATAAATATTTATCAGCAATAGCCGTTAGATTGGAATTCAAACCCAGTGCAGCACCCCAAACGAAGGGAGTGCCTTGGACCCTGATGAGGTGAGCAGGTCTGGTAGAACTCTTCCGTGACAAGATATACATTTATACTGTATGTTTTCTTTCAAACACTCTACAGCTGCGAATGGGCCTGGCTGGGTTACAGACTCGCCTGGCTGGGATGTGACATGATGTGTTTGCAGAGCCCCCCCATAGCAGCAAAATGAGAAGCAAAGCAGCTGCCAAGGCCTGGATTTGACATCTGGTCACATTCACACAGGGGTAAGCTCAGGAAATGTGACGGGTCCACGTTAGTCACTTGCCACGGAAGCAGGTGTTTCGTAGGCAGGGAATAGGGGAAGTCTTATCCTGGGAGTTACTTTCCCCTTAGCCAGTTGATATGCCTGCACCTAAGTCCCAATGAAAATCACAAGCCCTCTGGAAAGCCCCACCCACAAACACTAACCTGAGCCTTTTCTACTATTGAATGGCATTAGCCTGCAGAGCCCACTCAGCTACTGCGCCCAAAGAGGAGGGGGGAGGGCAGGGTTTGGCCCTGGTTGCCATTCCTGGGGAGGATACATGAACCTCTCATAGTGCAGGTCGCAGGAGAAGGGCTGGCTGACAGGAAAGCCATTTTGCCTTGTAAACGGAGCACATGTGATCTGGAAGCCCAGGAGACAAACCCAGAGCCCACAACTTCATTTTTCAGAGCACTTTCAGCTCTGGCCTCCTGCTCGCCTGCCCCCAGAGAACACACACAGTTTAATCAAGTCTGGGCTCAGACAGGCTGCCCTGACCCAAGGTGCTGGGACAGAACGAACAAAGCACGTTGCGCTGGGCCCGTCTGACGAGCTGTCAAGTAATAGCCAATAGGTCCTGGCCGAATGGAGCGAATGAGGCAGGTTTATATCCTGAAATGAGACCATCGCTCCAAACCGAACACACCTGAGCAGTTAACTGGTTAGTAATAACTAGCACTACCTATTCATCGCTCTATTCCTGGAGCATATTGGGAAGGTTAGCCATCCCTGGGGCATCTCAGGTACCGGGAGCAAACAGTTTTCCTCTGGGACGCGGGCCTGACACCTCACGGGTCTGTTCGTCTCTTCACTGCTGCTGTAAGATGGGAAATGGGCGGCACAGATCCATCCAGCTGCACTGGATGATCGTTTCCATTTAATCAAAACCTTGTTCAGCAGCAAACAGGCTAAACAAATGTCTGTCACAACCACATTCCAAGTCAGCACGTGTAAAATGCTGTCTCCGCAGCCCGGGCCTGCTGCCAACTCCACGCGAGCTATAACTGGGTGCACAAGGAAACATAAGGCTTCTCTTAGCTACCACAATGCCTCCCCCGTTTTCTGCGAGTCTTCCTTTCAGCAAACTCCAGGAAAGCCCAGCTGACCTCAGCCTACTGGCCCAAGACACCCCTTGAGCAGCACACCACGTAAAGCAAACATCACACGTGGCAGAGAATGATTTTTCCAGCTGCTTTCATCAGACAGACAGATGAGTTCCCATCATTCCAGGGCTGCAGCATAAGGAAAGAGGAGCAGTCTCCTTTACAAATGAACCAAGGTTGGGGTTTTTTAATGCCACTTTAAGACGTCATTAGCTATAGCCTCAAGAGCGTCACAGCGCTCAAGTTACTCACACAGGAAGCGGTAGTGTTGATGTCTCTCTAAAGTTGAATCCTCAGTGCGTAGGAAAATTCAGCAGGGCCAGCACCTCCAAAAAAGCAGCAGTGTGAGATACAAATCTGGATCTGTCTTCAGAAAGTCACAACAGGCCAAACCATTCTCCCCGGGGCTAGCTAAGGGGCAGGCACCCAGGCAGAGGATGCCTGAGTTTGAGAGCCCAGTTCCTTAGTGGACCACAGAAACCTATCTTTAGAAACCCAAGATCTGAACACTTGCTGTAGTGACCAAGGTGCCTGAAAACATTAGGTCATCCGCTGAACACAAAGCCCTGAGATTTGGTGCTAGCTGATTCCCCACTGGTCCCCTAGATCTCGCAATGAGCATGAGAAATTCACAAATCAACTACAATATAGGGCGTAACAGGTATGGAAAGGTGAGGGTCAATCCCAACGCTGTAGTTCCGGCCTTGCTTCTTGTTTATACCCAATGGGCCGACTGCAACAGAAACGCTTCTCGGGCCGGCAACTTGGATGAGGACAGCTACTTTCATTAACATACCAGTGACTGCAGGAAGCTCGAAAACCCATAGGTACGAGCCCAGCTAAATGCATGTCCCACTAGCCTGATTTTACAGCCATGAGACTGAACAGCGGGGGCCCACAGAAGGTATCGCATGTGGGACAAGGGGAGGGAGCGAAGGGTGAATCTGAAGTCAAGAAGACTCACCGTGGAAATGAAGCCGTGTGCGTAACGAAATATTTTTCTAACCGAAGAAGCTACACGGTGGCATTTGTTTTAGCTCCTCAAGGCTCTCAGTGGTCACTTCAGACAAAGCCCCCCCCTTCATAGGAACGCAAGGGGTCCAAGCGCCCTCAGCAAGACTCTGGCTTCTCTTCACAATGCTACGGCTAGTCCCTACACAGGACAATATTACGGCAACGTGTCTGTTGAGATTTAGCGACAAACCGAGTTGAAGACATGCAGCATTCCACTTCACAGCCAACCACTTCCGTGCACCTTGCCATCCTGTAAGCGAAATCACCAACAGCATTCTCTTCCAACCAATATCCCATTTACAGCACCCAGACATACCTGGGGAGCTGCGTACCTCACTCTGGGCAGGGCAGGCGTCTCAATAACAAAGGACACAAAAGAAGTAACCCTTATGCTTGCAAAGACACCCAATGGCATCAAAAGTCTCAAATACGCAGCTCAGCGAGGGCCTGGCAAGGAACACACACCTCAGTAAATGAAGAGGCCAGGACAAGTAAAGAACTTACTTCATGTTCTGTTCTTCCCATCATTCCAGAGTCAGGAACAAATTGACCAAATCGAACTCTTCAATAGAGAACGAGTTTATTTTTAAAGACCAAATTAGGAGAAAACACCAGTTTGAAATAACCAAGATTTGCTCCCCCAGGTTTTGGTGGGGTGGCTCTAAGTTGGTCTCTTTCTGATCAAGCATTTCTTCCCCAGAATCTCTGCCATCAAGCACATGCCTCACTAAACTCAGCTCACCCAGCGCAAATGAAGCCTGTTTATTGTGTGGGGTGGCAGGGGAACCCAGGAAGCAGAATTTGGCAGTTTAGAGATCTAACCCTGCCCTCATCTGCTGGAGCCAGAGCAGCATTAAAACTTGTTTCTAGCATAGTGTGACTAGATATTTTGCTAGCCCCAACGTGCAGTAAGTTAAGGAACCGAATTCCAGAGCTCCCCAAAGATGAACCTGGGTACAGAAAAGGGAGCTCCAGGTTTTGAGACATCCTGCCTTAAGAAAATGTCAGTAAAATGCACGCAGGGCTTGGATTGCAAGGCCTGCTCTAAGTGCCGACCACCACACACCCGAGAGCGTTCTTCCAGGGTACGTTTCCAGGCACTGCCTGAGGAATAGTTTAAGGTACTCCACAGGCACCACCAGGGACTAGGAACCCTGTAATGCCTGAAGATCAGCAAGCTCACGTTAACGCATCCCGCTCTGAACACGGCATAAAGGAAAATACACAACACATTCAGCTCCAGGCTTGGGACCCTGAAACTTCTTCACGTGACTAATTGAGGGAAAACAGCCCAAGTACTCCCTTCCACGTGAACAGAAAAACCCAACCTCCGCAACATGTCACCGCTGCAAAGGTGGATTTTGCAGGAGGAAAATGATCCATAGCTTAACTGTGCGTTCCACTTCCTATGTTTCCTTTCAAATTCTTAATGTTTCTTGTGAAACTTCAATTAGTTAATTTGCCCATAATTATATATTTAATTCAAGTCACACGTGTCAAAAATTCAAGCACAGCCCAATTCCTCTATACACTTAAGCTTTTCCTGTACAATGTCAGTAATATATATAATCTAAAAGTGTAAACTTATTTAATAAACTGAGGGGAGGGAATAAAGGGTTTTCTCTCTCCCAGATTAACACCTTCCTCCAGTTCCTGACGTACAGTCATGACGCATAACAAAACAACTAAAACGTGTTTAGTCCAACCATCCCCACAGGCAAAAGCAAGACAGGAACACCTCAAAGAGATGGAAGAAGTAATTACATCTTCCTGCTTGAAATTAAACTCTCTTCTCTGAACCTTGCAAGGTGTATCTCTATCCAGCTCTGATACTATACGTGACACAACAGTGAGAATTCAAGTTCAAATTAAAACCAACCTGTTTGCAATAAATGCTGTGAACCAACTTCCAGATGTAACGGTTCATGTAACTCGCATGACAATGATTCAAACTTACAAAAGAAAAGCATTAAATAGTAATTACAGTTCAGGGAATTTCTCCACCCCCAGATGGAATACAATGTGACCCAGGTATTACAATAACCAGGTATGAATGAATTTGTTCCCACCGGACATTAGAGATGAACGTTTTTTGTGCTTGGTCACTTCCAGGTGCAGCCTGTCCAGAGCCTGGGTTTCAGCTGCACTCTTCATTCAAGCACAAATCATCATTAAATACAATGAACAGAAAAGAAAATCGGCACTCGGACTTCAACACCACTCAAATGAATTAAAAAAAAAAATGACTGAATGCAAGTGTTTTAACAGCTGGTAAAAAGAAAGATATCCCTGGATGAGATGTGTGATCTAACCATCAGGACAGCTGTAACCTAAATTAAATGATCATTTAAAAAAGTCACCTCCACTTTTCCCCAAATAAAATAGCCACAAGTGCATGTGCCAGTCTGCTGTTGTAAGACCTATTCAGGAGCTTTTCCAAGCCAAGGGATTTCCACAGCCCGAAACATGGAGTTGTGAGAGGGCATATAAGAGACTGCGCAGGACGGGACAAGTTGCAATACGTACAGCAAGTCTGAAATGAGACACGCTTCATGCACCTCCCCCACTCCGACCCCCAAGCCAACCCTTTGATAGGAAGGAGGTTGTCCTCATTTGTCAGAAGGGAGAATTTGGCTGTGTGCTATGTTAGCTCTTACAGGCTGTTATAAGCCACTCTCCACCCCAAAATAACCAGGGCTGCTAAGAACTCTAGTTCCCAGCATGGGCTCAGAATTAAAAACTACATGTGGCCGGTGTACGGTTTACCAGACGAACACTGTCAAGATATGGCCCAAGTTAATCACAGCTGGAAAACCGGGACGGGCGGGAGGGAATGCTGCCGTAACCATTTAAACCCCTGCTCCCATCCCAAGTTGTCCAGTGGAATGGCAGGTGAAGTTTCTAAACAGACATTTTGCATGGCCACGTGCGTGCTGGGAAACACGGCAGAGGTTTGCTCCGAGACTAACAGAGGGACTACGGTCATCCGACAGGGCCTACCGTGACTCAGGAGCCTTCGCGTACTACTAAGGCAGGCCTTGGAGCTCAGATGTGCTGGCCAGTGTTACTAACTCAGCTGCCTGGTTAGCCTTGGTGACGGACAGGTATAGACACACTGCGTTCTGAGCGATGCTCCGTGTTCCCAAGCCAGCTCAGCCTGAACAGAGCTGGGAACACGGCTGCTCTAATGCACAGCAATCATTTTAAAGGCTGCTTCCCTTGTCTGGTTTCACCATTGAGCTGGGCATGTTTTCTCAGTGGCAGTTGGGGTCTAGACCTGGTGCTGAGCCCCGGGGCCAAGCACACGTTGCTCCAGCGTCCGTCCAGAGGATAGATTTAGGTCTGTGGTGATAGTTGAAGTATCTACAGGCTATTTGCAGCAGTTGTTTACAGAACTGGTGCAGACTGCCGGCTGATTTTCTCTTCTTCCATTTCTAGTCAATCCGTACTGGGCTTCTTTAGGGAGAAAGGCCGGATGTTGAAATGTTTGCTCAGCTGGCTTACCTGGGGGAGAGAAAAATCAAATGAAAACAAGGCATCAGTCACACCATGCTCCTCCTCAGCCTCAATCAGGGGGCCGCGAACAGAGGATTCGGACCCAGGAACACACAGCATTGGCAGAGTGCCATAGGCACGGATGGACACACAGCATCTGCCTGTGCGACATCCCTTCCCAACCAGGGCCACCACTCACTCGCACCAGCCCATACGGAGGTATCTACAGTGCAGAAGACACCTAGGCTCACCAGCTCACCCATTCAGGCTTGCAGGTCTATAAAGTGTGGTGTACTCATTTGGGCTCCGGGACCCCATGCGGGGAGACGGTCTCAGAGCCACGGGATATCTGCACCATAGGCCAAGCCTGGGGCTGCTGGTGTTTTGCTGCAGTGTGGACGTACACTTTGGCACCAGAAAGTGGAGCTGAGCCATGAGGGCCCCTGAAAGGGCTGAATCACCCCAGGTGGGTACCCACGTCCTGAAACGCAGGAACACCATGATCTGACGTGTGCCTGGCTTGCCCGTGCACAAGACACTCCGCCCATGCAGGGAAGAATCCCTCTCTCTCTCTCAGACATGCCAGGGGCTCCCACCAGGCCAAATCCTGCAGGGCATGTGGCTCACAAGTCACTAATCCAGCCTGTGTGGAGCAGCTGCACCAAATCTACACCCCACCAGATTGAGGCACAATTGCTCCTTCCAACCGAGGCGCTGGATTTTGCACTGGGAGGTCCAGCGCTTGGTCCTCAAGAAGGTCTGACTAGTAGAAATATTTACCGGGTGTGGGAGAGCGCAACAGCCCACCCGCTGCAGCGACCAGAGGAAAGTGCAAGAAGCTCTCAAAGGGGTCAGTTGTGGGCAGGCTGCCCCATAAGGAAATAACGGCTGATTTGAGCCTATTACTGTCTGTCATCACTGGACATGCCCTCCTCCACGAATGCCGCTGGCCTCTTGGGAACTGTGAAGCCAGTGCTCAGACTTCGGCTGTGCAAATAACCAGGACACGAGTCACTCAGCACAACACTAATCATACATTGACTAGCAGTGGCAGGCTCCCTTCCAGCACGCCAGAGTCAGAAAGCAGCTACAAAACCCTCTTCTAGCTCTGAGCTAACGGTGCCTGCACCAGACCGGTCTGCCAAGCCATTCCCACCAGACACCAGGAAATCAGGACGTCGGTATGTTATGTGCCTGTGCCAAGAGACGATGTCTGAGATTTGGAGACCCACTTTTAACGATTCTCAAGAAGCCTCTTCTCACAGTGACCTTCAAAAGGAAGAAAGAGCTCATTTCCTCCAGACAGGCAGCAGAAAGCCATGTAGGACTTAACGGCTGCATTCAGGAAATTTGCTTTTTGATGAGATTACGCAGACAGCTGCATCAAGTCATCAGGCTGGCTGAAATTTCAGAGTTCTTTTTAAAGTGATTCAGAGGGCCAGGAGAAAAAGCCAAGCACACACCATGGCGGCTAAGCAACTGCATCACCCAAGACCTACACATTCACCCATAACTTGGAAGGGAAACGACATTCATTCTCACGCACTCACGTGTCTTACAACACCGTTCCGAAAAGGTGGTTTTTCATAGAGTACAAGGCAAGAGGAGAGCATGATGCTCAGACCTTGTATGTAACAGAGCAGAGAATGTCACCCAGAGTCCTGCATCTAATCTGTATCTTGCGAAGAGCTGCAATAATATTCTTGAGCTGGCCTGAAGCGGGGCTTGACAAAATTGGCTCCCAACTAGGTGCCAGCAGTTTTATTTTTGATCGCCAGAGGGCGCTCCACTACTGAATTTCCATAGTGGAACTAGGAGTCAGGCTACAAATCTCAGTTGCCTTTTGTCAAGCCCTGGCCTAAAGCAATGAGTGCTCTGGTTCCATCTCTGGCCACTGAGCTGGTTATTTCCCATGTCAAATCAACCTAGGACAGGGGTCGGCAACCTTTACCAGCCCCATCCACTGCAGCTTCAGCAGGTGCCAGGGACAGGGCCAGCAGGTGCTGGGGTGGGGCCAGGGATTCCTTCTCCCTGCTGGCCCCGCCCCCGCGTGCAGGGCTCCTGTCCCCTGCTGGCTGCGCTCCCCGGTGGGGGGAGGGCCAGCAGGGGCCGGGAGCTGCAGAACGCACACAGCTCTTGGGACCCCAGGACCCATTGGGAGGCGGGGCCAGCAGGGGGAGCTGGAGCGGTACCGAGTGCAGCTCAGGATAGGCACACGTGCCAAGTTTGGCCTGCTTGCCGGGGCTTGCCGACCCTTGACCTAGGACAACCCAATTCACCTCTTCCCACTGAGCAGCGCTCCCTCTGCCTAGATTCTCTGTGTCCTGCCAATTCTTTCATGCAGTGCCCGTCTCCTGCAGATCCCAATACTGTAAGGCTTTCTCATTACCTGATGGTGTCTGTGTATAGGGGGAACTATTCCATTCTGCTCTTCCTTCCCTGCTTCTCCCCGGCAGAGAAACTCATCTCAGATACTTGAAATACGGCAGGTCCCACTTCAGCAGTTCAGGTGCACTCTCTATTTAGCCAGCCCTAACCACTGCGTTTCACACAGAGCTCTAGTCACAGTTTGCCTGGGGCATCTGAAATATCTGAAGGGCTCAGTAAGAGAAATCAGTTAACACTTATGGGAAAGCATATCAGTCTGTACACAATACAGATCCTCTGCGCTAGGGTTCACACGTGATGGCTGTCCTCCCAAGCAGTGGGCCCCTATCAGAGAGAGTGTCAATATCACACTGGTTCAGGTGTAGAGTCATGCGCTACCCATGAGCAGCTGCAGCCAACAGATCTGAGTGAGGTGAAATGTCAGGAAGTGAACGGCACCCAGTCAAGTCTCAAAATAATTTAGTTAAAATTAGAGCTCAGCCCAACCCAGACATTGGATCCTATTCTGATCTTGGCATTTTTATGACCCATAGAACCATAACTTGATCTGAACTTCAGAGCATTAGATCCAAGTTTTACCAGAGTTTGGTTCACTTGTTATAAGCTGCAAACTGTGATCTGAAACAGGAGGTGAATCCAGGGTTTAGTTTAGACCCCATCTTTAAATTAAATGCATTTCTGCTGCAGTTAGAAAGTTACTTCCCTGGTATACAAGATAAGAGCTTCCAGGTGTCACATACTTTGCTTCCTTTCTGGTTTTATATAAGTGTGTCTATCAGCTTGGCAAATGCTGTGGGATCATAGGTATTCCAGCTAGTATTTCAGGTTTTAAATGTGACACCCCCTGCAAAACGCAACAGCAATGGACAATAAAGTAAATCCTATTAGTAGATTAGCTACCCACGCCTAAAGGCAGATTTCACTTACCACTCCTACTCCGTAGTGGATGTGTGCCAGGGTAATGAGAGCAGTTAGCAGGTACAGGAGAAGTTCTTCCCAATGTGGTGCGATTCCAGGGATCACCACAAAGATGACCATGGCTAATGGCAGTAGCATCCAATTTAGAGGCTGGCACCGGGTGTTACTCATCTGACACACAATCAGCTGGCACTGGTGTGGGGCAGGAAGGAAGAGATGCTTTAGTTTCCTTCCAACATGAGTGTCTGTAAACCACGAGTGATCACCCATTCAGAATACGGCAACAAGGGCCATGTACGTATCTAGACTGATAATGATTAAAACATGGATAATCATCTTCTCTAGAGCTTCCTAAATACTGAGGAAGTTTCCAGTGTGACCTGAATTCCCCTTGTGCGTATGACCAGAGATGCCCACATCAAGAGGGGATGAGCCCAAGGGTGATTTGCACTGAGATGGCTAATTCTGGTCAAGTCAGCCTGACCTTGGGAAAGTCAGGAAGCACAGACCAAGGACAGTGACAGGTCTGTGAATAAAGCCGCACAGCTTCCCAAACACCATCCCCACGGCTGCACATTTGTCATGCTTAACAGTAGCTGCGACATTTGAGGATGTTTTCATGTAGGCTGGCAGCTGTGAAAACACAGGTGAGCAGAACCTTGTGAATGACTACGTTGAATCCGAAAGCAGGAACTCAATTAAGTGAGCTGTCCTCAAGCCTCAGGGAGGGATGGTCGGCAGTGCACATGCTGGGATTTCTCTGGGTTTTGGGAAAGAGGCAGATCTGGCTTACTGTCCACTTTGGCTGCACTGCCATGACTGAAAAGTCAAACGCTAAGTGGTGTAGTTCAAACTGATACAATCCACGAATCCTGGCATTTTCATTATGGATTTGTGACTTGCCTCTGCACCTTATAAACAGAGTGGTCATTTCCTGACAAACCCTAATCATTGTGTTCAGTCAAATCAGTCACCCCCTTTCATGTGCATTTTAAAAGAGAAACAGAGCTCTTACTGAAATGTTAGCAAAGGCGGTTCCAACCATGAAGTAGAAGAGCCTGGGATGGATCTCCAGGATGTCTGATGGTGACATGAAGATCCAGATCATGCAGAGAACGAACAGCAATACTGGTGAGAAGATGGGTAGCATAATTTCATACACAGACCTGTGCTTCAGGGTGTTATTTTTATAGGCCCTGAAAAGCAAAAGGAGCAAAAATCTTAGGTCAAACTATTTGCAACCACAGCTTCGAGCAGAGACAAGCACAAACCTTCCTTAGGGAACGCTCCAATCCCGATGAGTATCCCCAGGCGCCTTTCCTGAAATGGAGTCTGGTACGCCACAGGCGGGGAGAGCCCAGGAGTAGCCATTTAGGTACTGGATGAAGTTTTGTGAGAAAGGGGAAGGAAGCCAGGCCCAGGTCAATGAATGCACCCACAGTACATTACATTTTGCTTATTCAGATGGGTATTTGGTAATCCTGCTAGTGCACAATGGATTTTTACTACTGCATTCAGAGTTGAGGTAATAATGGGCCAATTGCAGACACAGCTTTCCAAAGAGCTGGCAGCTCCTTCTTGCACAGCCAGAGGGTCTATAGTGACAGAGCAGGTTGATCAACGAAATCTCAGCCTGACCCAGCCAGAATCGTATCACGCGGATTTATATCACAAGCTTAACATTCATTCTGTCAGCCAGGTGATTCAAGGCAATTTCAGCATCCGAATCACATGGTCAGGGTCACCAATTAACTTCTGCAAAACAGGAAAGTTAGCAAGGGAAGAGGCAGGATTTTGTTATTAAAGTAACTAAAAGAGGAGGGGGGAGATTGCGTTTGGGAATTCAGTTGCCCTGTTCTCTGATTAGAGAGCAAGACACGCAGCTAACGCAGAAGAAAAGCCAGCTGAGACCAGGTTCCAAAATGCAGTGTTTCCATTTGATCTGAGCTGCCTGGCCGGTATGCTGGGACCTGCGCTCTCTGCATGGGCGGCATCTGAAACCTGCTCCATCTCAGTCATGGCCAGGAATGGCTTTGGGCTCCTGCCAGCGCAGGTCAGGAGAGTTGAGAAGGAGTCTAGTTTACAGAACGCTGTGCCAAGTCATGGCTCTCCTTGTATTACAGCTTTGACAAGGTGTTCTCATAGGAGCAGCCACATTGGTCAGATCAACGGGCCATCAAGCCTCATATCCTGTCTTCCAACAGCAGCAAGGCCAGGGGCATCACAGGGAATGAACAGTAGTTAATCATAGACTCTGCAAGGGACCATGGGAGGTGATCGAGTCCAGTCCCCTGCACTCATGGCAGGACCAAGGACCCTTCAAACCATCCCTGACAGGTGTTTATCTTAAAAACTTAAAGCTCTTAAAAAAAACTTAAAAGTTTAGGCCTCAGCTGGAGTCCTGTGTCCAGTACTGCGGAAGGCCTTAAAACTTCCAATGATGGAGATTCCACAACTTCCCTAGGCAACTTATTCCAGTGGTTCATCACCCTGATAGGAATTTTTTCCTAATGTCCAACCTAAACCTCCCTTGCCAGAATTTAAGCCTATTGCTTCTTGTCCTATCATTGGTGATTAAGGAGAATCATTTTTCTCCCTCCTCCTTGTGACAACCTTTTAGGTACTTGAAAACTTATGTCCCCTCTTTTTCAAACTAAACAAACCCAGCTCTTTCAATCTCCCTTCCTAAGTGAAGTGTTCAGATCTTTAATCATTCATGTTTTTCTTCTCTGGACTTTCTCCAATTTGTCCACATCTTTCCTGAAATGAGGCGCCCAGAACTGGACACAGTACTCCAGCTGAGGCCTAACAGTAATTCTCGTGTCTTACTGACAATACTCCTGTTAATACATCCCAGAATGGGGTTTGCTTCTTTTGCCACAGCGTTACACTGTTGACTCATGTTTAGCTTGTGGTCCACTCTGACACCCAGATCCCTTTCCGCAGTACTCCTTCCTAGGCAGTCATTGCCCATATTCTACATGTGCAGTGGATTGTTCTTTCCTAAGGGGAGTACTTTGCACTTGTCTTTATTGAATTTCATCCTATTTACCTCAGACCACTTCACCAGTTTGTCCAAAGCATTTTGAATTATGATTCTATCCTCCAAAGCACTCACAACCCCTCAGAGCTTGGTATCAGCAGCAAACTTTATAAGTGTGCTCTCTATGCCATCGTCTAAATGGTTGATGAAAATATTGAAAAGAACTGAACCCAGAACCGATCCCTGCGGTACCCCACTCATTATGCCCCTCCAGCATGACTGTGCACTATTGATAACTACTCTCTGGGAGCGGTTATCCAACCAGTTTCGCACCCATCTTAGAGTAGCTCCATCCAGGCTGTACTTCCCTAGTTTGTAAATAAGAAGGTGGTGTGAGACCGTATCATTAAGTGATTCATCCCATCGCCCATTCCCAGCTTCTGGTACACACAGTTAGGGACGCTTCAGAGCACAGTTTTGCATCCTTGCCCACCCTAGCAAATCATCTCCACCTGCTTCCTCCTGCATTACTCCGCATGACTAACTCCCAGCAGAACAGAGTCACCACACACTGGTCAGTGTGCCTCAAACACTGCAGGATTAGTTCCCAGAATTTTGGGGGAAAACTTACTTGTAAAAGTTGTACAGACTCATGGGCAGAGTCACTGTGAGTGCGCACCCTGAAAGAGAAAGATCTAAGTGACTGCAGCGTAGTAATTCAGAGAAGTCCATCAGAATCACCGAACTCCTTAATAAACATTAAAGGCAAAAGTCTTCTAACCATCACAGCACCGCTTTCTTTAGTCAGTTGCAACATTAGAGTAGCTAAAAGTTTACTTAAACCCACTCTGACCCCACTTCTATTCAGATTTTTGAATGGCCGTTACCACGAGTTGTATATTTGACTCCTTGCTTCAGAAAAGCACCGTCTTGTTTAATGAAGAACCAGCCGGAACATGTGTATGTGGCAATAAATATACATTTTCATTACATTAGTGTTATCTGCCTTTTGGCCAGAATTCCCAACAAGACACCCCGTGGACAGCAGAGAAAGCATTATCAATGGTTTCCCTTTTTCATGCAAGGAGGACATATTTCAGACAGACAGATTCTTGTAAGAACACAAGCAAACAAAATGACATTTAATGAGCATCATTTGGGCATTAGAACCACCATTAATGAAAGCGTTAGTCAGCTAAGTTCCAGAGGAGTGGCCATGCCTGTCTGCTTCAGCAAAACAAACAATCAGTCCTGTGGCATTTTTAAAGACTAACAAGTTTATTTATTGAATGAGCTCTCCTGGGAGAAAAATCCCACTTCTTCAGACAGTTGAAGGCGAAGTGGGATTTTCTCCCACGAAAGCTCATGTGATAAATAAATCTGTTAGTCTTTAAAAGTGCCACAGGACTCCGTTTGTTTAGTCAGCTGTTTCATGGCTCTCCTGTAAAGGCCAGAGGTCCATGAAACCCCAACACCCTTCAAAGGCTATGAGGCTGGTCAGCAGCTAAGAGGTTAAATAGGATAAAAGTGAAGTTTGATCACCTTGCAGCAGGGAAGCTGCCTGAGAAGGTATTTCTCTTCTAGTGATACCAAAGAGCTTTTCTTAATGAACAGTCAACCACAAATACATTCAAAACAAGCCAGCAATAACACAACCCTTTTCTTCCTGGCTGGCTAAGTTGAACACATTTCAGCTGTTGTTATTGAAGGTTTCCGTGTCAGTCTAGTTCAGCAAAACAGACAAGGAGTCTCGTGGCACTTTTAAAGACAACACATTTATTTATCACATGAGCATCTCGTGGGAGAAAATCCACAAGCATCTGATGAAGTGGGATTTTCTCCCACGAAAGCTTATGCGATAAATAAATTGGTTAGTCTTTAAAAATGCCACAGGACTCCTCGTCCTTACTGAAGGGGAAGTTCTGACATCCCAACCCTTGCATCTTCTCAGACTTGAGACAATTCATTCTTGCTGTCGGGAGCAGCCCACCCTGCTGAAACAGCTAGATCCCCACGCAGAGTCCCTGAGAACAGCAGACTGAGGCCTCTTATCTAGCCCAGAAGTGGGCAGACGATAGCCAAAGAGTAGTTCACAGCCACCGGTGAGGTTTAGTATGTGGGTGCAGACTGTGGAAACAAAGTCCCAGCATGCAATACGGCCTTGTACGGAGCACTGCGTGCTGGGACCTTGTTTGTATTAAAGGAGGAAGCGGGCTGCAGACTTCTCCATTCTATACAAGTCAGACGCAGCCCTTGGAGACTTCGTCAGTTCTCGCCAAACCCCAATGGGACAAGTGTCGGACCCTGGGCATTTCATTGCTTTCAATCTAGATCGGGCTCCTTCAGGCAAGTTTTCTACACAGATCTTTTATTAAGTTTCTCTTTGCTAAACACAAACATCCTGACTATCTTTTAAAGCGAAACTGGATATTGGTAAAGCAGTGGTGGTTAAAAATAGGCTTCAACATGGAGCTTCTTACCAATAATCATTGTAGTGAATAGGTCTCTATATAAGAAATTAAACAGGAAAGGTGCATACCAGGCCTCTACTCCCACAATCGCCGTCACTATGTAGACAACGGAAATGGTCTGAAAAGGAAGCACAGAGAAAACGCAGACAAGCATTAGCAGACCAAAGGTGCTTTTAGCAGTGACCATTCCTCCCTGGACGGTTTCAGGAACTGCCAGCATGGCGTGCCGAGCAGATTTTCACCACCCAGCTTCCTTTAAACCAGAGCAAGCCTATGTTCCCCGGCACACAGCCTTCCGAACCAATTGGGGCCTAAAATTATGCCCCTGTTCCCAAGTTTCTGCGCTGACTCCATGGCAGGGACCAGCCCATCCTCTGCTTCTGGCCACATTACCCCAGACGCCTCACTGCCAGTCTGGAAAGAGAGGTCCCATGCTAGCAGGGTGAGGCAAAGACGGCTCAGGTACTCTGAGTTTTAAGGGAAGCGGATAGTGCAGAGAGGTGCCTACCCTGCTCCCCAGTCCCCTCAGAGTTATTTAAAGCCAATGGGGGTTTGACACATGCGGGGAAAGGCCATCCCAACTACTGGCGTGGCCAGCACAAGCACAGCTCCAGCCGCCAGAGCCTTTTCTAACTGCCTTCTGCAGCAAACCAAACAACGGTAGGATTGTTGGACGCAAGATCCGGAAGATGCACCATGGATTAGTCCCAGGTTTGGAGAAATCTGGAGGCCTGGACCAGACGATGACCCTCCAAGCCAAAGGACTAGAGAACACTGACATTACTGACAGAAGAGGCAGTTTTTAAGGGAATTTCTTCTGTTGTAAAATGACTCAGTAAAAAGACCTAAACTTTTTTGCCATCGGTGTGTCTACAACTGCTAGACCCGCACAAGTATAAACTGCTACACCAGTACAGGATACTGGCACCACAAGAGATTCAGCCCCACGCATTTTTCACAACCAACAACTGTTAGCCTCCAATTTTAAGACATTTTATTTCCTGCTAATGCAAAAGTCTGTGCCATCACAAAGGCACTTGGAAAAGACATCACCCCTTGCTGACGAGAAATCAGATCTGCCCCAACCTAACTACACAGTGAAAGTTTCAATTATAAACTTCCTCCCTTGTTCCTGGATTCATTAAACATGTGCTTGACTTTAATTATGCAAGCAATTTGCTCTGCTAAATCGGGGCCTCATACAGTAGCACTGATGACAGTTCCACGTATTACACTCTGCAAGCAGCACACCCCCTGCACTCTGCCAAAAAGCTCTCCTCCCTGGAGACATCTGGAAATCAGCAGAATAGGGTTAGGGTTAGATATGGTGATGACGGGCACTTTGAATACCTGGACAGCTGTTACCAAGGGAACATGCAACCTATGCAAATAGTTCTGGAAATTAGCGAAAGCTTGTCCACTAAATTAGTATTTTGAAATGAAGAGGCAGAAGGGCGACTTACCACCTGGCTGATGTCATATCCCCAGGGCAGGAAGAGAATCCCTGTGTTATATTTCTCCCAATGGGAGAGGATGAAGGAAAACAAAACCACCCATAAGAGCAGATAGAGAACGAAGACACTGACACCAGTGGATCCGCGCCCGAAGGTGGAGTAAACCGTCACTACAAAGAAGACACAGGCCCAGCTGTCCAGGCCATGGTCAAAGAGCTCCCCCAAGGGACTGCTGGAGTTCGTTCGGCGAGCTTGCTTCCCGTCAACACCATCTGGAAGGGAAGCGCACAGACATGCAAAGTTAAAACGTCCAGATGCAAAGTGGGCCACTCTTCTGCTGCTGTCAGAAGTTGCATGCACAGCTGAGAAGTCAGCAGCCAGGCTCAGTTTCCAGCACATCCCATAGAGTGCACAATGAGACAGAAAACCCTCGGAAGAGCCTACGTTCTAGATCTGAAGTTTATGTAAATAATTTAAGAGTGGTCTGCATTCGGTATTTCATGAGAAACCCCATAAAGTCCCGTCTGATGGACAGAACAACCCAAAGTGGCCATTTCCAGAGGCAAATGATATGTCATTCACAACACCACAGTGGCATGGCGGGGGGGAGGATCTAGGCATTACCCTGAGTTGCACAGTTTCTTAGGGGCGCTGAGAGGAAGGGGTTGGTTTGGGAAACACAGAGCTATGACAACAGTTCATTTGACTAATTCAAGTCATTCTGACAAGCACCTCAGAAATCCAAGACACTTTAGGAGACTCTTAAGTCTTACCAAGAGTATACGCCATGAAGTTGAGGAGACCCACTATGACCCACACATGACTTGGAACATGCTCGTGATCAGGTGCTGTAGAAATTGGAAAGAAGATTGGAGAATTGAGTGCACACACTTCAATAGGTTAGGCTTTGGGATAGGGGATGCTTTCAACAAGAACTTTTTTAGCAATTCAGTGGAATACGGCTCCATCCAAAATGCAGGTCATCTCAATATCATGACAAGGCTCCTTTAAATTGTATTACCAAAAGGAGATGCGTCAAAGCCACCCTCACCTGCTCACTTCCTACCCATGTTCTCCTATGCTTCTTAAAGCCAGTAGATCCTGAAGATCACACTTCACTGAATTTGCCAAAGTTCTGGGCACACACTCAAGTTTCACATACTGAAATATAGCATCTGCCTCCCAGCTCCATCCCCTAACGTGCAACAACACTGGAACTCAAGCACTTTTGAAATTTTTACTCACAAACTCTTTAACTGAAGACTTTAGCGGACAGGATAAATTCCACCTTGTAATGAGATGGATTTCCATTTCCTGGGATGGATGTTACAGTAACTAGTGACAGGAAAACCATGACTCTAGATTTCACTGCTAGAATGGCTTTTGCTCCACCTTTACCCCCTCAATGTTCTCCCTTATGGAACAAGGTTTGCATCTACACAAGGCAGAGATAGCAAGAGCTTCGGATCTTTGTGCTGTGAGAAAAGAGTTATGAGTAAGATAGAATTCTGTCGCCACACGGGGGAGCTTTCATTTTTAATTTATTTTGTAGCAGGTTGCAGTCACAGGAGTTAAGGGAGAAACACTGATAAAGGGCGAGTTTATGAGCCATGTAATCATGATCTTATCACTGAAAGCCAGAACATTTGACTGTCATGGAAACTGAGGTGGGCAAAGAGAACTCCCCAACTGCTTGCTTACTGATGCCAGAATGTGATTCTATTCTGAGGAGGGATGTGTAAAAACAGAGGGGATGCACAGATTCAGAGATTCCAAGGCCAGACGGGACCAGTGTGCTCATCCAGTCTAATCTCCTGTACAGCACAGGCCAGAACTCCCCCGCAATAATTTCTAGAGAGGGGGGCCGCAACATGCAGCTCTTGGCTGCCCCCCTCATGGCTCCGTGGTGATCAGAGCCAACATATTCTGGGCTCTGGAGTCGGCCCCCCCCCCCCCCCAATCATGCAGCCAGGGCCTCAGAAGAGGAGGGAAATTTAAAGCCCTCCCTCTCCGGCCCAGCGCTGTGGGGTGTGCTGTGGAGGCAGCTGAGCTGGGGGTAGTGGGGCTGGACTCCATTGGGCAAGGGGGAGCTAAGTGCGATGGCAGGGTGTCATCCTGCTCCCTGCGAGCTGGGTCCCTGCTTGAGGCTCCCTGGCCTGACAATCACTCCCAGCTGAGCAGGAGAGGCAGCAGGTAAGGGCTGAGCTGGATTCACTGGGAGGGAGTGGGAGAAGGCTGCCCCCCTGCCCCCCAAGGTTTCCTGCTACAGGGCTCAGGCTGAAAAGCTGCCTGCAGCCCTAAAGGAGTCGGGGAGGGCAAGGCTGGGGGCTGCAACTCCCCCCCCCTTCCTAGAGCTGAACATGGGGACCCCAGCCCAGGCACATCCAGGGCTTCCAAGTTCCCTGACCTGCCTGGCTGAGAAGGGTTTCCCCTCGGCCTTGCAATGCGCTAAGTAAGGGAGGGGGACTCCTGGGGTGATGGGGGGGCATGCAGGCTAAGGACTGGATGGCGCCTGCTCCAGTGGGGGCTGTGAGCATCCCCCCTGCAGCTGCTCTGCTACTACTTGTAGGGAAGAGAGAGAACAGCACCGCAGCCTCCCTTTCTCCAACCCCCCAGTCCCCTTACAATTTTACATCCTCCTGAGTGCCCCCCATGCTCGCCTAAGCCAGAGCAGTGAGCCAGCATCCTCCGGGCTCATCCCATAGAACTGCCCCCCCCCCCCCCGCCCGGGGGGCACCAGTCCCTATCCTCCACTTTGCCAAGGCCAAGTTAGTGTTGAATCCAGACTTAAATCCTACCTGATGGGGATTCTGGGAGGCCCCAGGCGGTGGGGCTGAAGCAGCAGGTAAGTGTGTGCGGGGGTAAGGGGGTGTCGTCTGGCCCAACCCTTCTTGGGGGCACAAGAAATGCTGAGGTTGCCTTCAGCACCCCTCGTATGCATCATGAAAGACCAGCCCTCCCCCCCCTCCCCCCGGGGGGGTGAGGCTACCCCATGAGCCAGTTGCAGGCTGCAGGGAAGAGGCAGGCACCATGCACTGGGTAAGAGCAGAAGGAGCCAAGCCTACATTTGCAACCCCCAAGCCTCCAGCCCCCCACGCCCCCCCCTCTGCAGATACAGATGCCCCTCCCTGGGGCAGCTGGGGGGGCTGCACTAGGACATCTCCTGCCCTGTGCAAAGGGGGGTGTGAAGTGTGTGTGGGGGGGAGCGCAAATGTAGGCTTAGCCCCTGGGTGCTGGAGACCCGTGGTATGTCACTGGTGGGTGGGCAGGTCCTGGGGCCCAACAGCTTTTTAGGCCACATGTTGGCTCAGGGCCGGGGTGGGGAAGAGCAGGGGGCGGCCACGGCTCGGCCATTGAGTATGGGAGGGCTCCGCTGGGCTGTTGAGAGCAGGGGGAGGCTGCCCCAGGCTGGACAGGGCAAGAGCTGGATGGCCAGGGGAGGGTGGGGCCACAGCTGGGCTGAGCAAGAGCTGGGAGGCAGGAGGGCCACAGCCAGCAGGGCGAGAGCGACCCCCATGTGGCTCTCAAAATACGTGGCTATTGAAAAAGTTTTTTTAAATGGCTCCTCTTATCTTTGGGTTGCCGACCCGTCTAGAGCATATCTTCTAGAAAAACATTCAGCCTTGATTTAAAAATTGCCAGTGAGAGTGTTCAGGAAACTGTTCACATGGTTACTTACGCCCACTGTTAAAAAGTTAGGACTTATTTCCAATCTGAATTTGTCAAGCTTCAACTTTCAGCAAATGCATCGTAGCGTACCGTTCTGTTAGCCTGAAGAGCCCATATTAACCAGTACTTGCTCCCCATGTCGGTACTCAGGCAGAGCGGGGGTTAGAGTGGACAAGAAGCTGGATATGAGCCAACAGTGTGCCTTTCTTGCCAAGGAGGCTAATGGCACACTGGTCTGCAATAATAGGAGCATTGCCAGTAAATCGAGGGAAGTGACTATTCCTCTGGTGAGCCCACATGTGGAGTACTGTATCAAGGCTTGGGGCCCCACTAGAGGAAGGATGTGGACAAATTGGAGAGTCCAGCAGAGGGCAACAAAAATGATTAGGGGCTGGGGAACATGATTAATGAGGAGAGGCTGATCTTATTTAGTCTGAGGGGGGATTTGATAGCAGCCTTACACTGCCTGAAGGGGGTTCCAGGGAGGAGGGAGCCAGGCTGTTCTCAGTGGTGGCAGAGGACAGAACAAGGAGCAATGGTCTCAAGTTGCAGTAGGGGAGGTTGAGGGTTGGATATTAGGAAAAACTTTTCGCCTAGGAAAGTGGTGAAGCACCTAGGGAGGAAATGGAATCTCCATCCTTAGAGGCCCAGCTTGACAAAATCCTGGCCGGGATGATTTAGTCAGGGGTGGTGCTGCTTTGAGCAGGGAGCTGGACTAAATGACATCCTGAAGTCCCTTCCAACCCTCATCTTCTCCGATTCTATGCATGCCAGGATTTTCTGGGCACTGTGTCACACTGGGAGCTGATATTCAGCTGATTGATTACCATGGCCTCCTCCCCCATATCTTTTTCAGAATTACTGCTTCCCAGGATAGTCTCCCATCCTCTAAGTATGGCCTACAGTCTTTGTTCCTAGATGTACACATTGACCGTTAACCGTTTTGTGAATGTACCCACCTAGAAACAAAGGAAGTAGGCCGTACTTACCTGCATATTGTCTATCAATGACTCTATAGCCTCCACATCAAGAAATGCTGTTCCTCCCAAGCTGAAATGATGGCTGAAGACCAGTAAGGGCTTTCTGCAACCCCAAGAGTGAGGATATGATCTGGTCACGGATTCTGGGACATTAATGGATCTCTGACTATTTTGGCTTCATTCTCGCCATAGCGGCAGGGCTCTAGCAGCAGCTGGTGTCCCCATTAGTCTCCCCTCCCGCCCCTCCATTTTTAGTAAGCGTCAGGGACAGGTCGTGGGCTTCTGTGAATTTGTGTTTCTAGTCTGTGGCTTCAGCTCATTTCACTTGTGAACGTCAACGTTTGTACGTGTCTTCAAGACACAAGGCTAGCTCAGCCATTGTGCCACCACGCCCGTTTGGATCAGCAGCGGCTTGATAGGACAGGCTCTCCTAACTACAGGACACCAGATGCCTCTTCCACTCACAAGAAGCCACCACAAACCTGCAGCTGGACAAGTGTTGATACAGAGCGTTGCTCCTGCAGTTTAAAAGTTATTCATTTTTATTCTAATTTTTCCAGTGCGGCGTACGAGTACCACAGCACGGAGAAGTTCTCTTGCTATTTAAATTGCAAATTGCTGCACAGAATGAAGTGGGCTTCACTTGTGCATCTCAGATCTCCAGCTGGGTTTTGTTGATTGGCCCATTACCGAGACGGCTTTTTTCCTGGTTAACTAACACACAAAATCTGAAGAGACCTTTCAATTTCTGTCAGCTCTGTTTTGTTTGTTACACAAGGTTAGCCATGAGGGGGATTAAAGAATAGTCTGTAACTGGGCCCACAAACAGAACTTTCCAATTAGACCTCAGAAGTATAAATTCAGCCTCCAAATTCTCTTACCCTGCACATCTAGTCATTTACAAAGCACTGCATTCACCATGAGCATGCAAACACTGCCACCAAATCAAAACGGTAGCATTTTACACTTCTTTAAGCCAGATGCAGGGTAATGGAGAGTCAGGCTGTTGCATGATAGGAAGACAAAATATCACAGGATTGCACATCCGGTGATGGGAGGCAAATTCCAAAGGGGTAGCCGTGTTAGTCTATTGTAGAAAGACAAAAGAGTCTTGTGGCACTTTTAAAGACTAACAGATTTATTAATCGCATGAGCTTTCGTGGGAGAAAATCCCACTTCGTCAGACGCTTTGAAGATAACTTTCCTATCTTCAAAGCGTCTGACGAAGTGGGATTTTCTCCCACAAAAGCTCATGCAATTAATAAATCTGTTAGTCTTTAAAAGTGCCACAAGATTCTTTTGTGATGGGAGGGTTCTCCTCCCACTGTAGTAAATGCACCTCCTCTCAGAAGCAATAGGTAGGTCAAGGGAAGAACTCTTCCATCAGCCTAGCACCCTCTACATCAGAGGTTAAGTCAGCCACCTATGTCTCTCTGGGGATGAGGACTTTTCACCCTCCCTCAATGACCTTTCATGGTCCCTTCCAGTTTCTCTGATTCTAATTATTTTTCCTATATCTTGGAGTTTGGGGCCGCGGGAGGTGTTTTATTCCTCTTTAAATGTTAGTTATTCCCCCTCAAAAAGGAAGGAATGAGTCACATTTTGGCTGCTTTAGTATAGTATCACCCAGCAATTTCTGTCCTTGACTCTTCTTGCCACATGGATATTTCGAATCCAAAGAACACTCCAGAGCAGTAGATAAGCAAGCCATATCAGTCAGCACATGAAGTTGCAAAACTGTGGTATCAGAAGACACGAGTATCAGATCTTTTATTACTCACATGTTCTAAAATTTACACTAAAAAAGGCAGTCTTACCAGAAGCATAAAAATCAGGGTCAAAGTATGCCATGAGGAAGAAGTTGAAGACAAGCAACAGGAAGCCAGAAAATGTTATCAGATTTGGAGCCAGCCATGTAGGGAAAATCTATAAGAAAGCAGCAAAAACAACACACAGACACACAAAGAACCACATTAGTGCATATAATAGGCACCAGACATGGCTTTTAACTACATCAACGAGGGGCGTATGATCTGTTGGGGTTAGACAGTGAGCAGCTTCTGACACTTCTCATTGTGCAGCCAGATATTTTAGACAGTTACACAATCACGTCCCCACTTACTGTCCCGCTTGAAGGACGAACGTTTGCATTAGTCACAGAATTAACAAGGCAGAGTTCATTTCAACCAAAATGCAGCCCTGTCTAGGAGACTGGTGAGACACCTTGAGCAACAGCAGTTCTCACCTTCACTACAGTATTCCAGAAGGGGTGCATGACGTAGAGGGAGAGCGGATTGCTGTCCACCGCACTGTACTGTGAAGGAGAGGAAAGGAATAATGGTTAGATGACGACTCCAGCAGGGCTCTCAGAAAGCCAGACATGCTGCTGAGACACAATATCACATCTGAAAGGGATCAAGTGTCCCTTGGTTCTGGCGTGCTCCCAGTGCTGCGTATCAGGTAACAAAGTGACTGTATTTCACACCTGAGAAGGGCAAGGCATTACCCGCCTACAGAGAAGGTACCATGAACCTTGTAAAGAGAATGGGGACATACGAAGTTCGCTCTGCCCCCTTTGCTGGGAAGACTGCAGCCCCAATCTCCAGGCCCTGGAACTGCTGCCTGGAAGTTGTCATATTTCAGGAAAAATGTGATAATTGAATTTAAAGTCAACCTCTCTGGCCCCTCAAGACGCCATTGCAAAATAGCCCCGCGACTATAACATGAGAAATAATGTGACCAGACTAGTGAAGTTATCATCGACGATAAAGGGAAAATCGTGATCGGCATCCCTCAGGAAAAACACAGTAGACACCTTCTGACTAATTCGCATGAACTCACGGGAGCAGGGGCTGATGCTATTCGCCTCAGGGTGCTGCAGCAATCTCAGAGCCATAGGAATATTTGCAAACTCATGACAGGTGCCAGAAGACTGAAGAAGAGCTAATATGGTGGACATCTTTATCAAGGGGGAAAGGAGGAGCTATAGACCAGTCAACCCAACCTCAATACCTGGGACGCTACTAGAGCGCCCTATAAAACATTTAATTTGCAAATATCTGGAAGCTGAAGGGCTGATGGTTAGCAGACAGCATGGATTTATTAAGATCATACCATGCCAAAGTGAGGTTTCTGACACAGCCCCACATGACATTCTCGTAAGAAAGCTGAAGAAATACGGTTTGGGCAGAACTACCATTAAGAAATGCAGGCTCTGTAGAACCACCAGTAAGTGGATACATAATGGGTTAAACAATCGCAAGCAAAGAGTAACCACTCATCGAATGCAATGTCCTCAGATTGGAGTGAGGTCTCATGCCATTCCACAGGGATCTGTCCTGGATCTGGCGTTATTTAACACCGGGGTGGAGGAACAGAGAACAGACTTCTCAAATTTGCAGACGACACAAAGCTCAGAGGGCTGCAAACACTGTGGAGGACAGAGCTAAAACTCAGAGGGGTCTTGATAAATTGGAGAACTAGGCTATAGACAACAGAATGAAAGAGAAACTAGAAAGGATCCAGAGGGGAGCAACAAAGATGATTAAAGGGATAGAATACAAGCCACATGAGAAAAGCTGAAAGGACTGGATATGTTTAGTTTGGAAAAGAGGAAATTAACGAGAGGGAGGAGAGCAAGGTGGGAGGGATATGATAGTGATCCTCAAATATTTGAAAGGTTACCATTAGAAAGATTGAGAAAAGTTGTTCTCTTTTGCCACAGAGGGCAAGCCAAGAGGCAAGGGGGTCAAACAGCACAGATGTAGATTAAATCTCAGGAAACATTTCCTAACTGTAAGAACAGCAGGACAATAACCCACAGAGGTTGTGGAAGGCTGGACAGGCATCTGTCTTGGATTGTTTAGACAACAAACCCGGCATCGTGGCCGGGGGTTAGACTAGAAGAGCCCTGCAGCCCCTTCTACTTCTACGGTTCTACGAATAATCCTAGTTTCAAGTTAGCCCCCAGAATCCTGCTGTCCCCAGATTACAGCCGACAGGTGGAGAAACGAGTCAAAGTTCTCTGAGTCTCATCCACAGGCGATGTCAATAAATATTATTTGAATTGCAATAGCATGTAGGCACCCCTGTCACAGACCAGGTCCCCTTGTACGAGGCGATGTCCGAACACGTCGGCCGTATGTCTACGCTCGTGCTGAAGGGGTCAGTCCCGGCTCCCTTAGGCACAGCCGCACTAGCTTGGATTGAGCTAGCATGCTAAGAAGAGCCGCGTAGATGAGACAGCCCATACATCGGGGAGGCTAGCCACCCGAGCACACGCCTAGGGTTTGTACGAGATTGTACTCTAGGCAGCTAGCCCTTCCTGCTAGCAGTTACACCGCTTCTCTTAGCGTGCTACCCCGATGAAAGGTTGCAAGGGTAGACCACCCCAAGCTGGAAATTACGCATTGTAACTACAGAGATTGGAGACCAAGATGTTACGCATTTAGCAGATTAGGATATAACTAGTTGAGTGCTGACAATGTACTGGGAGCTACAAGTTAAAATATGGACACAGCCTCTGCCCCCAAAAGAATATACAGTCCAACAGAGCAGTCTGAGATCTGGTAAAGCCACAGACGCTCTAAAACAAAGTGCTCTTTCAGCGACTGGGCTTGTACAGACTGAATTGTTTTGGCTGATGTACCAGAGTGTCATGCATCTACAAAGAGAAATATGAAACTGCAAAAACCGGGGGCCAGGAATATCAGTATTCTTGGTAGAAGTTGTACCAGTTGCCCCAAAAGAACGGAAAACACAGACCTATAATCTGTATAGATGGAGTCAGATCTAGCTGTGTGTTCACTAGATAGCGGCTACCCTCTTTGTAAAAGATCTGCCATTAACTGGAAGATGATTCGTTAGGCAGAGGGACACGATTTTCAAAGCTGACTAGCAATTTATTATGCACAAATTCAGACATCATAAAGGTGCCTAAATGTTCAGAAAGTGCTAAGTGCCCAGTTTCTGAAAATTGCAGCCTTAAAGATGTCTCCAGTTGGGCACCCACAAGACATGAGTAGTTCTGGAAAACCTTGGCCTGGGTTAACACAGGATCAGGATTCAGCCAGACTTGCAAGGAGGAACCCTATGTGAAGGCAGCCAGTATAAATGGGATGCATTTATAATAATTTCTTTATGGGTCCGCACTGGAGAAGCATTGAACCCTCTAATTAATTTCCTCAGGCTGTTTTGCACTGTAAAAAGCCCAGCCAACGCCAGCAAAGTCAGAGCAGAGACAGGAACTATAAAGGTGGCAGAAATTCTCCTCTGACAGGCTCTGACAATGTCCCACGCAAACAAAGGCACAAAATCCACTCTCCCCCTTCTCTCATCCTGTATTCCATGCCTGCCTAAACAAGACTCCATCCATGCACCCCACGCACATTGGAAAGTAGTTTTCTGAGGCTGCAGGAGAATATGGAGAGCAAATAATTGTGTCTGATGGAAGATAGAGAAGAACCTGTGGTCTGGTTCGATACCACTTCTGCCCAGCCTAACCCATCAGCCTCAGGCAAGAGAGATTCAAAGGGAACCTGAAGATAAGGATGTCGCAAATTTCCTAAAACCCTGATACCTGAGACTCACTGCTTTTGGAATTGAAATCTGCACAGTTCCAGAAATGATACAAGCACCATGAAAAGCCCCTAATGCTCAGTTATTTAAATCAGTGCAGGACACCGCTCGAATATGAGAAGAGCGAATCATCAAAAGCTCAGGCTCTGCTGAAGTTGTTAGTGCACTCTTTAGAAAAAAATCTCGACTTCCCTGGGGCCGTGGACTTTTCAAATCCTTTGGAAACGCTTCCCCTACAAACTCTCTAGTTCTAAAATATGCTGCAAGCTGTTATCTGCTCTCTTCCTCATAACAGAATTACTATCCAGCACAAAGGTATAGAGATCACCCTGTCCAAAGTCCTTCCACCTGGGTGATGTACTGGGACAGTCCCAAGAAAAAAATTCAGAGGATATAAAGGCCTTGGCTGATTTATTTAGGGTTGAAAAGCGTGTGACTTGGCTGTCGTCTGATTTTTTTTTTTTTTTTTTGCCCTAATTCCACAGGGTCTGGCCAAAAAAGCCATGGATACATCCATAACGAGTTCCCGTGGCTTCATCCCAGTCAAGTGCTCAATGGATGCAATAAGCACATCAGGAAATTACCCCTCCCCAAGGAAAAGAGTGTTTAGCAACCACAACAAAAGCCAGTGTCTCTTTCTAAAAGCCATCCCCTCCCTCTGCGAAAAACCACAATATGATCTCTTCTCCTGCATTTCCAACAGAAGGCAATAACCATGTCCTTTTTGGAAGGACCTTCTTTTCAGAAACAGAGGGGAAGAAGGGCAAGAGAAGGCAATTATAGACATCCAAACAAGAGTCTCAGACCCACTAGCCCACGAGTTATTGAGTAGGAGGTGTTATTTTCACTCCCCGACAAACGTATTCCACAAGGTCAGACAAACCTAGGAACACACAAGCAAGGTTAAGGAGGACAAGACAATGACAGGGAATCACTTCAAGTTACTGCAGCAGACAGACGAGACACCAAAGTATGAGAGATGGCTTTGAAATAATATCAGTCTTGCCCCTATACATGGCACTGGGAGTAGAGAAGAGACTCAGACAACCCACTAGAGGTCTTACACTTGTCTGCCTGTAAAGATGTGCAGAATTTGTCAGAACCTGTGTTAATGTAAAGTCCTGCCAGAGTCTACAGGTGCCAGTGAAGAGTAATAGAAGAATTTTCTTTCAGTACAGGCTGGCAAGCCCCAGACCACCTTGTTTTGGGATAACATGTTTGTACACCTGTGATGCTACATAGAAAGGAAGCTGACATCTACTCTAATATGGTCACCACTGTAATAAATCTTGTCCAAAGCATGTCTTGGTGAGGAACCGTTGGCCAAGTCGTAATCTCCTGAATACTATTATCTTGCTATAAAACGTGTAGCAACATCACATCTGGAGTTGACATTTTGCCATTGTTTGTAACTCAAACATGCTGTGGGTCTAAGAATCACCCACACGTTAGCATTTCAGAAACAACAAAGGAGTCGTAAACAAGGGCATCTGCATGTCACCGCGAAGATACAAACAGCACACGTAGGCAAAGTTGCAAGCTAGAATGAAGGACTGATGGCCACGCACATAAGCCACGAAACTGCAATTCATGACGCAGCCAGGATTGTTCCAGCAAAAAGATCAAGATATGGAAGCAGAGAACAAAGGCCCCCGGCCAGCTCTCTCCTACCCCATCTCTGTGCTGGCGAACTCAAACACAGGGTAGTTTTGAACAAAAGGACTGAAGTCCCCAGACTATTTGAGCAACCCAGAGAGACTCTCAGAAAACCAGAAGATTCACCATCCTTATAATTCTGGACTGATCCAATAGTCGTGTATCTTATCTGCTGTAACCTTTCAGTAACTCAGTTCCTTTTCTTAGTGAATGACCCTTTGGCTACTTTCTACAGGATTGGCTACAGCCTTGTCTTTGGTGAGATCTGAAGTATATTTTGACCTGGGGCAAGTAACCAGTGAGTTCAGTTTTAGTAACTTTTCATCTGAAAGACCCCGTTTGTCTGGGTGGTAAAAAGGGGCTGGGACATCTAAGTGACTGTCTGTGGCTTCCCTGTAAAACTAATATAGTGATCCAGGAGTAAGCTTTTGTTACTAGATTTCACCAAGCCAATCAGAGAACACACCACCAGTTTAAGGTGTCTGCCCTATTTCCTGACAATCTCTCTCGGGTCCGGCATTCTCAACATACACACCCAAATAACGGAGTGAATCAACCCTACCTCCGGCTCGTATGAGGGACAGAGCAAATCCCAGGATTAAGAGAACAGGAAGTTAAGGAAGCAGAAAGGGCCTCAACTTTAGCCTGGAAACCAACCCTTCTCAAAAGGGGGGGGGGAGGGAAATCTATCCACCAAAATTATTTCAATGTAAAGAATGTTAAAAAGAAGAGCCGATTCCAATGCTTTGCTGGGAGACTTCAGTAATCTGTTTTCTTTTTTCTCTAATAGTGTTGCTGCATAGCCCTACGACAGATTATTCTGCACTCGAATGGACATCACGCTGCCATTTGACAAACTGATTTATTTACTTCACCAAGCCCATAACAATCAACAACCCCAGACGGGTGGCAAAGCCGTGCCACAGCAACAGAATCTGGTTTAAATCTCATCTCCTTAAGCCACGAGGAATTTCAGCATCGGCTTACTGCAGTTTTCAAGCCCTGAATTCCCAATGGTTTAAGAGATAATGAGATTTAAACTAAAGGCAAGGGGCGGGGAAGAGGAGACAGATTTATCCCCATAACCACTTGGGCTCAGAAAGCAACTGATCAGTTTGGGAGAAAGAGAGAAGCCCCCTAGGTGGACAGATTCGAGACAGCCTGAACCACATACATTTCTCCCTCACCTTTTTCCGAAGTATCCCCCCTGGGCCTTCCAAGCTCTAATGAAAGCTCAGTGCCTTCGTGGTGGGGCAAGCAGCGTCTCCATTTTACGGGTGGGGAACCTAGCAAGTCACTTTGCTGGGAAGAGAACTCCTGAATTCCAGGGCTCTTTTGTCACAGGACTTTGCAGGAAATTTGCAGCGGTGCAATGGCTAGCGTTGTATGTTGCACAGCCTCCCTCCCATACGTATTAAGCCACAGAACTGCAGAGTTTAGAGTCAGAATGAACCACAGTTCATCTCACCAGGGATCGGTGAAGGGCCATGCCCAAATCTCCTCCCCGCCCCTCTCCCAGTGCTGGCAGCTGGGAAGGGGCCATTCCGACGACGTGGCGGCAGCAGGATGTGGGTCTTCAGCCCCCTTTTTGGCAGGTCTGGAGCCCCCCCAACCCTTTCCAGCAGCAGGGGTGGCATAGCGGCAGGGAGCCACATGCCACTCAAAATCAGATTGCGTGCCACTTCTGATATGCGTGCCGCAAGTTACCAACTCCTGATCTAGACCTGTATCCTAGAGATCAGAGGTCACTGTCACCCAGCAAGACTAAACAAATGCATGCCGGAGGAAGATAACCGGGGGGACTAATGCGCATCAGCATCTCAGACCTCTAGTGGCAGGGGACTTGATATACCCAGAGGATCCCGGCGAGTGATCAGCACACACTTTGAATGCCTAACAATGGCTTCTCTTGAAGCTAGCCCTCATCCAATCTTTCTTGGCTGGAAGAATTCAAATCAGGCCTCTAGCCAGGCTGTGCGTGTACAAAGCAGCTTACATTTCCACCAGCATCAAGATGCAAGGGCCAGCCCCATTCACAGGGCCAGGATGGACCGGTAGGGAGCAGGTGCCTCAATTCATGGTTTACAAGTAACCTTAATTCCATGCTGCCGGCTACTCCGGGAAGGTGCATCTGGAACACAGCTACACAGAGTAGCAGGGTGCTCCTCGGGCACGTGCATTTAAGCCTGGGTTCCTTTGCTGTCCCAGAGTAAACACTTTCATCTTCCAGTTTAGCATGTAATCCTTAAGTGACAAAAGTAATCCAATTAGCCTGCCTCAAGCACCACCTTCCTTCGCTCCTGTGTTTCCTGAGATCCAAGAAGCAAATGCAGAGTGACATGTTTAAACCTGGTATCATTCTTCTTTTAGAACTCTTACGGCCCCAAAGATTCAGATTCCAGCACCTTTTTTTGCTTAAAATCTTGTTATTCAGTCACTTTGCTCCTGCCGCTTCTTGATGGAAGCTAGCAGGACTCCAACTCCACCTGACCCATGTGCAGAAAACAACATGAGACGAAAATAAATACACTCCTCCAAATCGTGGTCTTTCAAAGCATTGCACTGTAGAGGATGGCTAACACCAGTCATCCAATGGGTGCACTAGCATTTTTAAAGAGCAGGACAAGTGAGAGGTGGGGAAAATATGAGGCAAGTAGATCATGCACACAGCAAATGCTCCCCAAAGCATACCAATGTTGGTAATCGGGGTTCTGCTTTAACAGAGCGCCTTTCCCACCAGTGGATCCCTATGCACAGAGAGACCCGAATCAGTAACAAAACCTAGTAACTCCCCTGGAGATTAGAGAGGCACTCAGACTCCTGTAGTTGGGACAGTCACCGCACTCAGGGGGCAGCATACAACAGTAGTATGTAATAATTCCAGGCAGGAGAAAAATACCGCATCCAATTGAAATTACAAAGGGAATTAAGAGAAGCAGAACATTTCTTCAGCAGCAGTACTGACACACAGCTTACTAAAAATATTTGAAAAGCCAAAAGCTGGCAGTCACAAGCAACGTGTTTCCCCAGGCGTCACTAGATTTTGTTAAGGAAATCACAGCTTTCTTGAACAAAGCAATTCCCCAAGGGAAGATGTTTTTTATTTTTTCAAACTAACTACTGCTCTAGATTTTGATATTTGTGTTCAATCAACTTGCTACTTTGAGAAGTCAGATTTCAGCTGAAATGGTGAAACCAAATATTTCAGAGATGAAGCCATTGGCAAGCTATGTAGGTAGACTTCAGCTAAAGCATTTTTGGAGTAAACGGAGAAGTTTTTAAACCTGCAAAGATCTACATTCCTGTTGTAAGAGAGAACAACACTCAACACACAACTGTTATAGACTCAGACTCTAACGTCAAAAGGGACCAGTATGAGCATCTAGTCTGACCTCCTGCAAAATGCAGGCCTCAAGACCTCACCCACCCACTCCAGCAATAGGCCACCAACCTATGACTGAGTTATTTACCTCCTTAAATCAGGATTTAAGCACTTTAAGATACAGATAGGTGAGCCATGCCCTGTGCTACAGAGGAAGGCGAAAAACTCCCAGAGCCCAGGCCAATCAGCCCCAGAGGAAAATTCCTTCCCGACCCCAAATATGGTGACCAGTTAAACCCTGAGCACGTGTTGTAGAAAGCTGGGAAGCAAATGAAGCAGGGAATATTATTTTATTTTACAATGTACTTGTAATTGTGTACCCATCTACCGTAGTTATTAATTTGGTTTCACTATTTATAAATGGGCAATACCGTGTATAGAAGAGACCTCAAAACTGCAGGTTTATTTTTGGAAAGTCATTCAGAATGGGACCAGACACCATGTATTTCACTCGGCTTGGCACCATTTGTATTTTAAATTACCGTTGTCATTTCTCTAACACATCAGTCAGTAGCTCTGATACTTGGCTGCGGTGGTGCTCCCTACAAGGCTGTGAAGATTCGCAATGGTCGAAGGCAATGAAAAGCACTGCTCAGCCAACCCAATAGAAGTAGTTACCATTTACATTGACCAAGCCGTAAGAGTCATCTAAAATGAAAAGCAATGCTACCCACCTCCCCAAATGCATGGCCCAATCATCCACCCAAAGTGTGTGCGCGCACACATAGGCTAACGGCATAGGAACCACCACCGGCATTAACAAAACATGGAACCAGAGCAAAACACCCCAGTGGGTCTTCCGTTCCCTCCCCTACAGCACTGCAGGAGCAAAGGGAACTGGGAATGCAGGACAAACGCATCACAATACCAAGGAATTCATTCAAACTGTCCATCCAAAGTACCGACTGCACCTCACAGAACCAGGCAATTAATGTTTGCCGCCAATATGGAGTGTGGAGGTGTGTTCACATCAGACACCTTGAAACACTACGAGTTGCCCGCTGACTCTGCTGGCACCTTACCTGAATGGAGCCCTCCCACGAGCAGGGAAGCTGTACGTGATGCAAGAACGTTGTAGACTGGGCGCACAACCTGAAGCACCGATAAAACTACACCAAAACTCATCTGTTATTTATAACTGTTGGATACGTAAGCGGCATTAAATAGAATGTCACAGAAAAACAGCCGACCCTCATTCTCCCTGTACAGAAATACGTATTCTAGGGCAAGGACTGTTTCTCAGACAACACAGATTGTTCCAACGCTGAGAAAAACCAATGGGAAGACCTCCCTACAACAAGAGTCATTCATGCATCCAGAAACAAAAGCGGATGGAGAAGCAAGCGGTCTACTTGCACAGAACCGCTCAGTCCTGTGCAATGGAACAGCTGACTGGATCAGCTCAATCTTGGTCCACAATTCGTTTGAATGTATGCTTCTGAGTTATGGCAGCTTCACTAAGAATCTAACATACAGTAATAACAGTTCTGAACTAAAAATGGACTGGGAAGCTATAACTTTTAAAGCGGAGCTGATCCTCAACACAACATCTGATTGAACAGGTTTGTTTCCCAAATATATTACATCATCTTCACTGATCTTAGCAATTCAGTTTTTACCGTTTTTCACTCCTATTAGTTCTGCAGACCCAACACAGCTAAGGAAGGAAAAAAATTCAGCTTCTTCTTGTACATCAGAATTGAGTAGGCTCCAATCAGTTACCCTGTGCAAACCTGCTGACGGCAGAGGAACCACAAAGGCCTCAGGGAGAACATCATTTGGCCTGGCCAACTTTTCTTACCGGTACTCATGAAAAGGAAGAGCCAGCTGGTCTCTGTGTTTCCAGGATCAGCAGTTTAACAAGAAAAATACAATCTATGTGTATCTTGATCACACTAAACTAGAAATCACCCAAACAAAAATGCACTGTGGAGACCTTTTTACAGAATCGCTTTTCAGATTAAAATGGCCCATTCAAGTTTGTCTCCTGCCACTCCACTGCGACGTGTATGGTACACACACCATGGTGAAACTTACCACAATCACGGCTCCATTTCACTTTTCTTCTAGCAGCATACCAAAAAATGAGAACAATATGGCCTTTGATACTCCAGCATTTTGGTGGGTATCTATCCTCAGTGCAGCTCTCTGGTAGCGATAGCGCAGACACAGTATGGTCACCCAACCCTACTCCGGGCAATTTTAACAGCTTGGTACAAGGTACCTGTGCTGTTCTCTTCACTACTGCACCGTGAATGGCAGCTTTCCCAAAAGCACGAGGAGACAGGCTAAGAGAGAGAGAGAGAGACCATCTCAGGGTCTGACACAAGAAGAGACATTCAAAGAGGGAGCCTGTCAAAACAGGACACAGAGCAGCTTTTCATTGCTGTGTGGTTGGAAGGCCACTGCCTTCTCATTGCGTGCTCTGCCAAGTTAGATCATGTCCTTTTGAGGAAAAAAAAATCTTATCCCAGTTCTCAACAGGTTAGTGCAAATGTTGTGAGCAACTCTGTAGGCATGCTTTTTGTTTTCAAACCAGATACTCCTGCCCATGCATACAGCAGATTTTTACAGGACAGGTGTGGCTGGGAAGGCAGGTAATCTGCAGGATTGCCGAGGTACCTAACACCGTAGACTCCAAGCTCTAGGATAAGAGCTTTTTACTATTTGGCTCAGTTTTGCAGGCCTGCTGGATGTGCCAGTGAGGATCTCTCATGACTAAGAGATTACGGTACTCTGAGCAGGAGTTGGATGATCCCATGGAGATACTAAGGCCTTGTCTACACACAAAAATTGTATTCATTTAACTAAATCCATTTAAAAAACATTTTAAACTGGTGCAACTCCCTGAGCGGGACATTCTTAAAAACAGTTCAAGAGTATCTGATATCAGTTTACCTTAAGTCAGAATTCTGCAACATATAGTAATGCCTACGGTAGAATCAGGTAAATACTCTAACAGAGGCAGACTGTCCCTTCCTGGGGGACTTGCAATCTAGAGCGGATTGTACACACAGGTACCATAACAAATAGAGTTGGGACGGCTGGGAAATACATACTTTTGATAGTCTACAACTTCAAAGTTGCTTCAGAGAGGGAGAGCTAAGTTTTTGAAGATGAAGAATTCAACCATTTCCAGGCAAGTCAGTGTGGATTTCAATCTTTGGTCATGTAAATATTCATTACTTACACAATAAAAGCCAGAATTACTGGTCTCAAATTGCTTTAAAAGATTGCCCCACCTGGGCTGCTTATGTTGCAAACAGCATCAGAAGTAATTTTTCCAGCCTGAGACAGGGAGATGACTCTTGGGATTTTGTGACATTTCATTAAATCAGGTGATGCTCAGCTGAGCAAAGCTGAACCATTTTGCCAAGTTATGTAGTGTTTTTCCTTCTGGGAAATGCCCTGACCCATAGGCACTGACTTCTAACACATGCCACCAGAACAATGGCCAGCGTTTCAGCTGCCAAGAACAAGTGCTGTACAAAGTGATTCCTAATCGAGCAGTTTTTAGGTCTCACACATTGAGAAGTGAAGGGCTCATACAGCACTAAAACTTCATCTATTCATACAACATGGACATCTCAGGAGGAGCTGACTATGTATTTGAGTAGGAGAATAGAGATTTGTAGTCCAGAGTCTTCCAATGGCTTCCATGTCTAAAAAACCAGTACTCTTCTCTCCCACAAAAGCTCATGCGATAAATAAATGTGTTAGTCTTTAAAAGTGCCCCAGGACTCCTGGTTTGTTTTGCTGAAGGAATTGCGTTATGAATCTCTGGCTATGTACACACTACCATTTTTAACGCGCAATAATCCTCTTCCGCATTAATTCTCCCGTGGCTGTTGTTGCGCGAGATCGCGTACACACTATGCTTGCTCTAACGGAACAAAGCCCCCCCCCTTCTGAGCGCAGTCCTCCAGGAAAGCGAAGGGGATTGTGGGTACGTATCCCAGAGTCCCCAGTATCATCTCCCGTGGTGCATTCCGCTACTGACGCTACCCAGCGGTTGCCAATAGCAACGAGCGCGAATTTCAAATTGAAGCAACCTTCTTCTCGGCACTGCCTTTTCAGAATCGACATGGATTCAGCTGTGATCTTGAATGCTGCCTTCAGCATTGTGAACACAGCCCAGATTCTGTTGCGGTTTGCCTTTGGCTATGATTCGGAGCATGACACGGATGACTCGGTCTCGGATGATGACAGCATTGAAAACCAAACGGACATTCTGATCAGTTTCGCGGACCAGCAACACAGCCTGAACCGCCGTGTTTGGTCCCGGCAGACGAGCACAGACTGGTGGGAACGAATCGTCCTTCAGCTGTGGGATGATGATCAGTGGCAACAGAACTTTAGAATGCGGAAAGCCACATTTATGGAGCTATGCCAGGAGCTTGCCCCTGCCCTTCGATGCAAGGACACGAGGATGAGACCCGCCATGACCGTGGAGAAGCGTGTGGCTATCGCACTTTGGAAACTGGCGACTCCAGACTGCTACCGCTCGGTCGCAAACCAGTTTGGGGTTGGACGCTCGACCGTTGGAGTGGCACTGTCACAAGTATGCAGAGCCATCAACCGTATTCTGCTCAGGAGGATGGTGACCCCGGGAAACGTGAGGGAGATCATCGCAGGATTTAATGAGTTGGGCTTCCCGAACTGTGGTGGTGCAATAGATGGGACTCACATCCCTATTCTCGCTCCCGACCACCTTGCCTCTGAATACATCAACAGGAAAGGATACTTTTCGATGGTTCTACAGGCACTGGTGGACCACCGTGGTCGCTTTATGGACATTAATGCTGGCTGGTCTGGAAAGGTGCACGATGCACGCATCTTTAGAAACTCTGGACTATTCAGAAGGCTACATGCTGGCACATTTTTTCCAGACGAGAAAATAATTGTGGGCGGTGTAGAGATTCCAGTGGTGATACTTGGGGACCCCGCCTACCCACTGATGCCATGGCTCATGAAGCCGTACACCGGGAAGTTGGATCCTGACAAGGAGCGTTTCAATTACCGGTTAAGTAGATGCAGAATGGTTGTGGAGTGTGCCTTTGGCCGTTTAAAAGCGCGCTGGAGAGCGCTGTATGGCAGGCTAGATCTCCACGAGGACAGGATCCCATTAGTTATTTCGGCTTGCTGTGTTCTTCACAATATATGTGAAAGCCGGGGGGAGAGATTCAGGAACTCTTGGACCACTGAGGCACAACGTCTGGAAAATGCCTACCAGCAACCAGACACGAGGGGTATCCGGGGGGCGCAGCTAAGGGCAGTTCGCATAAGGGATGCGTTAAAAACCCATTTTAGTACTGTTGGTTAAAATTGTACCTTTGAATATAGTTACTAACCATTTCCTATATGTTTCAACTGTTAAAAATTAAGCTTTAGAAATTTTGTGTTTTTCCCCTGTAAACATTCATTGAATCAAAAACCGTTAATGTTAAATTAATGAAACAAATAAAGAAAGTCTGATTAAGTTTAACAAGGATTCAACTTTATTTAATTAACATTGATCAAAACTCGGGTTTGAGGGGAGTAGGGACTAAAGGTGGGTGTAGGTGCGGGACTCAACTACATATGTTGGGGGAGGGGTTCTGTTAGGGTTACACCATGGATGTCCATGGTGGTCTAAAAACTGTCTGGGGGGGGAATGTGGCGTGGATGCACTGAAAGGCATATGAGGCTGATGATGGGGGGTGCGAGCCTGTAGCAGACCGACCATGGTCTTGAGGAGGTTGGTCTGCTCCTGCATGATGCCTATCAGGGCATCCTTCTGCTGCTCTCTCCTCGCACTGCTCTGTCTCCTGTCCTGCCTGCACTGCCTCCTCCATTGCCTTGTCTCCCTCGCAGAAGCCTCATGGAACTGCATGAGCTCCTGGAAGACGTCTTCCTTGCTCCTGCGAGGCCTCCGCCTTATCCTCCTCAGACGCTCAGCTGCAGCTGTAGACTGTCCACCGAAGGTCATTCCTGTTCAGATATGAAAAATGTAGAATGCCGCTATTGTTCTCGCCACGGTCAGGAGCAAATGATGTTGTTCTCCCCACACATTCCTTCAATACACAAGAGGGGACCTATGGGGGGGGCGGTAACAGATTTCCCAAAGCTTGGTACGGGTTGCAGAGCTAGTACAACGGAGAGTTGACTATTGCCACACCAAGTTCTGATCCCGTGCCCGAGATGGCTGAAATAGAGGCAGATCTCACACTGCTTAGAGTGCCTCTGCAAGCGAGAATGCATCTCCTTCATGTTGCCGACTTCAAGCCGGGACCTTACGCTGCAGGACTGTGCGCAGCAATGTTGCCCGCAGGAGTGCTTGCGAGTCTGAAAGGAAGAGTGTCCCTGAATGGTGGAGTGCAAAGGAATGCTCTACCATGTAATCTCAAGAGAAGACTCTGGAAATATTTGGATGACGCGTTCAGTGAGTTGAAAGGGAACGACTACTTGGAAATCGAGGCATACATCGATGACCTTTTTAAGTAATGCTAGTAACACCTTTACAGTTCTGTAAGGAACAGAACTGAGGACACCGAAAACAAAAACCCCTTGCAAAAAAACCATGTCTACGCTGAGCTGTAGCACCTAGAATAGAGGACATTGCGAACGGGACTTACCAGAGCTGCCTTCTGATGATTCCTGGGTAGGCGTGGAGAAGGAATCAGTGGAGCTTGTTTCTGGCTGGGTGGAAAATAACTCCTGGCTCCCCGGGTCAGTGGCTCCGTTCTCTCCGTCCTCGTAGTCTTCTTCTTCTGATTCCTCGTCCACAATTGCCTCGTCGCCTTCTGCTTCCTTCTCTGTTTGGGGTGCAGTCTCCGAGGTGTCTACCGTGCAGTTCGGGGTGGTTGTGGGATCGCCGCCCAGGATCGCCTCCAGCTCCTTATAGTACTTGCACGTTGCTGGCGCGGAGCCAGAGCACCGGTTAGCCTCTCTGGCTCTGTGAAATGTTATCCGCAGCTCCTTCACCTTTGCCCGGCACTGCAGGGTGTCTCGCTCGTACCCCTTTTCGGTCATGGCTTTGGATATTTGACCGAAAATGTCAAAATTCCTCCGGCTGCCACGTAACTGTGACTGCACGGCGGACTCTCCCCAGATGCCGATCAAGTCCATCACCTCTGCTGCTGTCCAGGCTGGAGCTCGTTTGCTGCGGCGCGACGACATTGCGAGCGAAGCACACAGAGGCAGCAGCACCGAACAGCGAGGCAGAAGGGAGAGTGGTGAATTCAAAAATTCGCGGGACAGAAGAGGAGGTCGGGAAAAATGACGTCACGACGATAGAGTACAGGCGGAAGTGCAGAAGGGATGGAATTTGAATTGTGGGCCATTTCCGTTATATTCACATTGCGCGATAAGCGTACACACACTGGCAATCGCGCAACAACTATTCCGCGTTAGCAGCAACCACGCTCGTTTAGGTGGTTTACATTTTGCGCAAAAAGAAGGGACTTAACGCGGAATAACTGTAAGTTGTGTGTGTACGCTCTGTTTGTTATTGCGCATTAAAGGGCTTTATCGCGCAATAACTTTGTAGTGTGTACAAGGCCTCTAAGTATATTATAATAATCACTAGTTTATTGTTTATATTGCCAATACCATGAAACTGTTTCGGACAAATTATTCCTTCCCATTTATATCTAAGCTTTATATTATGGTCCCTAACTTCTTAATTTTTCCCCACCAGGAGACGTTTACTGGTACCATTAATATCTTTACTTTTGAAAAGCCATCTCCTTCTCAGAAAGAACTGAACATTCCTCACAACAGAGTGCATACCCATTCATAACACTGAATACAATCCCTTCCTTCTTTGAGGGACACAACCACGATTCAAAGATTAAAAACTCCAATGCCCCTGAGAAACAATGTTTTCCATTTATTACTGGTCACCTGTTCATTCCCCCAAGTCCATGCGAGATAAATTCACCAAGTTTAGTATATGACCTTCCCCACTAAAAAGGCTCTGGAGAATGCAGTCGGCACTGGAAGGCATTGACTTACTGAAGAATACCTCCATAATTGTCTGTCAGACACTTCCTCTGGAGACAGTGTATTGTAAAAGTCAATAAAGAAACCCCAATGAACCCTTGCTATTTAATCTCCAAGTCTGAGGGCATTATCTTAGCATATGGGTTAAAATTAGGTTACACAGAGCAGTGTCTGAGTAATGCCAAATTAGAAAAGCCAGTAACCTGATTTTCAAAAATGAGAGTCCTGTGGCACCTTAAAGACCAACAGATTTCTTGGGGCATAAGCTTTCGTGGGCTTCAACTCCAGGAGGCAGGACAGTCCCAGGGACCCCATTTTCCAGGTGGGGACCTGAGGCACACAAGGGAAGTGGCTTTCTCAAGGTCGCACAGGACATCCGCGGCGGAGCTGGCAGTCAAAGCTAGGTCTCCTGAATCCGAGGGTAGCACTCTGCATTTGACAACGGCTCCTAAATCCAAAGGACAGTTGAAATAATCCAGCTAACAGAACCATGCCAAGACAAACAAGCCGTATGTGCGCTGTCCACATGGAAGTGATGAGTTGGAAGCAGCATAGTACTTGTAACGCTGGTACTTATTAACTTGGCTTCGTTTCCCTCTGGTCAGGTCACTGTCTGTGCCATAAACAAGTCAGTTTACCACCTAGCAACAATCTGCACCTCAGCCACCAAGGAAGAACGTCGCCGACAGACGTAACAGCAGCAGTGACAGATCACACTCGGGAGACACTCGCGGCAGAGAGCACAGCATGCCACTTGCAGGGAAATTATTTTGGTGGGGCGGGAGAAGACTAAAGTAACAGCATCTGGGGCATGTCTGTCAGTGATGCAGCATAGCCCTGATGAGTTGGGCAGCACTCACCAGCCCAAACACCAACCTTTCTCTACTCCCGCTCCCCCCAAATATATACTTACGTATCTATTGAATGATGTTTAAATGCCTTGCCACCTTGAACAGAATTTCTGGAAATTGTCACATGAAACCAGGGACACACCTAAGATACGCTGATATTTTCATCCTCTGGAGAGACAAACTCCCTCATAGGCTTCCACCACAACACCCCCGCAACCTCCTCTCTCCGCCCCCACCGTCCATTAAATTCTCTCTGGAAGACTCCCACATCAGCATCAGGTTCCTGGACACCATTGTCTGTAGGGTTCCCCTGCAGACGCTGAGAACTACAGACAAGAAACTCAGATTACCACACCTAGCTTCACCGGTCCAGTAACCACCCGCAACCACAAACAAATCTGTTACCTACAGACAGGCACACCACCGAATATGCTCCACAGAGAAAGTCCAGGACAGACACCTTAACACACACGAAACTGCCTCCACCACACAAGGGTACTCCACCAGAGAAGATCGCATCGTGCAATGGGCCACCCAAATACCACAAGAGAACCTGCTTCAGTAGAGAAATAAGGACCCCTCTGACCACACACCCACTTGTCCCCTACCACCTCCCGAAGAAACACACACAGCGTACCAAACAGTTACAGCCATACGCAGTGAGAATCCTGTCCTGAAAGAAATCTTCCTTGAACCTCCTCTTTTCGCCTTCAAAGCACCATGCAACCTCACCAAGATCATCATCACGAGCAAGCTCCCCACAGAGCCGGAGACAACTCAAAGTGGCACCAGACCATCTCAGAGCAACAGATGCAAACCTGCAGACGTATCTCCGCTGCTACAATGCTCAGCACCCCCCAACACACCTTTCAAGACCCAGGGCACCTCACCCAGGGCACTAAATGCCCCATTATGTGGGTGGAACCACACAATCACTATGCTGTCAAATGAACTCTCATAGGAAAATGATGAAAGACAAAAACCAGCCCATCACCTGTGGGTGAACACTTCTGACCAAACAATTGATCTGTAGCTGACCTACCAGTCCTCATCCCCAAAGGAAACCTACACAACACTTTCAGAAGGTGCACCTGTCACTCTTGGATTCGTAACTTTGCTAGACACCAGAAATCACAGGCTGAATAGACACTGGATTTATGGCATATAATCCCTCCCTACTCACACACCCCAGCTGTGTTAACAGGCCACTTCACCTTGAATGGTCCCTTGAAATGCATCGTGCAAACATTATTGTATTATGCAATATACTTATGCAAACAAGCTATTCACCTTGTATTTAGTGGCGACCCCCTGAGCATGAGTCCCTTTGTCTCTCCCAAGAGGTGCTAGTCCAGCAAAAGTTCCAGAAAGGTAGCCATGTTAGTCTGTATACAGCAAAAAACGAGAGTCCTGGGGCACCTTAAAGACGAACAAATTTCTTTGGGAATAAGCTTTCGTGGGCTCCAACCCACTTCGTCAGATATTCCCTCCCCACCCTGTCTCTCTAATAACCTGGGACTGACAGGGCTACAACGCTGGCATACACACCCACAAGGCATTCAAGAAGCCAACCTAAAACAGGTGAGGTCACCCTTCCTTCATCTGTAAGAGAAAGCAAGGAGCCATCAGGGCAATGATTAGGAGTTAATGGACACCTGCACCTTCTATCCTCGGACGTCTCATGAACAGGCTCAATGATGCAGAAGAGCAAGCACAAGTTCCTCATCTGAGAAAGGAGATCCCTGCTCCATAAATCTGGGTAGGTGTCAGTACTGGGGTCTCAGCATGGGAGATCAGCCCTACCTTCTGTAAATATTTGAAGAGGGAGCGCCCTCAATCAAGCCCTAGTTTAGACACTGTTTGGGGATGCTCCCGAGGCAGAAAGTTGGCCTACATTTTGCAGGAGGTCAGACTAGATGATCGCACTGGTCCCTTCTGACCTTAAAGTCTATGAGAAAGAAGAAGTTCTTCAAATGCATGCTGACTTCATAGACTCGGACTTTAAGGTCAGACGGGACCAGTACGATCATCTAGTCTGACCTCCTGCACAATGCAGGCCTCAAGACCTCACCCACCCACTCCAGCAATAGGCCACCAAGCTATGACTGAGTTATTTACCTCCTTAAATCAGGATTTAAGGACTTTAAGATACAGAGAATTCACCGGTAGGTGAACCATGCCCTGTGCTACAGAGGAAGGCGAAAAACCCCCAGAGCCCAGGCCAATCAGCCCTGGGGGAAAATTCCTTCCCGACCCCAAACATGGCGATCAGTTAAACCCTGAGCACTTCAGTTGCTTGTGAAGAAGTGAAACTCAAGTTTCATACGAGAGCAGGGGAGAATGCAAGAAACCCCCAAACCCGCAGAACTTCCCTTTGCTTTGACACAGTAATTTGTGAAAAGAAAACAATGCATTTGTTTTAACGGTTTTTCAGCATCCTCGGTGTGCCGAACGCATTACCGACAACGCACGTGACTGGTTCTGGACACACAGGGCTTACAGTCTAGGGGATGGACACAAAACACAAACAGGGGTATAACAGTCTTCAGTGGGGGATGCATGGCCTCAGTTACTCAGAATAAATATATGTATGTTTTGGTGGACCAATTTTCCCTTAATATATGCTTAATGCAAATATTTGTATACGTGATGCTGCACAATTTGGGTTTTAGAAGCCACCAAAATGAGGCAAAGGTGGAAATTTGGCAGATTTCCGAAAACGTGTCCTGCACAGGAGGAAGAATGGAATAAGGCCAGCAGGCGCCTGAGAGAGGAGGCTACAGAAGATGCATCCCGTAATTGTTGGAGAGGGTACTGCAAGGTGTGGGGATAAGGAAGAACCTAAAGAGAGGCCAGGTCAGAGCTGGAGGCAAGGGCTGCAATAATGAAGTAGGCGCCTGTACTTGATGTGTCGACGACAGGAAAGCAAGGGGGCAGGGGAAGGGTGACAGGGCTGCAGCCGCAGATCGTTTTGGAAGAGGAAGGTTAGTGTCAGACCGTGCCAAGCCAAGGAGACTGCAGTAGCTAAGGAGGGAGATGAGTGGGGCCTGTCAAAATAGAACAGCAGAGGCAGAGCTTTTCGGTGCTGAAGGAAGGAATGTGAAAGGATCTGACAGTGCCTGATCCAGGGAGGGGACGGGGATGCTTCCTCTGAGCGTCCCAGTACCCACGGGCTGCACTGTTAGGCAGCACCAAGGCAGAGGCTGCACAGCTTCCAGCAGAACACGGAGGACACCATCGGCACCGAGTCAATTCTTCTAAAATCAGCAGAGACGTGAGAATTCCACAGGAGAGCAGAAAACCCGACTACAGTATGCAAAGGGGAATCCGTCAGACCCTTCTTTTACACAGATCTACCAACACAAACCCAAGGAAAGAGCCCAGCAGGAACTTCAGGAAGATTCTCAATGTTTACACAGACAGATCGGAGCACACTGGGTGGGAGAGTTGCTGCTGGCAGACGGGCAAGGCTGGGCTGTTCTATTTGTACAGCCCCTCCCTCAGCCCTGCTACAGCTCACGCTCCAAATCATTCTCTGTTAGCAGAGGTGTGGGCAAACCAGAGTGAAACAGCGTTCTTTATGGGTATCCTCCACAAAGCCGTCTTGAGACTCCCGGAAAGCTTTGCAGAACGCTGAGCCAAACCAGTCGGCAAGCCCTAATTACTTAACCATTTTCTCAGCCAGGGATTGGAAACAACACTTGGATTTCTACAATGAGCTGAATGAAGTACTTTCCAAACAAGCCAAGCACCATGTGCTGGTCAGCAGAAATGATTTATAATGGAATTTATCGGAGCCGAGATGCAACGCACTGTCCCAGAGGAAAGGCTCAAAATGTGTGTTGATCAGAGCGTTAATTTCTTCTACCAGCCAACAGAACACACTTACAGGAGACTCCGGAGTCCACAGTTCCGTACAGTGACCTCCTGACCGAGATCTTCCCGAGAGGAAGGCCAGCTCACATTATCAGAGCACCTCATGCTCTATGAGGCTGGGGGAGAGGGCAGGAAGAGATCCATTCTTCAAGAGCTGCTAGCCATGGCTTAAATATTTGCTCAGTTGCAAGCATGGCCATCGCTTTAGGACTACATCTGCACTGCAGAGTTAACTCTGTCCCTAGCCCTGCTCCCATTCACACAGCCTGCGCCCCTGGGCTCACACAAGACCTTGCCAGCCCATCCTGGGGGACAGGCGATCGCCCACGTGCTGCATACACTAGGGTTGGGGCCTGCCCACTGCAGCGGGTGCAGGCTAAACCATCCAAACACAGAGCACTGCTCATGCCTTCCCGCCCCCTCGTGCGCCAGTGCTCAAAAGGACAGTCAGGTTTCTCCACCAATTCGCTGGGAAGGAGTCGGAGCTGCTCAGCTTCCTGCAGCGCTAAGAACCATGGGCTATCCCCCCGTGCCCCAGACGCCCTAGCACCGCACAGAACCGAATCCAGCAGCAGAGGAGTGGGCACACTCAACTATGGCTTTGCAACTTGCCTGCTCACAGCTGAGCTAAGCCAACCGCCATACTAACAACCCGTCAACTCTGCAGTGAGGATGGCACACCCACAGACACTCTCGGCGCCGCCTTAAAGCCCTTCTTCTGGATGAGGAGCGAATGATCTCCCTTCGGAGCCCATCAGTCCCTACCTAGCTGCAGGCTGTGGCTATTGAGCGGCCCAACGTGCCTTCCCTCAGGAAGTAAGAGTGCCGTAGCTATGTAGCTAGCTCTGCTTTGGGGAGCAGGAGACCAGGATGCAAAGTCTAATGTGAGTCACTCACTGGCATGGTTCCTGTGACAGCGTGTTTGTCTTCTACAGCTGGAGACTTGGATGGGGACATGCTCTCACCCCGTACCCTTCTGATAAGTGCTGAATGTCACCCGATCTCAGCATCAGAGGCTCCCAAAACCACCATCTACAAGGATCTAAATCCCTGCTCTGGAAGCGAGAGACTAAACAAAGCCAGCGCTGTTCCTTGCTGTTAGCACGTGGACGGCTAGAGGAGCACACACCTCATGCCATCCTTCCAGAGCAAGCCAGGGCCCCTCTGCAAGACGCCCATCATACACTGAAGATTTGCCAGCTACCCAACAGCTGAAGGACAAACTGCTCACTAGAGGCAGGTATGTAAAATGGCCCTTGGACCTCCCTGCTGATCAAGCCTGCGCTGAGAAGCCCAGCCCGCCTCAGCTTTCACACGCCCCGCCCCACAACAGCTGCAGGGGGAGGCATTTGGATTTTGGCCTTATTTTGACATTGTCTTTCATATCACCCCAGGCTTTCAGGTGTCTGAGTGGCTGCTGCAGACATGGGGGCAGTTTCTACCACTCTGCCCGCAAGTGAGTAATTGCTGTGCTTAGTTCTGTAGCTCCACACAGCATCCCAAAAGAGCACCAGTGTGAAACAGCTATTCTTGGCAGCTTCGGCTGCCCACAGGAATCTAAATAGCCAGAGGAAAATGGACCAGAAGTCCTGACTTCACTCTGCACTGGTCCTGGCTCCAGTACCTCTCCTTGGCAGAGCCAACTCTCTCCATAATCAGACCTGTTTAAACAGAAATGGCTATCTGCAAGGCATGATTTAGCACATGCTATCATTCTCACTAGTGGAGCACAAGGCGTACCAGCATAACCGCCCGTGGTGAACATTCTTAGCAACGTAAACTAACCCGCAATTCCCAGGGTAGACGGAGCATGCGCCAGTGTAATTATACCAGAGATTAACTTCACAGTCATTAGGGCTAGAAATAATTTAATTAGATTAAGTTTATAGTCCACAGAAATCGGTGGCTTAGCTACCAACTCTAGCCAGGGAACGCGACCCACGGACTAGCAGAGGACTTTTCGCTTTCAACCGAGGTCACCCAAAATCAGGACTCAGATTTATTAGGGGCTCTGAGTGGCTGGAGGGGGCACAAATGAGCTGATCAATCAAAGGAAAAACAAGGAACAGAGGAGGTAGGACAGAGAAGGCTGTGGCCTTCACCCCTGAACTTTGTTACAGATGGACTGATGATACATCTGTTGGCACAGAAAGAGCTAACCTGCCTGCTGGGTCCCATGTGCTGTTCTTGACCTCTGAAAATTACTTGAGGCGTGGATACACCATTAGCCGTCTTCCCTGGAAAGCTCTCAGCACAAACAGTACATTGCCCCCTCTCGTACAGCCTCCTAGACACCCTCTGCACTCTGTGCCAGCAATCTGACAGTCACCCACTGTTTGCTAACTCAGCCGTGGGCCACGCGGTTCCAAACAACATTCCCAGTCGCCCGTGCTAAATGCCGACAAAGGACACACAGATCATTTGGTAGCTGTGAAAATGACAGGCTGGCAGTTTTACAATGAACATATCTGTACCGTTTGGTTTGCACGGCACAGAGCAATTGTCTTTCCTTCGTAAACATGCTGACTAGTCTGTTATGGCAATAAATATGGCAAAGCTCAAGACAAATAAAATACCTTGAAATGCAAGAGTCGCTCTCCTGTGCAAAAGTTGGAAGAAAGGTTTGACAGACCCTCCAGGATCCACTGGAGCATAACACTACAAATTAACGTTAGCCCTTGATTTGGCTAAGAGAGTACAGAGAAGCCTGGAACCTCCCTTGATGGCTTTAGAGAGATGAATGAAGACACAGTTTGGTAGCAATATCCAGTGAGAAGCCACCACGTGACCTTGTTCTTCGATACGCTGGACACGGCTCAGGCCTGAAAAGCTTGGAACCCAATCCCCAAGGGCCAGCTGTTTAGCTGTAAGGGGACGACTGGCAAAGCTCAGCCGTCCCTAAAAGCACACGTAGGTTAGAGATCTGAACGGAACAAGTACCTCAGTCACACATCCCTCTGCCCAACCCACTGTGGAAGTTTTTCCAGGGAGAAAACCAAAGCTCCAATCCTGACTTCACTGCTTGGTTTAGAGAGCAGCTACCAACCCTCTTCCTACCCCACGGGTGCAGCTATCTGTGCCAGGGCAGTCATTTGGCTTGTCATGGAAGGCCACTCTTCAGTAAGGCCACATTGAAGGTACTGGACCTGTATTTCCAAACCAAAGCATACACAGAGCAGAGAGAGACCTGCTATCCCAGGCTAATTCTCAGAAAACGACCTTGCTCTATAAGCCAAGGCTGTAGTAGCCACTACATATTACAGCAGATCTCTTGGGAAACAGCTTCAGACCTTCAACAATGACATAAGAAAAATAACAGGCTTTGGCGGATACGAGTCACTCCTCTACACTACAGCCATCGTAACAGCCACGCAAGTGACTAATACTGTAACAGTCTGCCAGCATTTGTTACAGCAGCCTGTTAATTCACAAGGTATATGCCCCTCTACGCTTCAAAAACACTACAATATTTACAAACGCATACATTGTTATTCTACAGATCAACCAAATTTGGGGGGGAAGTAGATGCAATTCAGACATCTCCTGCCAAAGCCTCTGCTTCTCCACAGACCCAGTCTCACTCCCTCCCACACTGAGGGAGAAAGAAAAAGAACATAGCCTGATTTTGTGGGAGTGGTAGGAACCCGCCATTCAATAGTTTTGGGCTCAAATCTGATGTACAGGTTTTTAGCACCAACCAAAAGCCTGCGGAGTTGGAGGGAAAAAAATAAGTGATTTTGAACTGTGTGGGCGTAATTTTTAAAAGTGAGATCCTGCAGCCACTCCGTAATGCACACTGAGCCCTATCGCTACTCCAAAAAGCAAAGCTGAAATTTCTGATGAGCCTGTGTTTTCAGTGCTGCAGACACTTTCCACTAATTTATCACTCTGCAGCACTCTGTACAACGGGGAGCAGCGGATTCCTGGAGAATTCAGCAGTGCACAGGACCAGAATGCAGCATCTTGTGAAGCCGGTGCTAAGAGATCGCAGCTGAAGGTTAGGGTGGGAGGAGGAAAGCCAGAGAGCGGTAAGAAGCCCTCTGGAGACCAGAGGGATGCAGAAGACGTGGTGGAATGACTTACCACTTCGCAAATTCCGCTGGATTCACGCAATATAACAAGAGGCCTGCGAAGTCCACCCTTTAGTACCTGGCCTTCAACTGCATTAGTTTCCCTGCTGCCATCATGTCACATGCCATTCACAAACCGACAGAATATTTGGACTTCTAGTGCCTGGAAATAGAAGCTGTTTGCCAGAAGCTGCGGATGGGCGAGAGGGAATTGATTACAAGTCCTGTGCATTCCCTCTGAAACACCTGGGATTAGTCACCATTGGGAGACAGGATATTGGGCTAGATGGACCATTGGCCTCACCCAATACTGCCGTTCTTGTGTAACGGGATCCCTTCCGGACAAATTCATTGTTACAGGCAACACCCCAATCACATCCAAAAAACCAGGCCTCGACAAATCTTCTGGACACTAAGGGAGCAGCCCAAAAACTGAGGTGCCCCCAGATGTCCGGCAGAGAAGGGACCACCCCAAAAAAACATTGCTGCTACTACTGCTGGCAAGCACAGCATGTAACACACCCCCTGCAACCGGGGGCAGGCACAGGGGACGCCATAGCGATGCTGGATACATCTGCACCACCGGCTCTCTTTTGGGTCCCAGGGGGGCATTCACCCACCTGCGTACTAGGCACCAGGGGCAAAATCCTGGGTACTATGGCGACCTGGCACCCAGGATTTGCCAGGCCCTGTAATGTTAGAAATGTGTAAGGTAAATTAACGTCCTCCTGCCCAGACTTGAGCATCACTTCCTGGTTTATAGCAGTCCTTCTGAGGGAGAGCAGTACTGAGTCTCCATATACGATATGATCAGAATTAAGAGCATCTGGAAGATACCAGAAAAATGTGCAATATCTAATTCTGCCTACAGCATCTGTACATGCAGAACACCTTGCTTATTTCAGGTCATGTTCTAGTCTCTGAGCAAAAGCTTACAGATCTGTCATCTCCAAGACCTACTGCAAGCTCTAGCTAACTGGAGGTTTGGAGTCCCAGAGACGACATCCAGGAGGACTCTGCATCTTTCCAAAGCAACTAAAACCAAGGTACTGGTGTAAAGACAGCAGAATGAGCCTCTCTCATAACTTGTCCACAGCACCATTTTGTCTGTGTCAAAAATGAGGTAAGAGGTGACTGTGGAAGGAAAGTTAATAGAAAGCCACTTGTTACGGATAATCCCACGAGAACAGCAAGCTAAAGATGGAGATCTTTTATGACCCAATAGTTGTGCTATAAAAAGCCACCCCTTGCTTTTCAGAAGCAACTTCTGCTTTTGGCTTATTAAAAATTACCAAGATTTCACCCCAAAATCATAAGGAATGCTTCCATTTTTGACCCAGCCAGCTGCCAGCTTTGTATGTACATGGCCCCCATCAATGCAGTATCCAAGTAGCTCCAGGTAAAATGTCATAATATTTCTCACTTCTATCTTTGCTGACAAGAAGAGGGCTTGGGCCATTTTTCCCCCTCTACCAGACAGAAGACTGGACTAGGACTCAGAGAACCTAGGTTCAGTTCCCAGCTTTGCCACTTCTTTGCTGGGAGACATAGAAACACAGGGAGGGAAATGACTTAGGCAGATTCCACATCTGGAAAGTGGGAACAATGATGCTGACCTCCTTTGTAAAGTGCTTTGAGGTCCATGGATGATAAACACACTATAAGAGCTAGGTATCCCTATAAGCAGTAAATTCATTAGTGCAGGAACCAGTGGGTTTCCTTCAAGCCTCCCCAACACCAAGACATCAAGCTGTCATTTGTTTGTGTTTTCTCACCTACCCACCCAAACTGACATTCACACTGAGACCATTTCTTAGCCTGCACCCCTCTAACACTCCCCTAAAGTACTGGAGGGAACTCGACTCTGTACTTCATAGCAGAGCCCTGCTCTCTAATCACTGCAAACCAACGGCACTCCCATGGGCCGTACAGAAACGATTAGCGTTAAACGTTTTGCTGCTGAGCGACCGTTCTCCTTTGAATGGCACAAAACTTTAAACAGCAGAATACAGCCTTCAGGGTAGTGCTTTGGAGGCTGTAGGCCAGAAATGCTTGAATAAATAAAATAAAGCATAAATCTATGCACCTCTATGTTGCATCCTTTGGACTTCTCAGTTTCTTTGCCATCTTTAATAACAGCGGGCTGCATTTTGTAGTTTTGCATGCAGCAAAATTAGCATTTGGCTGATATATGACCATGAGCAAGAACCCTTTACTTTGGCAGACCTCTTTCCTTCCAAGAGCAGAAATAACTGGCACACTGACACGCTAGAGAATGGGAAGCTGAGATATAGGTGCAGAATGAGAAGTTAGAAATAGGATTAAAAAAGAAGGTGGTCACTCTCCTTCTGTCATCGCCACTCAAATTTTCTGTTATTATTAGGGTTGCTGTGGTGTCCAAAGGCCCAAACAAGAGGGAAGTCCCATCGTCCTGGTCACTGTAGAAACACACAGGGCAGGCACCATATCTTCCCAAGAATTTGTTAGCTCAAGAGATAACATTGGCCTGCAGGGTAGGAGAGAACAGCAAAGAAACGGAAAACCTGACAAGTTCCAGAGGGGGAGCCATGTCAGTCTATTTCAGCAAATCAAACAAGGAGTCCTTAGCATTTTTAAAGAACAACAAATTTATCGTATGAGCTTTCGTGGATATAATACCATTTCTTCAGTTATGTGATAAATAAATGTGTTGGTCTTTAAAAGTGCCACACAACTCCTTGTTTAAAAACCTGACAGCAGCAAAAAAAACCCTGTTCTATGTAGTTTTCCACCACCAACTTTCAAACTTGCATGAATTAGTGATTATCTCCATTTTACAGATGAGGAAACGGATTTCCTTACCTCATAGCAATGTCATGCAGAAAAACAGATTTAACGGTGGGGGCAAGGCACATGGAATCTATAAGAGCAGGGCCCTTGAGGAATTAAAATAAAAAGATACTTAGTTCCTGAAGCTGCAAACACTAATACATGTGCGCAGTGCCATGGAAGTCAGAGACGATTCATGTGAGTCATGTCACTTATTTGCCTAAGTGT
>ML685943.1:985226-1159248 GCA_007922175.1 Pelusios castaneus | reverse complement strand
AGCATCCACTGCGGTATTTTGGAGACCCACTGCTTCTAGCAACCAAGGGCCAAGAATCCTTACCCAGTGAGGCTGCCGTCCCATAGCTCTCCTGCATGCCGTCCGTGTAGAGAGCCCTCTGAGCAGGGTCCAACAGAGCCCACCCCCCTCGGTGAGATACACAGCCACCTCCTCAAAGGTCCCTGGAAGAGAAAGAGCCCCCACTAAGTGCCTCTGGCCCAGTGACAACCTCACTCTTCACCAGAGAGCAGGGCCAAAAAGGTTCTAGAGGGACGTGGTGGCCCACTCCTACCCCTAATCCACTCAGAATAGCCAGGAGGCACCAGGGTGACTGAGGGGAGAAAGAAAGACCCCTCCCCCCTTCCCATCCCTCCCAGAAGATAATCTTCATATTTTTCAGACCCCTACTAGCAAGAGGTTAATAGAGAAGGTGGAGCCCCCACCAGGGTCCAGGGACACCCCTTTGGTACAGATCTTATCATCATCTCCATTCAAATAAATAAAACAGTATACAGTAGAACCTCAGACACAAACTGCTCAGTCCCCTCATTTGGAACCAGAAGTGCACACTCAGGCAGATGTGGAGAACCAAAAAAACTGAAACCAAACCAGAAACCAGAAATCAAACCCAGTACAGTACTGTGTGTTAAACATAAACTACCACCAAATAACGGGAAAGGTTAAAGAAAAAGATATGTCAAGGGAAGGAAACGGATTCTGTGCTTGTTTCATTTAAATTAAGATGATTCAAAGCAGCGCTTTTCTTCTGTTTTGTGAAGTTTCATCTCTATTAATTTTACCCAGGAATGTTCATACAAATTTGTTAGACTTTGAAAGTGCCACAGGACTCTCTGTGTGTGTGTTTTTGCTGATCTGGACTAACAGGCTACCCTTCTGAAGCAGTATTAAGTGAGTGGTCAGCTGTAAACTTCTGAATATCTTGAAAACACGTTTGAAAGAACACCCATCCCGTTCAGAGTTACAAACTTTTCAGATTCCAAAGGGGTTGCCGTGTTAGTCTATTGCAGAAAAACAACAGAACCTTTCAGAGTTTATGGATAACCTCCATTCCTGAGGCGTTTGTAGCCCTGAGGTTCTACAATATAGAATACAAAGGAAAGAGAAGAGAAAGTTGATAGAAAAAGTGGAAAGCTGAAAGGGTAGAATATTAATAAGCGAAACAGAAGGAAACAAGGTACCTTGCGCTCCTGGGGCAAATCCTGCAGCGAGGGCAGCAGGTTCAGTGTTGTTAAGCCCCAGACCACGCGGTCTCATTAACAGTAAGGGAGCAGATCGATGCCAGGTAAGAGGCGCCCGGGGCCACTGGTGCAGAGATTTCCCTTCCTCCTCATCCCCAGCGCTTTCCCCCAAGGCCTCTCTCCTCACTTCCTGTCTCTGGCTCAGGATAGGTATCGCACAGCCCAGGGCTGTCCCAGGTGGAGAAGATGCCGCGGGCTGAGCAAGAGGCAGAGCTTTGCTGAACGTCTCTCTTCTTGGCCCGGGCAGCAGCAGCAGCAGCCTCTTTTGTTTTCCAAAGGCAGCCAGGAGCTGCCCCCGATCACGGTGCTGCTGTCCTTTGTTCTCCCTGCTTCCTTCCTGCCAGCATCGCCTTGCTCCAACCCCTTCCTGTCCCCTTCCAAACCAACCCTACCTGCAGACACCCGGCTCGGCTGCCACGCTCACTGGGATAGAGAATTTCCCCAGCTGTGCAGCCCTCCTCTCCGCTCCTCCTCCTGCCTCTGCCAGCCCCATGTTCCTTCGCTGACCTACACACAGACTCGTCCTCCTGCTGGCAGAGGGCCCCAGGGAGAGCGCTTCCCGTCTACACTGGAAAACGAGGTCACGTTCATTTAGGTCGACCTCAGCTCCAGGTTGCGGTCAGTGTCCACACACGCTCCTCCTTGTGCCGGAGGCGAGCAGCCTCACCAGCTGTGCTTGCTCCTCCGTCTTGGAGTGTGGGGGCCCAGCCAGCCCAGTGTGGGCCGACCTCGGGGCGCTACGGGCAGACACGGACCCGGGGGGGGCACGATGCCCGGTGCTTCCTGTGTGTTGTGCCCTAGGGCGTAGCGTAGCTGGAGGCTGGGCGGAAATAAAGCCAGACCACAGTGCCGTAGAAGAGCGTCACTACAGTAAAGTGGGAGCCGCAGGTGGAGAGGGTCTTGGGCAGAGCGCAGGTGGCCCATGGTGACTCTGATGTGGGCGTAGGAGGCCAGGAGGAAGGCGAAAAGGGCCAGCACCTCTAGGATGGGGATCTGGGCTGTGGGAAGGAGAGCGGGGGGTGCGGGGTATTGGAGTCTCATACAGTGCCTATGACAAACCCATGGTATCAAGATTGCAGCTTCCCCATCAGGAAATCCAGCTCCAGCCTCCCGTGTGCAGGGGGTGGGGAGGGATCATATCCCCGTGGCTGCCGTCAGATCCAGCTAGGTGCAGGTTACCGTGGTCAGATCAGTGGGGAGAGAAGAGGCAGGCTAGGGGAGTTTGTCCCTGATTTACAGGGGCTTTGCTTGGGGGGGTAGGTCACAGGCTGGGGGGTGCCTCGCAGAGGCAGCCTTTGGCGATTGGGGGCCCCAGGCGAGGGCCCATTGAGGGGCCCCCTATAAGCCCCATAGATCCCCTGAGCCCTCCCCCCATGGTCCCGGCTCCCCGCTACGGCCCCAGTCCCCTTGCCCCGCAGCCAACCCACCCCCTGCCACCGGCCCCAGATTCCCGCTGCCCTAGATTCCCGGCCCCGGATTCCCATCACCGCCGGCCTCAGACTCCTGCTGCCAGCCCTGCCAACTCCTCCTCTGCTGCCAACCGAGGTAGACGTAGCTTTTGGAGTAGGCGAAGCAGACGACGGGGCCTTTATTGCTTTGCCTACCCCAAAAGCTCCCTCTGCCTGTGAGGGCTGGGTAGGGAGCAAACTGGCTGGTTTGTTACTTGAAAAAAAAAGAGACTGCAAAACTATGGCCTGGGCACCAGCCAAAGCCTCTCATTTACCCCTTAAACCTCCCAGACCTCGAAAAGCTTTGCTCAGCCCCCAGTTCTCAGAGACCCCCTCTCGCCTGGCTCGGTTTTTGCCTTTCTACAGACATTTTCCACCCGCATCAAAACGATCAAGGCCATTTAAAATGAGGAAAAGAAGGAAACAAAACTAATCAAAGCCAAAGAAACCCCCCAGCCGCCCCACCACACTCAGCTGGGGTCGGAATTTTTCAGTTGAGGCCGTAAAACTTAAATCTCCATAGCAGCCTTGCACCTCTCCTACGGTATCTGCGGCACCTGCTACCGCCCCACCAAGGCGCTAGCTCTTCTTGTGATACATTTGTGCAGCAGGGGAGCAACTGCTAACTCCTGGAAACATTTTTCTTAGCTCGGGTCTGTGCATTGCTGACTCCTGTAGCAAAACGCAGCGTCCTATGGGTCAGACACCATCACTAAACTTTAGGTGCAAGTCTGGGTGTATGGGCTGTTTATGGCGCTGAAGTTCATGCGGTCCGCTGCTGTGATGGCCGAGTGGTTAAGGCGTTGGACTTGAAATCCAATGGGGATTCCCCGCGCAGGTTCGAATCCTGCTCACAGCGTCTTTCGTGTTTTAGCCCCACTTTCTGAGCGGGGGGAAACACCTGGAGCCCTGCAGACTTCTCTGTCCCTAGGAATCTGGTTTCCCACTCCCAAAGGGGCACACTGGGTTCCTGAAGCGTGGGGCCCCCCAATGGCTCAACTGCTGTCTAGTTGCAGGAGTGAGGCAGCAACTCTTTGTTGTACACCATGAGGCCAGCCCCTAAATCAGGGGTGTTCCAATGTGAGTGGCCTGGATCCTTTCTGGGAAAGCAGGATGCCCTGGGGAAAACAGACATAATGTGACACCAACCCCTGTCCTCCCTGCGCTGGAGTTGAGGGTGGTGTCCCCTCTCTATTTATTGCCCCCAGCAATGTGGGGGCATTAGGGCATAGCACCGTGCAGTCCTTCCTGGCATGAGGGTGGCTACCAGCAGCACTTAGTCAAAGGGCCATGCCGGGCCATTTACACCATCACTACAAATGTGCAGCCTATGTAGGATGACCCGATAGCAAGGGTGAAAACCCAGGATAAGGAGGTGTGGGGCCACAGGTGCCACTATATGATAAAGTCCCAAATATTGGGACTGTCCCTATAAAATCAAGACAGCAGGTCATCCTAGCAGCATGTCCGGTGGTTGTTGCTGGCAGCCTCTTGGCTGGCTGGCAGCTCAGGGACTGTCTCCAGTGCCAGCGGTCCAGGGTGCTATTTAAACCGACACATCCTGAGTTTGTTACAAGGGCAATCGGTCCCAAAGGCCCCTTTCATCAGCCCCAGAAGTTCATTAAAACTGATGTTTGGCTCCCAAAGGAAAAAAATTCTGCCTCTTACGGGAGAGTTGGGTTCAGTCTTGTCACGATGAATACAGACTGGGGGCCTGATGCTTTTCACTCCTGATGGTGTGGTGCCAACGTGCACCTGCTTTGTGCCCCACCCTGAAATTAGTGAAAGGGTTTTTTGGCCACAGAACCTTTATTTGCCTCCCAGAGACACAGGAACAGATCAACCTAGTCAGGGAAAGTGAGTCCAAGGTGGTTCTGGAAGGAGACGGAAACCTTTTTGGCATTATTACATTAATGTGTTGTGACACAACACACACACCCCTTCATTATTTGAGCTGCCAGCACATGTCACAGAATGAGATGAACCCTTTTATTTTCAAGAAAAAAGGTGCATTTAAATAATTCTAAATATCCATGCTGGACAAGGCATGAAAGTCCTTGCATTGAATTGTCCACTTGACGTATTAACGTCATGTTTGAAAGATATTAAAGCTTTGCTAGTAAACGAATGTGTCATACCTTTCCCAGAGCATGCACAAGCATGAATAAAGTGTATGATTAGAGCTACCAACAATACTGCTTTTTCACATTGTTTTAATTCAGAAGGCTGTTTGTTTTAATTTGCTTATTTTCCCAGAGCTAATGATGGGGTGGGAGTAAACTGGAATCATTGAGATTACTGTAGTGAGGGGTTAGATTCATTCTTCACTGACCAAAAACCCTCCAGCATAGAGGGAAGGTTGCCTATTGGTATCTCACACACTTCCAGAACACGGAGTTAAGCAAAACTCAAGCCTTGGAAAAGTATGGAATACAGCCTGAAGGTAGGTACACACAAAACTCTGCTCACTTGAAGTGATTCCCTGATAACATGTGAGCACAAAAAAGAATTTGGGTATAAATTGCTGCTGCCTCCAGAAGTTTGTTTTTTTAGTAAAAGTTTGAAGCTTTTCCTACCAAGATTTTTGTATATTTGGGTTGGAAGGGTCCTCAGGAGGTATCTAGTCCAAACCCTGCTCAAAGCAGGACCAACCCCAACTAAATAGAGGCTTTGTTGAGTTGGGCCTTAAAAACCTCTAAGGATGGAGATTCCCCCACCTCCCTAGGTAACCCAGTCCATGCTTCACCACCCTCTTAGGGAAGTTTGTCCTAATATCCAACCTAGACTTGCCTCACTGTGACTTAAGCCAATAGCTCCTAGTTCTTTCATCTGCCATCACTGAGAACAGCCTAGCTCCATCCCCCCTGGAACTCCCATTCAGGTAGTTAAAGGCTGTTATCAAATACCCACAAGCTTCTCCAGATTAAACAAGCCCAGTTCCCTCAGTCTTTTCTCATAAGTCCTGTGACCCAACACCCTAATAATTTATGTTGTCCTCTGTCCACATCCTTTCTGGGAGGAGGGCCACAGTACTCCAGTATTATATATAATACTTCAGAGTTGGCCTCACCACTGCCGAAGAGAGGGGAACAATCACATCCCTCAACCTGCTAGCAGAAATTTCTGTTTATTTCCCACTTGACTTACTCTCCATTTCCTTCATTTTATTATCTGTGTAATTCAAGGAAAGCACAACACAACACAACACAAATCTTTTACTCCCTCATTCCAGGCTCATCAAGCAGGAATACAATACAAATACTTCCCTGGGCAGGGATTGTAGCACTGTAGACCGTGCAGTATGGTGGTGTGGACCTTATGTTTGCTTTTTCTCAAACCTGCAATCTCCTGTAATCACACATCTGGGCTTGGCATGAGGGAGACTTCCCTGGGGAGGCTGGGGCAGGTGTGAGAGGCTGCGGGGGAGTGGGGGGGATATCTACCGAGAGTTCTGGATGATGAAGCACAAGTTTTCTGGAGAACAGTTTACAAAAAGGGCACTGTACCACGGTCATTTCAAAGGTGTTATTTTTTTCGCTGTTTGTTTCTTCTCTTTCCCGCCTCAATAATTCATCTCATAACTTTTAGGAATAGACACAACCACCATTTTCCGTAGCTGACTTTGAGGAGGGGACAGGAGTGAATGTAAACCAACGCTTCTCTGGCAAGGTCCGTATGATGAGAAAATGTTACTGCACGGAGAATACTGAAGCGATTAATGGACAAAAGGCACCTCCGCCCGAACAGGGACTTGAACCCTGGACCCTCAGATTAAAAGTCTGATGCTCTGCCGACTGAGCTATCCGGGCTCACACTAGAGTGAGGCAGGATTTATGTTTTTAAACCTAAGCCCTGTTCTCTAATTGGTGAACTGAGCAGAGAGTAGCTGGAAATTCTTTCCTTTTGCAGCTAAAAGGGGCGGGGTGAACATGAGTCGCCCAATATCCCCACTCAACATCTAACCATGAACTACAAGGCGCGAGGAGAGTACACAGCAGCCAGTTGCCCGTCTAGCAGCTGCCTAGTTCCTTGGGGAGGGGGAGAGGGACTGAGCAAAGAAAGGAAAACAGCTGGAAAAGGCCGGAAACTCCGCCCCTTCACGTCTTTCCTTTCCGACCAATGAGACACAGAGAATCGCACCGCATCCAATCATTAGCCAGTCGTGAGTTCTGAATGCAAATATTTGTTTGGCGCCTGCACAGGCTGCCCCCAGCCTCTCGGTCCCTCTACCGCGGGGGTCTCCACTGACACACAGTGGCCCTGTAGGAGGCTTGTGACACTGCCCCGTATTCTGCTCCTAGGAAAGCAGCCTATCGAAATGGGTCTGGAAATCCAGCCGTTCCCTGCTCCTTGAAGGGCTCTGATTGAGATACCAAGAAGGAAAGAACCTGAAATTCCTTAACTTGTCACCAGCCCTTTTCCTGTGCCCGAGTTCTGAGCAAGGTGATAGTTGGAGGCTTGGAGGGACACTTTGTTTAACGTCCAATGTGGTTTTAGAACCAGGCGTTTAGTTCTGTATATGCCACAAATTTGGTCACTTTGATTTCCTGGAAGTCCCCAGTTCAGGTGGCTAAAGTAAGGCCCTCACCCCTTCATTCTTAAAGAAGTGGCAGGTTAAGGGGGAGAGGATGAAGGAAGCTCTAGCGCCGGTGGCTGTGGAGAAAGCTTCAAAATATGGCACCCCCCCCCCCAGAAAAGGGGGGGAAGACAACGTTTTCAAGCCACTCTCATCTTTGATGGGCCTGACTCATGATTTTGGAAGATTTGGTGATACTGTCTAAATAAACACTCAACCTCTCATTGCTCTGCATTTCCCCAATGTAGTAGCTTTATCAGTGAAACTGGGCTACCATTTTCAAGCCTGGTAATTATTCTTCCATTTGCTAAAAGCTCACAGTGGGTATTCACCCAGGGCCTAAAACAATGACTTTAGAAATCCCACAAAATCCACTTCAGTGATTTTAGTTTATAAGATTAGAGAAACAACCCTTATTATAATAAAATGCCTCTCCTGTTAGCAACATCAAGACATATATGATTATACATGGATGGGGCTAAAAGAGAAGCAAATTTTTAGGGGTCTGGAATAAATAAGTGACCTGAGAAATATCTGGTGCTACTGCTTCTATGACTCCTTCCCTCTACCTAAATCCTTTGGACATGGCTTTCCAAGAAAGGCTGCAATCCTTTATTAAGCTCTGGCTTTAAGTGCACCACAAAGACCTTGGGAAATCTCATGTATCTTACTACATCCAGAAGCAAAGTGTTTTACTTGCATCTAGTATGAAAAACTACGTTTGATTAGACTAGGAAACTTGAGACTTTTATATTAGGCTTTGATTATACCCAAAAAAACAACTTTCTTTAAAAAGCATTTACAGGACTGTTGTCTTTCTACAATAGACTAACACGGCTACCCCTTTGGAATTTGACTACATCAAATCATGAAGTGAGATTATCTAACCTACACCTTCAATTGTGCATGTAGCACAACATAAAATATCAACACTCGAAAGTTAGCTAACATTCAGTCAGTCCATCAAACAGTTCAGTGTTTACAGCTCTTTCATGGAAAAATTGGGTGGCTCTTAAAAGAGCCTTTGGATTCTGATCTCTCAAGGATGCCTAGAGAAGTTACTTGGAGCTGGTGTACTTGGTGACAGCCTTAGTCCCCTCAGACACAGCATGTTTCGCCAGCTCCCCAGGCAGCAGCAGGCGCACGGCAGTTTGGATCTCCCGGGAAGTGATAGTTGAGCGCTTGTTATAATGCGCCAAGCGAGACGCCTCCCCAGCAATGCGCTCAAAAATATCGTTGACGAAGGAATTCATAATCCCCATAGCCTTAGAAGAAATGCCAGTATCGGGATGAACCTGTTTCAGCACTTTGTAGACATAAATGGAATAACTCTCCTTCCTAGACTTACGACGTTTCTTGTCTCCCTTCTTCTGGGTCTTCGTAACCGCTTTCTTAGAACCCTTCTTGGGCGCAGGAGCAGATTTTGCTGGTTCAGGCATCTCCGGAGCAACACGTACACGAAAAGAAAAGAAACACAACAGCAGTGATAAACCTCCCCTTGATAGTCTTGTATTTATAGAGCCCGTATGCAAATAAGGTGAATGTAATACACATCCGTCTATTGGCTGTCACATATTTGGACATCCTCTCTGTTTAAAAAGCCGATGCAAATGAGACCACTCCAAATGCTGCACTTCTATTGGACAGCAATAGCGTCTTTTTTCCTAATTGGCGGTGTTTGAGAAGTGGCTTTCCCATTGGTTGTTAGCGACGGGATGTGCTAGTCAGCCAATCAGAAATCGCTCAACTCGTTCCTATGAGAAGATAAAAGGTCGGTACCATAGTCTGCAGAGTTAGTTTTTACAGTGTGTTGTAGTGTTTTCAGTATTGCTGTAATGTCTGGTCGCGGGAAACAGGGCGGTAAAGTGCGGGCAAAAGCTAAATCTCGTTCTTCTCGTGCGGGTTTGCAGTTCCCTGTGGGGCGCGTCCATCGCTTACTTCGTAAAGGAAACTATGCAGAGCGAGTGGGAGCGGGGGCCCCAGTGTACCTGGCCGCTGTGATGGAATATTTGACTGCTGAGATCTTGGAGTTAGCTGGTAACGCGGCGCGGGACAACAAGAAAACGCGGATTATCCCCCGGCACTTGCAATTAGCTGTACGCAACGATGAAGAATTGAATAAACTTCTTGGGGGGGTCACGATCGCTCAGGGTGGGGTTCTGCCTAATATCCAGGCAGTGCTGTTGCCTAAGAAAACCGAGAGTCACAAAGCTAAGGGCAAGTGAGATTGAGTGGAAGCCTATCACAAAAACCAAAGGCTCTTTTAAGAGCCACCCACAGTTTCTAGGAGAGCTGGGAATCATCACTTCAGTCTTCTGTAAGGGGGGAGGGGTGGAGATTAGGGATAAGACTACTGGGTTTCTTTGTTCTTTCAGCAAGAGTTCCATAAAATCGTGTCTTTCTTTTAATCTCCTTTCAGCCTGCCCAGGTGGGCCACTGAGTGGCAGTAGCTGCTGTGATTCATTCTGCCTCTGGACAATCAAGTTCCCCAACCCCCACCCAAGAATTATCAATCATTCCGAGCCCCAGAAGGGGAAACTTGCTTGAAACCCACTTTTGGTGGTTCCTGGGTTCACTTTGTGCTCCTCCCCCCCCTTTCATTTCTTTTAGGAACTGAGATTGTGGGGTTGAGGTGGTTGTAAACTTTCCAATCTAAAAAGCAGCAGGTATTGGAATCAAACTAAGATAAAGAATGGTTGGTTGCTTTCCCAGGCAGTGTTGTTGAGACTTGGATACCTTCAGGTTTTTAGGGCAATAAGTCATTACATTTGGTGAAAAACTGAACAAGGCAGTGAGTGGTAAAATAAATAGTTGAGCAGTTATCACAATGTAACTCCACTAATACTTGCATTTTAAAATTAAATGATGTATTTATTCAGGGATGATCAGTCCCTAAATCAATGTTGCAAATTGGCTATATCCCATTGTAGGCAGCCTCATGGTACCATCTGCTCCATAAACTTAGAGCTCAGGGCTGGAGCTGGTGAGTTTTGTGCCCCTTATTGATCCTCTGGGAAGGCTGTTCCGAAACTTCACCCCTCAAAACCTTAATCTAATTTCAAGTCTAAACTTGTTGATGGCTGGTTTATAGTCATCCACATTGGTGCTTAATTTAAATAATTCCTCTTCCTCCCTTGTGTTTATCTTTGCAATGTGAAAGAGGTCAGTCCCTTATGGGGAGGGTGGTAATTAATGAAACTTTGTGTTGTACTTTAGCTCTAACAGAGCTCTGTAAACACATACCAGAGATAGGGTGACCAGACAGCAAGTACAAAAAAACCAACAACCAGGAGGGATCTGGTCACCCTATCTCCCCCACCAGTACCTTGTCCTCTGCAGCTGCTCCTTTGCCTCTGCATCCTGTGGCACCTGCAGCAACCTGGCACCCACAGTGTCCCAGCACCCCTTCCCCTACCACCCATGGTTCCTTGGTAGCTAGCATCCCCATATTCCCCCCAGAACCTGCGGCTGCTGGGCACCCCCTTCTCCCCCTCCCTGGCACCTCCAGCCTGTAGCTGCCCTGTCCAGCTCCCTCCCCTCAGCACCTCATGTCCCCTGTTTCTGTTTCCTCCCCCTAAGTCCCTCAGCCCCACTCACCAGAGACAGCTGAGGCAGAGAGCCGACATCACAGCAGCATTTCATTTCCTGCCCTGTGCAACCCAGAAAGTGTCAGGACAGACCAGTGTCAGGAGGCCTTCCATCACCTGGAATGAGATACTGACCAGAGAACCCAGTACATGCTAATCTGGATTGACAAATTTTTACTTGGGCTAACTGAAGCCTATCTGTCTATGTTCTGTCTAAGCTGTGCACATGTGTGTGTGCACACAGGTCCTGAACCCAGCACACACAGGAAAACATAGTGTGCACAAAGAGCAGCAGCCAGGCTGGGGAGTTTTAAATCTTCTGCCCTGAACATGCTCAGAGAGAGTGTGTTCAGGGCCGGAGCAGCCTGTCGAAGGGGTGACTCCAGATGGCCCTGCAGCTGCTCTGGCCAGGTAAGGGGGGGGGGGAAGCAAGAGGATATGGGAAGGGGCCCCGAGGGGCAAGAGGATCAGGGAAGGGGGCCGGGAGGGTCAGGGCCTAGGAAGGTGCCCAAGAGAGGAGCGGAGAAGTGGCTGGGGTGGTCAGGGAGCCGACAGGTGGGCAGGAAAGGGGCGCCAGGGGGCTGAGAGGAGCGGAGAAGGGGGGCGTTGAGGAGCTGGCGGGCAGGGGTGTGTGTGAGAGAAGTGGGGCTGGGGTGGTCATATTTCATCAACGCATCCATAACTGCCTCAGTCCATTTACTGATTATGCCATCACATAGTCTGAGAGAGTGTCATCTACCACCAGTGAATACTGATTTTCAGATTGTGTTCCTAGTAGTTGGCCTTTCAAGTGAATCTGAATGAACTCCCAGGGCTTTATGGGATGGGGAATGTTCCCTAAAGGAGGTCTGTCTCTCCTTGCCAGAATTTCTTTTCTTGACAAGGAAGTACTCAGTCCTTAACATCTGCAGCCATGACCAGCCAAAAACATTCTGTTGAACACTTAGCTAAGTCACACTAAGGCACCTGCTGCTTTGTTATAATGAAGACGCTCCAATCCTGTTCTCTTTATACACCAGCGAGCTGGTAACTGGATCAATGGATAATTGTTCCTGAGATGTTTTGAACCTCCCCAGTCTTGGGTAAATCTATTGGTGCACTGAACATAACGCAGGGTCCTCACAACATGCTTGTCAGATGTTCTTATAAGACCGAGCTGAATATTCTCATTCCCTCACCTGGCTGAGAACATTGTGCTTTCTAAGTGTATGGTGAACTATGAATTTATAGTCAGACGGTTTCTGACTCCATCTCCACAATTGTCCATGTGGGCTGTGCTTTTGGAAAGAGACACTGCAGTCTGTGTACATCTGAATTATATATTTAGTACTGTAAATACAGAGGTCTGGAGGGCCTCTCTAATAACCAGGCACTTCATTTCTGTAGCCAAATACAAGAGTGGTCTGCTTTTGACTATGTAGCAATAGCACAGTGTGAGTTCAGTTTTGGAATTGAGCAGATCAATTTTCTATGTTCAAAATACAAAGAGTTCCTTGCTGAAAATACTGTCATAGTCGATCAATACAATGACTTCAAGTTTGCAGTAGGCAAGAAAATCAAAGGTGAATTGGTCTCAAGTTATCTGGATATGGTGACATTTGCACATCAGAACGAAGTTTCAGAATCTGGCAAAGTTGATGGATGTTGGAGGAACTTTCCTAGCACCCAGTGCGGACTGTGAGCGTGGCTTCAGCTTAATGAACACTCTTAAAACCAAACTATGGAATTGTTTACAAATAGATCATTTGGACTTGGTGATGTGTGTTAAGAGTTATCAGCTTGGTGGAGGGTTAATAGATCTGGACAGAGTTTATTCTGAATGGGCAAATGCCAAAGATCGCAGAGAGAAATTACAAGGTAAATTATAAGTTCTCTGTGCAGTCTTTGACATTTGGACTATTGGTCTGTAAGCAAATAGGCCCACTAAAACAGCTGTATAACAGACTAGACTAGAGTTCATCTGTAGTGTACACTTATTAAATAGTCTTTTTTATATTATCATCTAGATATGCTTGTGTTTGTCTATACACGAAGATTACAACACATAAGTTGTCATTTTCATAACTAATTTTGTATTATACTTGCTTGGGTGCACTCACATCAAGGTGCACACATTTGAACTTTGGGTCAAGAAGTTGCACAAAAGAAATTTTTTGCACACACAGCCTACCGAAAATTAGAGGGAACATTGCTCCCCTCACTGGTCTGACATGCTACTAATGCAGGACAGTACAGAAAGTGATATCCCATTGCTTTCATGGATTCATAGATTTCAAGGCCAGAAGGTACCACTTCCCCAAAAATGATTCCTACGTGAAATACAGGGTATCTTCAAAACCAGCCAATCAAACCCATACAATCTTGAGTTAAAAGTTGAAAATGGTGGAGAATACACCATAACCAGTTGTTAATTAGCCTCACTCTTAAAATGTATATCCCATTCCTAGTATGACTTTGTCTAGCTTCAGCCCTTCACCCCTTAGATCTTGTTATACCTCTCTGCTGTCTTCAAGAGCCCTTTCTCAAGTAGTTACTTACAGACTGATCAAACCAACCCCATTTCTCCTTATTAAGATAAATAGATTGCATTCCCTGGGTCACAAGGAGAAGGGGATAAAATATAGAAACCAGAGTTCACCCACTGAAACACAAAATACAAAACCAGGGTTCACCTAATGAAATTGATATTCAGCAGGTTTAATACTAGTAGAGGAAGTACTTTTCCATACAACTAATTCAGTGCCATGGAAAATTGTGGATGTGCAAAAGTATAAGTGTTTTCAGAAAAACCAAGCCAAGTTCATGAAGAACAGGTCTAATAGGGACTAGAGGTGACACTAACCTTCTGACTACCAGAAGTCAGGATGGGGAGGTGGCAGATTACTAAATAATTGCCCTTTTCTGCACACTCCCCCTCTGAAGCTCTGTTATGGACCATTGTCAGAGACAGGCTATTGGGCAAAATGGACCAGTCTGATTGAGTTGTAACCTTCAGGTGGGCTGGAATTCATTTAGTTGCCCTTGTCTAGTGCCTTAAAAGAAATAAACCCCAACTCCTATGGAGAAGCAGCTGGAGACCCAGGATTCAGTTTTCAAAGGACTCACAGCAAGGACCGTTTAGAATTACCCTCCTCAAAATTAAGTGCTACTAAGAACAAAAATAATAATGAACTTCATTAACTAGAAAACATAACTGATATATATATATTTATAACATGTGGCTATTTGGTAAATCTACATTCACCACTTTACTGCTTTCTCCTCCACAACACATAAAGAAGAAAAACAAAATGAAGTTAAACAGAATGGTCCCCACAGAAACACTGTAAGAAAGAAACCCAAGAGTTCCCAAAGTTTAGGTGGTATTCACCCAGATCTCAGCTATACTCTCTGTTCACCAAGTCCAAAGGTTTGATTTGAAAGAAGCCCTTCCCCTTCTTTCTTGGTAGCAGGAATCTTCAGTAGAGATCCAGGTAGGCTCCTTCTTCCTCTGCTTGAACCAGCACCCAGCACTGGAACCAGCACTCAGTTACACATACATGTGAAGAAACTGCTGCAAAATGCTCCAGAGTAATTTTGGAATGATGTTTTACTATTCAAAGTAGTTTACCCTTCACATGTAAATAATTTCAGAGATCTCTGAACTACGTAAAACAAAAGAGGAGTCCTGTGGCACTTTAAAGACTAACAAATTTATTTTTTGCATGACCTTTCGTGGGCTACATTGAAAATAAACTCACAGTATGAGAGTGAAAGATAAATTCGGTGATTATATTTAACTGAATCAGGTCAGATTACTTCAGCAAATCAAACAAGTTGTATAGATTCAGACACAACATATCAGAAAGCGGTGAGGTTGAGAGAGGCAATATTTAGTCCTGCAGTTCATTTGAAGTTTAATGTTTGTAATGGGAGAGCCAGTTCATACTTTCATTGAGACCCAAGTTGATGGCATCTAATTTGCATACGAATTCTAACTCTGAAGTCTCTCTTTGAAGCCTTGAGCTAGAGTAAATGGGCCTGAGAACACATACAGATAAGTCCATTACTGAGTGGCCTAGGAGATTAAAGTGATTTCCTGCTGGTTTTTGAATGTTCTTATTTCTGATAACAGAATCCTGTGGCACTTTTAAAGACTAACAGATTTATTTATCGCATGAGATTTCGTGGGAGAAAATCCCACTTCGTCAGATGCTTTGAAGATGGGAAACTTGCAGAATGGGAGGAAATTAAATGCAGGGGAGTGTATGACATAGGATCAGGTCAGGCTGTAACAGCAAATCAAAATAGGTGTTAGGATTCAAACACTGGGGAACAGCACATAGAGGAAGGTGAGGTCAAATTACCTGTTGTAATGAGAGAAAAATCCATAGTCCCTGTTTAACCCCAAGACAACTGAGTCAAATTTGAATATAAGTTCAAGTTCTGCAGTTTCTCTTGGAAGCTGTGATTTGTTATTCATCTGTTTCAACACAGCTATTAAGTCGTCAAGGGAGTGAGCAGGGAGATTGAAGTGTTCCCCTATTGGTTTTGTAGTGTTGCAATTTCTGATGTCAGATTTGTGTCCATTTATTCTTTGGTGCAGAGACTGTCCTGTTTGTCCAATATATAAGGCAGAGGGGCATTTCCGGCACATGATGGCATAAATCACATTGGTGGATGAGCAGGTGAACGAGCCTTTGATGGAGTAGATGGTTTGATTTGGTCCTGTGATGGTGTCTTCAGTGTAGATATGAGGGCAAAGTTGGCAGCGTGGTCTGTTGCAGGGATATGTTCCTGCTTTAGTGTTTCTGTTGTATGATCTGTAGTTGCTGGTAAGTATCCTTTTAAGGTTAGGGGGCTGTCTGAAAGCAAGGAGAGGTCTGTCTCCCAAGGCTTGAGAGAGTGAGGGATCATCTTGTAAAATAGGCTGTAGATCTTTGATGATGTGTTGAAGAGGTCTGGCTTGGGGGTTGTAGGTGGTGACCAGTGGCGTTCTGTTGTTGTTTTTCATGGGCTTCTCCTGCAGTAGTTGACTTCTGGGTACCCGTCTGGCTCTGTCAATTTGTTTCTTCACTTCTGCGGGTGGGTACTGTAGTTTTAAGAATGCCTGGTAGAGATCCTGAAGGTGTCTGTCTCTGTCTAAAGGGTCAGAGCAAATGTGTTTATATCTTAGGGCTTGACTGTACACAATGGATCGTGTGGTGTGTCGAGGATGAAAGCTCGAGAGATGTAGGTAACTATACCGATCAGTAGGTTTGCGGTATAGGGTGGTCTTTATGTGCCCATCGCTAATTTGCACTGTAGTGTCCAGAAAGTGGATCTCTTGTGTGGAGTGTTCCAGGCTAAGTTTGATTGTGTTGTGGAAATTGTTGAAATCTCTGTGGAAATCTTCAAGGGCATCTTTACCATGGGTCCAGATGATGAAGATGTCATCAATATAGCATAAGTAAAGTAGAGGTGCTTTGGGATGAGATGCGAGGAAACGTTGTTCTAAATCAGCCATAAAGATGTTGGCATATTGTGGGGCCATGCGGGTACCCATAGCAGTGCCACAACACAATGGATTTTTCTCTCATTACAACAGGTGATTTGACCTCACCTTCCTCTATGTGCTGTTCCCCAGTGTTTGAATCCTAACACCTATTTTGATTTGCTGTTACAGCCTGACCTGATCCTATGTCATATACTCCCCTGCATTTAATTTCCTCCCATTCTGTAAGTTTCCCATCTTCAAAGCGTCTGACGAAGTGGGATTTTCTCCCACGAAAGCTCATGCGATAAATAAATCTGTTAGTCTTTAAAAGTGCCACAGGATTCTGTTGTCTTTCTACAATAGACTAACACGGCTACCCCTTTGGAATTTGACTTATTTCTGATGTCAGATTTGTGTCCATTTATTCTTTTGCGCAGAGACAGTCCCATTTATCCAATGTATAAGGCGGAAGGACATTGTTGGCACAAGATGACATATATCACATTGCTGGATGAGAAGGTGAATGAGCCCCTGATGAAGTAGCTGTTTTTATTAGGTCCTATGATGTTGTCATTAGTGTTGATATGTGGGCAGAGTTGGCAGCGGGGTTTGTTGCAGGGATATGTGCCTGCCTTAATTTTTCTGTTGTAAAGTCTGTACATGCTGGTGAGTATCTGTTTAAGGTTGAGGGCTGTCTGTAAGCAAGGAGAGGTTTGCTTCCCAAGGCTTGGGAGAGTGAGGGATCATCTTGTAGTATAGGCTGTAGATCTTTGATAATGTGTTGTAGAGGTTTGAGTTGTGGGCTGTAGACCAGTGGTGTGCACAAAAGAATACATGGACAAAGTGGAACTTTGCCCACAAAAGCTCATGTGAAAAATAAATTTGTTAATCTTTAAAGTGCCACAAAACTTCCTTTTAGAGATGTCTTGTTTCCTTTGTCAAGATTTCCATCTGCCTGCCCTCCCCTGTGTTTTTATCTTCAGTTGCAAAAGAGGGGGCAGAACTGCATTTCTCTCAATGTGGGAGAGATTTAAATTTTGGAAATTGGTTATTTTAACCATAAAGTGTCTCAAAGGTTTGGTACTGTAGAAGTGAGTGGAAATGTGAGCACACATCAATACACTCAATTGCAGTGCTCTTTCATCTAGGGAACAAACACTGGAAATCTGTAAAAAGTCCCAATTCATACAGTAATTGTAATTCACAGTAATCATCCCTGTTCACACATTCTCTCTTTCTAATCAACTGGTGTGAATGGGTTTCATCTACCCTAACTAAATTTACTTTTTTAGCACTTGCCCTCATCCATCCTGGCATGTATATATCTACATCTCTTAACTGTGGTTTCCAGTTCATGCATACAGCTGACAAAGTGGGTTGGAACCCATGAAGATTTATACCCAAAGGAATTTATTAGTCTGTAAAGTGCCACAGATCTCTTTGTTTTGTTCTGTAAATAGAAGTGTGAGTAGGATTGAGATATTTCATATGTAAATTATGAAATACCAAAAACATTTATTAACAATGACACTAAGTAACATTCTCTTACTTGTCAGCGATCAACCCCCTTTTACTCAAGTAAAAGATCATTTATCCCCAGTTCTCATCTACATAAATAGCTTGCCTTAACTGAACCAAATTTGGGACTTCCAAAATAAATTCAATTTATTTTCTGGTCTACACACATTTAAAATAAGTATTTACTATTTATCAACTGTAGTTCACAGTTCTCTCATGGAGAAAGTGGGTGGCTCTTAAAAGAACCTTTGAGTTATAAACCCTTGGGGGTGCATACAGGTAGTTACTTGGAGCTGGTGTACTTGGTAACAGCCTTAGTACCCTCAGACACAGCATGTTTTGCTAACTCCCCAGGCAGCAGCAAGCGCACAGCAGTCTGGATCTCCCGGGACGTGATAGTGGAGCGCTCGTTATAATGCGCCAGGCGGGACGCCTCCCTAGCCATGCACTCGAAAATGTCATTGACGAAGGAGCTCATGATCCCCATAGCCTTAGAAGAGATGCCAGTATCAGGATGAACCTGCTTCAACACCTTGTAAACATAAATAGAATAACTCTCCTTCCTGGTCTTTCGGCGTTTCTTATCCCCTTTTTTCTGGGTCTTCATCACTGCCTTCTTAGAGCCCTTCTTGGGTGCAGGAACAGATTTCGCCAGCTCTGGTATCTCAAAAACAATACGTATCACACAGCACAAAAAACAATTGTAGTTCTAGGTCACCAACCGATAACCCCATATTAATAGTGCACGTATGCAAATAAGGGGTGCCTAAGGCAACTCCCCCCCAACACCATTGTCTGCCACATATTCAGCAACTCTCTCTGTTGCGAACGCCGATGCAAATAAACCTACTCCAAATGATGCACTCCTATTGGATGGCAATAGTGTCTTTCTTCCCAATTGGCGGGGTTTGAGAAGTATTTTTCCATTGGTTGTTAGCGATATGACGCGCTAGGTCAGCCAATCAGAAGTCTCTCACCCCATTCCCACGAGGAGATAAAAAGCCAGCAGCGTGACTGGCGCTATATTTGTTTTGTATGTTGTTACGCCTTTAGATCTGCTTTAGGGGAAAAAAAAAATCAGCATTATGTCTGGCCGTGGAAAGCAAGGTGGTAAGGTACGAGCGAAAGCTAAATCTCGCTCTTCCCGTGCTGGGTTGCAGTTCCCTGTCGGCCGCGTCCACCGTTTGCTGCGTAAAGGCAACTACGCTGAGCGAGTAGGAGCAGGAGCTCCAGTCTATATGGCTGCTGTACTAGAGTATTTAACAGCTGAAATCTTGGAACTTGCTGGCAACGCAGCGCGGGACAACAAGAAAACGCGCATCATCCCTCGGCACTTGCAGTTGGCCATCCGCAATGACGAAGAGCTGAACAAATTGTTGGGCAAAGTTACTATTGCTCAGGGTGGTGTCTTACCCAACATCCAGGCGGTACTATTACCTAAGAAAACTGAGAGTCACAAAGCAAAGGGCAAGTAAGGTGGCTGTTTCCCCGGGGAAAGAAATTTCCCCCTGCACAATTTGCGTGAACCCAAAGGCTCTTTTAAGAGCCACTCACAGATTCAGAAAAGAGCTGCTGGTCTCTGATGTGTTGCCCAAGAAATCAAAACTTGAGCACATAAATACGTCCTGTGGTTCCAAAAAACGTACCCCTTGCTGGTAGTTGGTTGCCACACTGAAGTTGCTGCCTATCGCTTAGAAGGGAGGGAAGGAATGAAAGCATTAGCAGATCTATTTCCTAAATTGAGACGAAAAAGGGTGTTAAAAGAAGTTGTGGATTTTTACAGATATGAGGTGATCTCCCGCGCAAGTGAAAAGGCGAACTTGAATAAATAAAGGGGACTCATCTCTTCCTTCCTCCCCAATTCTGCCTGCCGTGAAACGGACTTCTGTGGTCTAGCTCAGGCTAACTGCAGGCGGCTAGAGATTAAGTCGCTCCTTTCACAGGCGCATTTTTCCCAGCGACTCCCAAAGGTTTACATCCCCTCATTCAGCACCCACAAAGCAAATTCACCCCTTAAGGTTCTGTGTGTGTGTGTGTGTGTGCGCGGGTAAGCGTGCGGGTCGGGAGGGGGGACGAGCCGGTGGGCGGGCGCCTCGGTCATTCAAATTAAAAGGAAAAATCCTGAGCCTGATCTCTAATGGCCGAAGTTCATTTCTAGGGCCGGAAAGGGTCAGAGGGAAAACAGCCCTTCTTGACGCGGCCGACAGAAATAATTTGCGCACACACACACACACACACAAACAAGGAGTCCCCTAGCACTTTTAAAAACTAACATTTATTTATCTCATGAGCTTTCGTGGGAGAAAATCCCACTTTGTTAGGAGTCAGTTTTTTGGCTGACCTAGACTAACATAGCTACCCCTTTGCACACAGAATTGTACATTGGAGTCTTTGCTGCCATTGCATAGGCAGAGGGGAGCCTACCGTGGCGCTGGGGTCCCCGTTCAAGATCCTGACTCTCCCATGGCACGGAAGAAACGTGCAAGATCCTGACTCACCCATGGCCCGGAAGAAACGGGACCCAAATGCTTTATTGCCTACACCCGGGAGCTACCAAGCTAACGCTCCCAGCCGGCCCCGAGTGAGTAGGAGCCTGGGCCCAGAGCAGGAGCACGGGAACATGTGGGCCAAAGGCGCGTGTGGGTGTACATTCTCCAGACATTCCTTATGAAGACCGGGAAATTAAAACACTGCCACCACCAACCAATCAAAGGAAAGGTGGACTTGGATCTAGAACTCCCTCCCCACACCCGTGGCTACAAATTCCAGCGAATCCCCGCCCACAACTCCTCTATTGGCCTCCAGAGACCAATTTCCCTTCCCACTCCCAAAGGGGAGCCACGTCCAAACCCTCCCAGAATAGTCCCGCTCGCGACAGTGGGAGGGGCCCTGCAAACCCAATCCGTGCTGAGCCCGGGAAATTTAAACCCCTCAACGGTTGCCTCGCGGCTACTAGCCAATGAGGAACGAGGGTTGGTCTATAAATTGGGCGCCAGTCCATACGTTTCTTATTTCTACTGTCACTTTTACGAAAGACGGAAGATCTTTGTGACGGACTGCAGCGAAGATGGCCCGTACTAAGCAGACCGCTCGTAAATCTACTGGCGGCAAAGCGCCGCGCAAACAGCTGGCTACTAAGGCTGCCCGGAAAAGCGCCCCTGCTACAGGCGGGGTGAAAAAGCCCCATCGTTACCGGCCCGGGACCGTGGCCCTGCGGGAAATCCGCCGCTATCAGAAATCCACCGAGTTGCTGATCCGCAAGTTACCCTTCCAGCGCCTGGTGCGGGAGATCGCCCAGGATTTTAAGACTGACCTGCGCTTCCAGAGCTCGGCCGTCATGGCCTTGCAGGAAGCGAGTGAGGCGTATCTGGTGGGGCTCTTCGAGGACACCAACCTGTGCGCTATCCACGCTAAGCGAGTCACTATCATGCCCAAAGACATCCAGCTAGCGCGCCGCATCCGCGGGGAGAGAGCCTAAATTCTCCCCCGGACACTGCAAATTCCCAACACCTGCCCCAAAGGCTCTTCTAAGAGCCACTATATGCCCAGGAAAGGAGCTGGTATTCACCCTTCTGCCTTAGAAAACAGGGTTTAAATTTCTTAAATGCTGAGTCAGTTCAGCGCAAAATTTACAGCGGCGGCCCGCTACTGAAATATTGAAGCTAGACTCTTTCACGTGTAACTTATCTGCCCCTTAATATTTCTCTTGGCGTTTGTGGTTTAAACAACTCGCCGCAAATAATTAAAGGGCTCGGGTGAAGAACAATAAATAATTAAGGGAAATGGTCACAGCGCAGGTTGGCGCTGTGTTCCAAGGAATAAAATCACAAATTTGTCTGCATGTTGCCGCTGAGAGCTGATTTGTTTTTAATCACGCTTGCATTACTGATGGTAGGTTAAACAAATTTCTCCGATATAATAACCTTGGTAAAATGTTCAAGACCATCGGTACAGCCAGAGAAATGTCTCACAGTGCTGGCAACGCAACAGACTTTCCAGTGGGGGGCTACCGCGTCTGCGAGTCCAAAATCGTAATACCGTATCGCAGAAGTGGTTTCAAGCGCAGATCAATGGTACAGAAGAGAAGTTTGCTAAAGGGGGGGGGGGGGGGTGAGGGACGAGCCCACAAGGTTGGGTTTCCTAACTGAAAACAGTAATTCCAGCGCCACAGGAATACTTTTCGTCTGAGTTCAGTTACACTCTCTTTTCCTGCGATGTATTGAGTCGTTTCCCATAGGTGAATCAAGTCATTTTCCCTCCGTTATACAAAAGATCAAGGGGTGCAGAAGGGCAGATCCAGGGGAAGAATAGCTATAGGGTCCGAGGCAAAGGCAAAATAATTATAGAAAGGCCAGGGTTGGGGGACGACGACGACGACTAGGTCGTGAAAATCGCAAATTCAGAGAACATATCTGCAAGCTGACTGCAGCTCAATCCTGTGTCAAAGAGGAGCTGGATTTGCCCCCCCAAAACAGTGAAATACCGGGAAAAACCAGAATCACAGGAGCAAAATATCGGACACATCGTGTCTCTATAGCGTCTATATTTAAATCCACGGCTGTCACTCCAGTGTCCTGCAGCACGGCAGATCGAGAGGAGATATTATTTCGCGCAGTTTGTAACAGGTTTGATCGTATTCGGATTCGATTATACCAAAAAGAAATTCGATGGAAGGACCCGACGAGGATGGGATTCGAACCCACGCGTGCAGAGCACAATGGATTAGCAGTCCATCGCCTTAACCACTCGGCCACCTCGTCTTCTATAAAACGGTTCTGAATCTTGTCTTCATAGGTCTTATTCCTGGGTACCTGCGACAAGAAGAGCATGTGGTGGTGGAAACAAAGGTGATATATAAAACCCCTTAACAGTCTCACAATGAGGGGATGTAGCTCAGTGGTAGAGCGCATGCTTCGCATGTATGAGGTCCCGGGTTCAATCCCTGGCATCTCCACTTTTTTATTTCTGTTTTTCAGGAAAGAAGAGGGACACAATGACCCCCACCCCCATCGGCAGACACCCGAGGTGGCGAAGTGCAGCTTCTGTTTCTCAGCCGCCCTGCCCTCCCTGAGACGTTCCCTGTGTGATTACAGCAACATGGGACAAGAAGGTCATAAGGGAGCCACACTCGATTTATCAGTTTTTTGAGAGTTACCGTTTAAATGTAAAATACGAGTAATTTCTGCTTTAATGCATCAGGACGGTCGAACGACTGTATTCTTCTTGGAGCGCTGAACAAGAGGGGGTGGCTGCTGGACATGGAGTCCAAGTTCCAACTCTCTGAGCGGCTGTAGGCTTGGTTACGGCCGATCCCATCCAGAGAGATGGCTCTCTCCTTCTTTTAAAAACCTCCAGTGAAGACGTTTCCGTATGCTGTCTAGGTGTCTGCTCTGTTCTCCAGTAGAGCAGCCAGAGGAAAGTGTTTCCCTGTGTGTGTATAGGATGCAATTATTTCTTGAGCTGCCCTTTTTAAAAGGCGCCTCTTATGAGCAGCAGATGTGTGAGCTCGCCAGCTGCACCAGGACTGGCTTCCCGGCTGTACTTCCATCAAGCGTTGGTGGTATAGTGGTGAGCATAGCTGCCTTCCAAGCAGTTGACCCGGGTTCGATTCCCGGCCAACGCAAAAGTTAAATTTTTATCTCTTTTTCATCCACTTAGTTTAATAATTCACCAATTCATTAAATACCTGGACAGATTCTGGGGAAAACCAGGAGCTTCCAAGCTGCCCCCACCTTCCCAAACAAGGCGCTCCCAGCAGCCCACCCGGTAGAAAGGAAGCCTTGAAAGACGCTGTTCTCTGGTACAGCAAGCGTGGAGTCGATGCAACACAGCGATCTCACAAGTCAGAGCATCTCTGAGAGGACGGTGGGAATATGTTACATTGGCCATTGGCAGACCTGAAGCCTTGCCAGGAGGCAACAGAACAGCCATAGAGAGAAGCAGATAAATCATTCTATCGATCAGCAGAGTGGCGCAGCGGAAGCGTGCTGGGCCCATAACCCAGAGGTCGATGGATCGAAACCATCCTCTGCTAGGTTTATTTTCTTCCCAATCCTGACAAAAGAAACTCTCACTTTATGGTCTCCAGAGCACAAACCCCCAAATCCTGTATATATTTTAACCATAATGAAAGAAGGGCTTTTCCATACAGGAAAGAGGGTGTTTTGATGTAGCTGAGGTTATTTTTTAGTGACAACTGCCGTAAGGCCACAGACAGAAAGATTATTTGTTTTGTTTTTCTTGTTCTTCTGTCTATCCTGCTTAAGGGAATCTGTTTGGAAGGGTTAGAACATATAGTGCAGAGATGTCACACTTGAGGCCCGTGATCCACTCTGCTCGTGCCCGCACTGGTTATACTAGCCCAGGATTTTCCCCACATAAATCTGTTCAGAATGCGTTATATTTGATCATATCAAATGAAAGCTACATAAAGATTTACCCAACTTCATTAGAGTAACTAACTGTTTTTTTCATACCATAGAGACCATGTAACAGGTAGTTGCTGTGAGGTTTATTTTGTCTTATATCATTTTGTGGCCCACCAGACTGAGTTGCTGACAGAAACGGCTCCTCAAGGCTAAATGACTTTTACACTCCTATTGTAGAAAGACAACAGAGTCCTGTGGCACTTTTAAAGACTAAGATTTATTTATTTATTTACTCCTATTGTAGTGAGTCTCTTCACTTCCCATTGTTCACAGCTGACTGATTAAATGCCAGCCTTCTGCCAGCTCTCTTTTTAAATGCTGATCTACAGGCAAATATGCTGCCTTGTGCTTTCAGCTTAGCAGGGTCACATACACCAAGTCTATCGGAGTAGCCACTCCGAATACTAAATGTGGAAAAACCTGTTTCTGTGACAAACTCAGCATCGTCCCAAACTAGTCTGACAAATACATGAGCAGTGACATCGTTGACTCCAGAACTAAGGGGGCAGCGGTCCGAGGGGCCAGGGCTCATTCAATGCATTTATATTCATGACAGATGTAGCAACACAATCACAAGACTACCTGATGTCCCTCCAGTGACTCTAACCTAGGAGCCCTAACTAAGACCTTGCACTCCACTAAAGCACTGGTTTTCAAAATTAGGGTTGGGACCCCAGTACTGGATCACAGACCCTCAGACACTGGGTCACGGCATCCCCTGCTGCCACCGCCAAAAGACTGGAATGCATTGCTCAAAGATCAAAGGGGTAGCCGTGTTAGTCTATTGTAGAAAGACAACAGAGTCCTGTGGCACTTTGTTAGTCTTTAAAAGTGCCACAGGACTCTGTTGTCTTGCTCAAAGATGTAATTGTTGGATCATGGGCATAAATATTTTTTTTTCAGCTGGGTCCTGAGAAAAAAAAGTGTGCAAACCACTGCACTAAAGGCACTGTCCACTGGAACCTGGCTGGAGGAGGGCTGGAGAGTCCCTGACTGGGCCAGGTATGTCAGCCAGAATGAGACATAGGCCTTCCATTTCTTGTCACTGTCAGTACACCTGGGAGTGAATTCTAGTTTGGCTGATGCACTGGACTCCACCTTCTCTCCTGAATCTTCCTTGACCATGGAGTGGCTTGTACCTGGTTAAGGTTTCTGCTTTCCCAACCTCTTCCTGTCACACTCCTTATCCCTACCCTTGGGTCTTTGGCTCCAGCTCTGACCCCAGGCTTCTGTTCTGGCCACCCAAGTCCCTGTTTTGATATAGAAAACATTTTGGGTCATTGCTTGATTGGTGCCCTGTGAGATTTGCCACTTTTTGATTTCACATAGGTACTGACCCATGAGGTAAATTGCCCGAATGAAGCTACAGAGAAACTCCACAATGTATCAACTCTATCAAGTCATACATATGTTGTGGAAATTCTAGTTATGTTCCAGCAGACTCTCAATATGTTGCATTTCACAGAAATATTGATTTAAACCAGTTACTGCAAGTCTGTTTCATACAGCACTTTGTCCGGATCAGCCGGTGTATGCATGAGAATTAGAAGAAAAGAACATGCTGCAGTTGCCAGGTAATACAACCTTCTCAGGGCCATCCATATATGTCATGTTTTCCTTCCATCCTGCATCATTTGGGGTATGGGTGAGGGTAGCATCCTGGTGAACAGAGGTCCTGTATGGCTTCCCAATTAGCTCACTGGCTTTTTTAACTGGACCCTTCTCTACCCTTTGGGGACATGCCTCAGTGTAACATACTCAAGTCACTAGTGTAAGGACAGCCTGCAGAGGTGCACACCCAATAACTATCTTGTCCTTTCCACTGTTGGTGTAATTGCTGCCTAACCAAGCTACCCCAGCTGTAAACTGAAGCACTGGAAAGGTTCAGGAAATGTCACAAGAACCTGTAGCCATGCAAGCTGGTGGCAAAGGTACAAACGGCCAAACAAAAGACAGATTGCGGGAACTCAAGAACTGTGTTAAGCTCAGGAATGGTAAACAAGCGAAGTATGGGTCTGGAAATCAATGAGCCAAAAGTGCAGTGTTGCAAATGTGGGCCTAATTGGTGAGCAAAGCACTGATGGCGATGGCACATTGCTCCCATCATCACACTTTGGGCTGCTTGAGAAAAAGACACGAGGGGATTTGACAAAGGTGAGAGACGGGTGAACTGTAAGGAACAAACCTTATGGCTGCCACTCCACAATCTTTTGGGACTTCTGGATTCAGAGATTCCAAAGTGGCAGCCGTGTTAGTCGAGGTCAGCAAAACAAATACGCCCTGCGGCACTTTTAAAGACTAACAAAATTTACTCATCGTATGTGGGAGAAAATCCCACTTTGTCAGATGCTTTAAAGATCGGGAACGTACAGAAAGGGAGGAAAATAAATACAGGGAAGTGTAAGACACAGGATTCACAGACACCATTCAGCTGTCATTGCTGTGTTTCCTACCTTACCAGTTTTCTTTTTTTTCCCCTTCATCCCTTTTTTTAGTAGTTTACATTTAACCCCCACTATATTTGTGTTTTTTTCTGTACCTCTGCTGCTTCCTGAGTGCATCTTTCAGCTTTCAGACTAGGTGTGTGGTTGAACAGCCAATTTGTCACTCCTGGGTTCTATTGACTGTGCTAAAACATAACCTACTCAAAGTGAAAGCTTTTAAAAGAAAAAATTGGGCAAAGTAAGGAAGCTTTCTGGGCTTGTTTCAGTTAGATGATGGCAGCTCAGAGCAACATTTTTCTTCTTCATATTAAAGTTTCTAAGCTGTATTAAGTCCATGTTTGGTTGTCACTTTTTGAGAGAAGAACCATAATGTCTTGTTCAGAGGTAGGAACATTTCAATGCTGAGAACCCAGTGTTCACAACTCAGGGCTCCTACTGCAGTGAGACAAATGAGTTTTACCCCACTCCTAAGCAGTGGCGATGTACACACTACAGGAATAATCGCACAACAAGCCCATTGCGCTTTAAAAGTCACGTGGTTTTTGTAGCGCAGGATCGTGTACACACTCTGCTCCTTGTGACGGAACAGAGCCCCCCCCCCCCCCCCCAATTCGCAATTTCACAAGAAACCCAATTGAATTGTGGGAACCTATCCCACAGTTCCATCCATCCTGATTTGGCGCTAAGAATCCTGGGTAGAAGGAGAGTAGCGCTGATCACCATGGGTAAAGTCTTGGTTTCCCATGGTGCATTCTGTTCCCCTTGCATCACAAGAGTTGCTACTAGCAACTCGCGCCCATTTTCAACAGTAGCGCATTGCTTCCCGGAAGTCCTTTGGCAGCAACATGGATCCAGGTCTGATCTTGACTGTCGCCTTCAGCATAATGAATACATCTCGGCTGGTGGCACAGTATGCGTTCAGCACTGAATCAGACCAGGATTTGGATGACCCTGGGCTGGTGACTGCCATGCAGAACAACAGCACCGCATTGCTGAGCTCCTTCACAGAGCATCTGCACACGGTGCACCGCTGGTTCTGGTCACGAGAGATGAGCACAGAGTGGTGGGACCGCATCATTTTGCAGGTGTGGGATGATGACCAGTGGCTACAGAACTTTCGAATGCGGAAAGCCACATTCATGGAACTGTGTGAGGAGCTAGCCCCTGCCCTGCGACGCAAGGACACCAAAATGAGAGCCGCCCTCACCGTGGAGAAGCGTGTCGCAATCGTGCTGTGGAAAATGGCGACTCCAGATTGCTACCGCTCGGTCGCAAATCAGTTTGGAGTTGGCAGGTCGACCGTCGGGTTAGCACTTTCATAAGTGTGCAGAGCCATTAATCGTGTTCTGCTCCGGAGGACAGTGACGTTGGGCAACGTGCGGGAGATCGTCGATGGATTCGCAGCCATGGGATTCCCGAACTGTGGAGGGGCAATAGATGGCACGCACATCCCTATTCTCGCTCCGGAGCATCTTGCGACTGAGTATATTAATAGAAAGGGCTACTTCTCCATGGTGCTTCAGGCACTCGTGGATCACAGGAGGCGTTTCACGGACATAAATACGGGGTGGTCGGGTAAGGTGCATGATGCTCGCATTTTCCGGAACACGGGCCTGTACCGGAAGTTGCAGGCAGGGACCTTCTTCCCTGATGATAAAATTACTGTTGGGGATGTGGAGATGCCCGTAGGAGACCCAGCCTCCCCACTGATACCTTGGCTCATGAAGCCCTATACTGGAAATTTGGATCCCAGCAAGGAGCGCTTCAATTACCGGTTAAGCCGGTGCCGAATGACCATAGAGTGCGCCTTTGGGCGCTTAAAAGGCTGCTGGCGCTGTTTGTATGGGAGGCTAGACTTAAATGAGGACAACATTCCTGCCGTCATTGCAGCGTGCTGTGTCCGGCATAACCTCTGTGAAAATAGGGGAGAGAAGTTTCCCCCTTCATGGGACGTGGAGGCTGAGCGGCTAGAGTTTGCCTTCCAGCAGCCAGCCACTAGGAGTATCAGGGGGACACAGCTGAGAGCTGTTCGCATAAGGGAGGCACTTAGGGTGCATTTTAGTGATGGGGACTCATAGGACACATTGCATCACTGTGCAGTAGTGTTCCCAAGCACTACTGGGTGCTGATTGGGGGGTGGAGGGACGGTGCCAGTGGGCGTGTACTGTACTATGCTCGAATGAGTGAATACTAAACATGCAACAACTAATTTTATTGTGTATCAATAAAGCCACTGTGCAAAGTTCAAGTGATTCAATTTTATTATTATAAAACATTAAATATTTACAGTAAGCAGTGCCTGCAAAAGGGGCTATAGATGCGTGTAGGTGCATGTCTCAATGCCATAGCTTGGTGCAGGAGTGGATGTAACATTGTACCAGGAGGGTCCCTGGGCTTCAAAGAACTGCTTTGAGGGAGAATGGGACATGGGGGACAGAAAGTGTTGCTGTGGCTGCAGGGGGGGGGGCCGAGCCTGGAGCAGCTGGGTCTGCAGACCAACCATGGTCTTCAGCAGTTGGGTCTGCTCCTGTAGGATGCTTATGAGGGCATCCTTCTGCTTCTGCCTCTTCACATTGTTTTCTTTGCACTCCTGCTGGCACTCCTGCCTCGATTGTCTAGTCTCCCTTGCTGATGCCTCGTTGGACTGCATCAGCTCCTGGAAGATGTCCTCCTTGCTCCTGCGAGGCCTCCTTATCTGTCTCAGCCGGTCAGCTGGCGCAGACCACCGACCAGCGAAGGTTGTTTCTAAGGAAAAATGAAACATCATAAGTAGTGCTATTGTTCTCACTTGGGTTAAGGAGCCGGTAATATGCTCTCCCGCCACATTCCGCTGTGCCCACGGGACAGGGCATTGCCGGGGACTGAAAGGGCTTTTGCAAAGGGAGGTTCGGGTTGCCGAGACAAGACACACAGCTCCATGAACTATTTGCAGTACTTTGGGCGATTAGTTCACATACGGCACTACCATGGAAGCCGATATCTCGCTGCTTAGAGCGCCTCTGCAAGCCAGAATGCATATCCTGCATGTCACTGGTTTTCAGCCAGGACCGTACGCAGCAGGCTTGTGCACAGCCATGGTTCCCGCTGCTGTGCTTTGCAACCGGCGAGGAAGAGTATCCCTCTATGGGGGAGGGCAAACAGTTGCTCTCCCATCGAATTTAACTAGGAGGCTGTGGAAGTACATCGAGGACACCTTCAGTGATCTCAATGGAGAGGATTTGTTGGCAATTACAACATGCATTGATGCACTGCTCATGTAATGCGGGGTAGACCCCCCCCATCCAAAAAAGAAAAGAAAGGATGAAACTCAAAACGCCTATTTCCTGCCCGCTCTTCATTTGCCCGCAAAGCTTATCCAGCTAGCATAGAAGCCACTTCTGATGAAACTTACCAGAGCTCCCCTCTACTCCTCCAAAAACAGTATGGAGAAGGAATCTGGGCAGCACGGGTCAGGTGGCGTGGAGAACAGCTCCTGGCTCCCTAGGTCGGCTGCACCGCTTTCACCCTCCAGGTCATCTTCCACCTCCAAGTCCTCGTCAACGAATTGCTCGTCACCGTCTGCTCCGGTATCCTTTTCATGGGGGGGTGCTGACGTGTCCACAGGAGCTTTTGGGGTGGTTGTGGGATCCCCGCTCAGGATTGCTTCCAGCTCCTTGTAAAATTGGCATGTAGCCGGCGCTGAGCCAGGGCGCCGGTTTGCCTCTCTGGCTCTGTGGTACGTAATCCGCAACTCCTTCACCTTCAACCTGCACTGAAGAGTGTCTCTCTCGTACCCCTTCTCTGCCATGGCCCGAGAAATCTGGCCAAAAATATCGAAATTCCACCGACTGTCACGTAACTGTGCCTGCACAGCGGACTCTCCCCAGATGCCTATGAGATCAAGCACCTTGGCTGTGGTTCAGACTGGAGCATGTTTGCTGCGCTGAGCCGCCATTGCTCTTGGAGTACACAGCTGCAGCTGCACTCCACACCAAGCAAACAGGAAGAGTGAAGAATTCAAAAATTCCCGGGAATGATGGGAGGGCAGGTACAGTCACGTCACAGCCACAGAGCGCAGAAGGAAGTGCAGAAGGGATGGAATTGGAATTCTGGGACATTTCCAGAGGTTTCATATTGCGCGGCAACTGTACACACACGAACATCACGGAACAGCTGTTCCGCGGTAGCCACTACCACCCTCATTTTGGTGGTTTACATGTTGCGCGGTAAGATGGCTGTTACCGCGCAACAACATGGATTTGTGTGTGGACGCTGTGCCTGTTATTGCACAATAACAAGCATTATCACGCAATAACTTTGCAGTGTGTACAAGGAAGGCCTACGTCTGCTCATATCATGCTCAAGGGGGCAAAGTAAACAAGCTTTACGTTCTGAAGTTCAACTGGCTAAGGATTAGTTGGGATAGGATGCTTGGGAGTTAAGCCTCCAGAAGGGAAACAAAACAGCTATCCAGCTGAACGGCCTTTTAAAGGGCCACCCACCTTTGCACGGAAAGGGTTGATCTTGCTGTGTATACACATGTCCTAATATCTGCATCAAAATTAAGTAAAGGGATTAACATTTTAGTGCTTTTTCTGTTCACGTTTTGCACTACTACCCTTGCAGAAGTGACATGGTGCTAGGAATAAGTGAGTAGCACTTGTTTTAATAGTACAGAGCTGGATTGCTGGATTTTTTTTTTTTTATTAAAGAATCCATTTTTTCAAGGGGATTAGGGAAATTGAATATCATTCATGAGTAATACTTTCTCTCTGGCTACAAATTTTTTTTTTCCCTCTTGAGAAAGATACTGACTTAGAAAGACAATGCACCCATTACCACTAACGGAGGAAAAATCCCACCTACAGCAGGCTCCTTAGTCCTTACAAAATAAATGACCCGCCACTGCTACTTGAAAATAACAATGATAATCAGTAGGTGAAGAATCTTAGGTAGGTAGTGGGGCCAGTAGCAGGAAGTTCTCTGGTCAAAGAAATTACACTGGGTCTATCTGTTCTCAGCCTTTCAGCCTGCACAGGGTCTATGTTAGCTGTAGGAATCAGTGCGATGTCTGTGACACAGGCAGCCTTTGGCTATTGAGGGTCCCAGGCAAAGTCCCATAAATGGACCTATATGGGCTTCTATAGGCCCCCCCCCCCACAGACACACAACCCCAGCTGTCACCCCCCCCACACACACACTCAACCCCAGCCCTCATCCTGTCCCAGATCCCCACCGCTGGCCCTGGTCCCAGGGGCCAACTCCTCCTCCTGCTGCTGCTGCCAACCAAAGCAGACTAGGCTTTTGGGATAGGCAAAGCAGACAATAGGGCCCCAGGCAGATGCCTGCTTCACCCACCCCAAAAGCCACCTCTGCTGTAACCATTAAGTTAGGAGTGTTTGAGGTGGCAGCCACAAAACCTGATTTTAAGTCTTTTTTTTCTCTCCAGAAAACAGCTGAGGAAAAACTAAATGGATTTTCAAGCTTATTAACATCACCCATTTTGATTTGTTACCAGCCAGAAATAGTTAGATAACCCTGGTAAGCTGCCATCATGGGTAAAATGCTTGCAAGACTTTGGTGCCTTGGGTACAGAACAAGCATTTGCAGGTTTACGAAACTGAGCTCAAAGAAAGGACAGCCTGCACATGGCCCCCAATGAGAAGTTGAAAGAGGCAGTTTTAGGGACTTTAGACAATTGTGCTTTTCCAAGCTGGACACCAGAAACTTTGTAGAGCACACAAAATAAATTGCTTTCTTCCTAGAACTAAACGAGTCTATTTTACAGTGATATAACCTGACTGTGCATTAAGACCGTTTCAGAACATAGTGGCACCAGCTCTTTCTCTGGAAAAGTGGGCGGCCCTTAGAAGAGCCTTTGGGTTTGAGACATTTACATTGCTGAGAGAAAAATCAACCTCCGAAGCCATAGAGAGTGCGACCTTGGCGTTTTAAGGCGTACACCACATCCATGGCTGTTACTGTTTTCCTCTTTGCGTGCTCAGTGTAAGTCACAGCATCGCGGATCACATTCTCCAGAAAAACCTTCAACACCCCGCGAGTTTCTTCGTAGATGAGACCTGAAATACGCTTCACTCCACCGCGACGAGCTAGACGGCGAATAGCGGGTTTAGTAATACCCTGAATGTTATCGCGTAAGACTTTCCGATGCCGCTTCGCGCCGCCTTTCCCCAGCCCCTTGCCGCCTTTCCCGCGTCCAGACATAGTCAGCCAGGAAACCAACAAACTACTAGCAAGGAGCGTCTCCTAATCACATTAACGAAAAAATAGTGCAGTCACGAGCTATATAGCCTGGAAGCCGACCGGAGGGAGAACCGAGAGGTAAGGCAGCCCCCCTCCCCCCATGGTGATGCTATATCTCTCTCACCAATGAGGCACGTCGCATAGCTCTCCAGCCAATCAGAAATCAGAAGTTAACTTCAAATTCAAAGAGTGAAGTTTGGCGCCTTTCCTCTCCGCACCCCCATCCATACCAGAAAAAGAAAAGATTTGGGGGGGAGGGGGGGTAATTATTAAAACAATTAGACAAATTTGTTAGAAAAATGTTATAAAGCAACAGACAATCATAGTGTTAAACATAGGGAGTGACTGGACATCCAGATTCACAGTACAGATCATTGAGAAGGAACATGCTGTAGTAAAGATGGCAAGTACAACCACTCAGTGCTTTTCCTGGTTTTTTTTGTTTTTAAAAAAGGTGCGGTACTCAGCCCGATCCGGCCCCGACCCCACCCTGGAGATCACTGGATCCAGCCCTGGCCAGGGGCCTGGCAGCCTGCAATGACAGGAGCCAGGGTCACATTGCTGTGAAAAAAGGGTGCCAGTACTCCAGACCAGTGCTACAGTCACAAAAAACCCCTGCAACCAGTACATGAGTTACTGCACTCTGGACAGAGAAAGTCAAAGACTATGGGTTTGAAATACAAGAGTTAAGAAATTCAGGAACATAAGTTTTATAGATGTTGTGTAGTGTGTACAAGGTGTGGTGGAATAAAAGTGCACATGTTAATAAAAGTTGGTTATCCCGGCTTGTGTTAGTAATATGGTGTCGAGCCCATTAGAAAATACATTCCTGTATATAAGGAAGGGAGGTCTGTAAATCCTCTTGGTGACGGTTCATACTTATGCCTCTTGGTACTGTCTGTACCCCATGATACGTTCAATGTAGATGTTCCTGGACCACTTGATGATGTTGGACACCATGAGGCAGCACATCAGCTGGGCCTGGTGCCATCCGACACTGCAGGCCTGCAGCACACATTTGTTGGATATTACTCCTTTTTAAAAACAAATGCATTCTACTGATGTAACCAAAATGCAATGTACAAGTTGCTAAAATCATGTCATTGATATTACTATATTAAAAATGAAATACCTCAGAACAGCAGTGTATTCTTACTGATAGTCTGTTAACATTTTGTTGCTCCAGCTATCAATGTATGGTTACACTGAAGGAAGAGAACGCTGGCCCATAAAAAATACACAGCTTGAGGTAGGAAATCACCAGGACCATGGCGATAGATTTCCCACTGACCTAGACGCATTCTGAGATAAAAATTTGTTAGTCTTTAAAAGTGCCACGGGACTCCTTGTTTGTTTGCTGAACTAGACTAACACGGCTCCCCCTCTGGAACTTAGTAAGTCTCTAAGGGAGTTTGCAGTTGGCCCCACAGCACATCCCACACTAGCGCTGGTGCTAAAGAGTAGGACCGGTAATAAAGAGACTTATCCCTCTTCTACCCAGCTGAGATTTTTTTGTTTGTTTGTTTTTTTGCTTGATCAGGATCCAGAACCCAGACCTGGAATGCAGGGAAAAGCCTATCTATGTGCCTGGCTCAAAAGTGCCTCAGGGAAACTAGAGGCAGAGTGCCCCACATAAGCTTTGGCTGCTCCCAACAGCCTCAGGAAACATGGTATGCCCTTCCAGCACACCACTCCTGGTTGGGAATGGACCATTCTGCTTGCCTGGGAAAACACAGCCTCGTCTCTGCTGCTACGGAAGCAGCTTAACAACAAACAGCCCAGCTTCTGAAACAGAGTTTCTCCATTCCTACTCATCCAGGGCCTGGCCAAGTGGAGTTGTTGGTTGAATATTGTCTAAGGAGCACACAGACAAGATCTGCAGAAAGGTGCAGCTATTTATCAATATGATGTGAGTTCAGTACCAAGGTGGAAGGCTAGTGGCCAGGGTGGGGAGATGCTGAAAAGAAGGGACACAGAGAGAGCCCCATTGTAACCAGAAGGTTGGACCCACCTGCTAACAGTCAAATGGCCATAACAAGAGGAGGTGCTCACAAAAGGGAGTGGCTTCAAACTGGAAGCCCTGGTGGGAGGCAGGAGCTGGACTCAATCCCAAAGGACAACTTCTTAGTCCAGTTTTGCTTGGAAGTGCCTAGTGCCCAGTCATTCTTATCCTCAATGGTCTCTTTCAGTCCTAGGTAGTTCTGTTTCTAGTTGAAATTCTTACCCCATGTTTTCATTAGCATCGCTGACCAAGTTGCAGGATCTGTTTCCAAGGTCCAAAGGTTTTCTTTTGTCTTTTGGGGTGAAAAGAGATGTGCAGGGACTGGGATAGAGAATTTGGAGTAGTTTTACTCCAAATACATTTCCTGAGGGTGAGCTCTGGTTAGTGCTTTCCAGCTGGAAGCAAGGAGCTATGGAGTCTGATGGGCTAGGCTAGGGGATTTTAGGCTTCTATTTGCTAAAATACGGATCTGACTGTTTCTTCCTCCCTTCCTTGCCACTTGCCGGAAGATAGCCCATATGCTTTGCTGTCACCGAGGTAGAGACCTCAACTTACCCTTAGTTTAAGACCTACTTGACTATATTTGCCTAAAATCTAGGCCATGTGGGTTTAAACATGAGCCACCAACATCATCTTAACTTCATATCCATGCAATGCTGCTACACGCATCTTATAGGACATAATTGCACAGCAAGTTATTAGCTTTCAAATGCCACCACATAAGGCACATTCTGTTATTACAACCGAGGGCGGGAAGGGTGTGGATGCAGAGATGCATTCCGTTACACTGTGTAGGAATCAAGCGAATGCATAACATATACATCACGAAAACCCAGATAACAATTACTGGGGTATTTAAAAGGCCGAATAGAAGCAGTTCACTAAGAAATAAAGTTATTAAATCAAAACGGCAGACTTCACCTCCCAGAAACTGCCAGGAGTGCCACAGGAGAGAGGCTTGTTTGTTTGTTTGCTTTTCCCATTCCGTAAATATTTACTGATGGGGTGAAGAGTGGAGAAATATTCGCTATTGTACGGACGCCTTATTCAGATTCCCTCTGACCGGTGAGTCCTACTGCTTACAAATTTACTTAACCAACGCAATTGAAACAGAATGACTTGGTGTTAAAGAAAGAATTGGAGAAACTTTTTCAGGCGGCGCCGTGGCTTAGTTGGTTAAAGCGCCTGTCTAGTAAACAGGAGATCCTGGGTTCGAATCCCAGCGGTGCCTTTTAATAGGAAATATGCTATAATTCGCTGTGTCAGTTCTCCACTTGAGTCATTTTTATGATGGCTCCCTGTTTGCACGGGCCTCAGCTAGCCAGGAAAAAAGAGCGCCGAAGTTTCTTTCTGCAGCACAACCTCTTTCGGTATCACGTTTCTTTTTCAAACAAACGCCTTCGCCGCATTCACCGCATCACAGGGCCCCGACTCTTAATTCTGTGGCCATGTAAACGCAGCGCCACGCTCCGGTTGTAACCGCCTGTGTCCTTTGTGTCTTACGTGGGCGCAAGCAAATAAACACTCCTGGATATGCCAAGCCGCTCTATCCCTATACGGCCTGGCGTGCAAAGATCCCGCTATGAGTTCGTGTTTAGCAGTTCCCAAAATGCCAGGGGCCGGCGAAGGAAAAAAAAAAAACAACCTTCCCTGACCGGGAATCGAACCCGGGCCGCGGCGGTGAGAGCGCCGAATCCTAACCACTAGACCACCAGGGAGGATATACAAACAGTCTGCCACAATATCATATAAAGAAGGTATGAGCAAGAGTTTATTTTTCTTCTTTTACCTAGGTTCTGGTTAAAGAAAGTGGTTGATGTAGAGGTGGGCGGTGCCCTCGCTTAGGGTATCCAAATCAGGGTGAAGAGCCTTACTCCGTATACACTCCTCGTTATAAACTCTAGGAGGCGGGGAAGAAGACAGCGAACCGCAGAGACCTGCTTATTCTCTGAGCGTCTGTAACCAGCTACCTTCCTTCCTATCCACAAGAACCAACCCCCAACTCAGGAGCCGTTGGATCAAATCACTACCTATATTTAAACAATAAAAAACTTTCCTCTAACGAGGGAGCAGCCGCACTGCGGGGCCAAAAGCCTCTGCTCCGCATCCACCCACTTGCTGCAGCCCCGCTTTCCAAAGAAGCTTCAGAGTAACCCAGGAAGAAAATGTTTGCAGACAAAATAAACCACTTAACATTGACTCTCCACCTCGCCCCGGAAAACGCACTGAGCGCTTCCCTGTTTCCAAATAGGATAAGTAATTATTGGCCCCCACGACAGCTGGTTTCCTTTCCCCACCCCGCCCTAGGACATTCATCAGGAATGACGGATCCTGCCCTGGAAGGCCAATAAGAAATCCAAACTGCAGGAGAAAAATCCTGACCTAACATGGTAGCCACTACAAACAAGAAATCATGTGGCACTTTCAAGACTAGCAAAATTATTTATAGCATAAGCTTTCATAAAGTGTGATCCCACTTCGCCATAGAATCAAAGATGAGTGTGAGTTGGACCTCCAAAGCTATCTAGCCCAACCAACCCCCTGCTCAAAACAGGACCAACTCTAACTCAGTTACTCCACCTCCCAAGAGGTTAACTATACAGTCTCGGAGTCTGACGATATAGAGATTAAACCAGCAGCAGACTTGTCTCTGCTCTGTCACTGAAGCTAAAAGGAAGGAAAGTGTGTGCGTCTGAGCTCAGACTGTGGGCTCTCCTGTGCTGACTAAAGTAGCTAGTTTTAAACGCTACATGGGTTAGGGTTGGCTGCAGTTTTCCTTGGAGTTAAACCGCGGAGTCCAGCTGCAGCAAATGAATAATAGGCGAAATTGTGCTCGAGTGTTAGTTAGCGTTAGAAGCTAGCCCAAAGGCGCCAGCGCTTACGACAGCTTTACCGGTCTTCCTTTCATAGTATGGACAGAAAGAATCATGTGGCTTTAATGGGTGTAACAACTAAATGCAAAATTGCTTTTTCCATAGAACCATGCCAGTACGTGGATTACTGCTGCCCAAACTTTCAACTTTCCTGTTTTAACCTTCACAGGCTTCAGACCTAATATGAAAGCGTTTCTTTGCTTTGATTGGAGCCCTGATCACCCGTAACTTCATCCTCCTTGGATTGTACTGAAGATTTTAGACAGAAGGGGTCTGTAGTCTGATTCCTTCCCTTTCCAGGGTCAGTTGTCCAAGAGATCGTCTGTTTAGAGCCGAGCTCCCTTTAACTTTCCGTATCGGCGAAAAAATATTCATGGGCAGAAGAAACGATACGTGTAAATTGCTAAATACAATGTTTCTAGGACTTGGGGCGTCACTCTGGATTTTGCAGAAGATTCAGCAAATAAGAATTTTAACGCGTTTAAGGAAAATAATGGTGAATTCCAGCTCTTTTGTATGGGCATGTGGTGGCTCTTAGAAGAGCCTTTGGGGCAGGTGGTGGGAATTTGCAACGTCCGGGGGAGAATTTAGGCTCTCTCCCCGCGGATGCGGCGCGCTAGCTGGATGTCTTTGGGCATGATAGTGACTCGCTTAGCGTGGATAGCGCACAGGTTGGTGTCCTCGAAGAGCCCCACCAGATACGCCTCACTCGCTTCCTGCAAGGCCATGACGGCCGAGCTCTGGAAGCGCAGGTCAGTCTTAAAATCCTGGGCGATCTCCCGCACCAGGCGCTGGAAGGGTAACTTGCGGATCAGCAACTCGGTGGATTTCTGATAGCGGCGGATTTCCCGCAGGGCCACGGTCCCGGGCCGGTAACGATGGGGCTTTTTCACCCCGCCTGTAGCAGGAGCGCTTTTCCGGGCAGCCTTAGTAGCCAGCTGTTTACGGGGCGCTTTGCCGCCAGTAGATTTGCGAGCGGTCTGCTTAGTACGGGCCATCCTTGCTGCAGTAAAGCACTCCCGTTCAGCGAAAGAACAAGCACAACGTTTAGCCGGGGCATGTAATTTATAGACCAACCCTCGTTCCTCATTGGCTAGAAGCCGCGAGGCAACCGTTGAGGAGTTTAAATTTCCCGGGCTCAGTAGGGATTGGGCAGGCATGAAAAGCAACACGTCCGTTGTCACGCCCCCACCGCAGCAAAGCCGGAGCTAAGTGTCGAGTGCTTGCTCAGAAAGGGGGCGGGCACACTGCGGGTGCTCAGTGGTGGGGGAGGGGTCCCTGCGGTGCCCGGTGTCGGGGGAGTAGAGAACGGAGGTGAATGCTCAGCGTGACTGGAGGGTAGAAGCGCCCTTCAGCGTTTTCTTTAGCAGCACGAAAACACACAGCGACACGGAAGGGATCACCAACTCTTTGACTGAAACCGTGAGTGGCTCTGAAAAGAGTCGTTGGAGTTCAGATGGTTGGAGCGGAAGGGAATCTCCTCGCCTACTCGTTCGGCATAGTTTCCTTTGCGCAGCAGCCTGTGGACACGGCCCACAGGAAACTGCAGCCCAGCTCGAGAAGAACGAGACTTAGCTTAGCCCGAACTTTGCCTCCTTGTTTTCCGCGACCAGACATTATAAAACTTTTTCAGAAAATATGTTTTTACAAACAAAGTAGCTCGAAAATATTAGACGTTCTTGGCCTTTTATGCGCCCTTAGCGATCAGAGACTGGTGATTGGCAGAGCAAAGAGCTCCTGAAACACCCAATAGGAAGGCGAATTCTCAAGTTGACCAATCCGAAGGGAAAATGCTGTCGCTATCTCTTAGTATCTCGAGACTTGGAGTAACCCTTATTTCCATACTCCAATGTGACGAAAAAAGCTGCAGAATACTTAGCATCCAATAGGAAAGTAGGATTTAAGCTGCCGTATTTGCATAGAGGCGCTATAAATAGAAGGTCTCACCGCCTTAACTGTTCATTAGTTTTCTGTACTGCTAGTTCTCGGTCTTCTTTTCTTCTCAGAATGCCTGATCCCGCGAAGTCTGCTCCTGCTCCTAAGAAAGGGTCTAAAAAAGCGGTAACGAAGACTCAGAAGAAAGGAGACAAAAAGCGTCGTAAGTCGAGGAAAGAGAGCTATTCTATTTATGTCTATAAAGTGCTGAAGCAGGTTCACCCCGATACCGGTATTTCTTCTAAGGCTATGGGCATCATGAATTCTTTCGTCAATGACATTTTCGAGCGGATTGCTGGGGAGGCATCTCGTCTGGCACATTATAACAAACGTTCTACCATCACTTCCCGGGAGATTCAGACTGCTGTGCGTTTGCTGCTGCCTGGGGAGTTAGCAAAACATGCTGTGTCTGAGGGCACTAAGGCTGTCACCAAATATACCAGCTCTAAGTAATTTACCTAACAAACCAAAGAACGGCTCTTTTAAGAGCCACCCAACAACTCAATAAGAGAGCTTCAGTCACTTAAACTGACAATTGATCATTTTTTCATCTTTTATAGTACTTAAGTGCATTTGTATAAAACAGAAATACTACCTTTTGTCTTACCAAATTTATCTGCAGCCTGTCAGTCTAGTGTAACTTTTTCCCCCTAAACTTAATTTTCTAGACTTTCATATAAGTGATCTTAATTTTCTATATCTAAAAGAAATAATAGAGGCAATTGCAATTCAGACCTTTAAGAACTGACAATCTTTCAAGGGGATAAAACCGGGGAGGAGATCCGGTGCTCTTCCTTAATTGGAAAAGGAGTTAATGTGTTTAGCTTAGCCACAGGTGGAATCTATTCTTTAGTCATTCTCAAAAATGACTCCGTAAAAGTTTTAATCACTGTTTTACACTACACTTAACTATTAGAATCTTTTTAACTTGGACTAGTTTTCTTATTGAACAGCTATTGAACCATGACGGAAATGAAGGATTAGCGTCAAGTCTTTTTTAATTTAAAAACAGTCCTATAGTATTTTAAAAGACTAACATTTATTTATCGCATGAGTTTTCGAGGGAGAAAATCCCACTTCGTCAAAATTTAAAGTTAAAAATTGGCTTATGATTGGCTAGAGGTCGTAATGCGACGCCTCATTGGTAGCTGAGAAGACACGTCACCCTCTGGGGGCGTGGCGAAGGAAAAGTGGAAGTGGTGCCGGCCAGTTCTCTCTCAGTTCTCCCTCTGGTCGGACGGTACACGAGGTAAACTGGCTCTACCCCCTCCCCCCCACCTAAAGTTGTGGGTGTTTGTTCTACGGGTACTGTGGCTTATGGATAGAGACTCGGTATAAAAAGATAAGCTTTTTCTCATATATGGTTGAGCTCTCTAGAGGTCCCTCTACTTTCTGTTCAGAGAGGTGGTATTCCTTTAATGTCAGGGTAATCAGTTGGGGGTTTTGTTTTTTGTTTTTTTGTCAAGGTCTACACTTTAGATAAAATAGTATAAAAATAAGAAGGATAAATACATAAAAGGATTTCACAAGCATTTCACTGTTCAAAAGCATCTGGTAGCTTGAACTTGGCTTATTGACTATCCATGCCTCACTGACTATCTTGAGATCTCTCATACTCCCAAATCAAGTCTAAAGTAGTGTTCTCTTGTTTTCCATAGCATAGGTAGATTCATGCATATGATGAAGTGGGTTCTAGCACCCAAAAATGTGTATTCCCCAACAAATGTTTTTTTGTGAGGCCCTAAGGTGTCACAAGACTCATTGTTTTTGTAAATACAAAGCTTTAAATAGTTACATATACTTCTATTTTCCTGGAGGCTATTCTGTAAGAAGGCATCGCTATTCAGCATTGATTAACACCAGTCTTTCAAATTCCAAAGGGGTAGCCGTGTTAGTCTATTGTAGAAAGACAACAGAGTCCTGTGGCACTTTTAAAGACTAACAGATTTATTTATCGCATGAGCTTTTGTGGGAGAAAATCCCACTTCATCAGACGCTTTGAAGATAGGAAAGTTACAGAGTGGGAGGAAATTAAATGCAGGGGAGTGTATGACATAGCATCAGGTCAGGCTGTAACAGCAAATCAAAGTAGGTGTTAGGATTCAAAACACTGGGGAACAGCACATAGAGAAGGGGGAGGTCAAATCACTTGTTGTAATGCGAGAAAAATCCATAGTCCCTGTTTAACCCCAAGACAACTGAGTCAAATTTGCATATAAGTTCGAGTTCTGCAGTCTCTCTTTGAAGCTGTGATTTGTTATTCATCTGTAAGAGACTAGTTTCTGAGATTCTAAAGCCAGAAAAGACCACGGTTGTCACCAAGTCCAAATTCTAATATAACATAAGCCATAAACCTTTCCCAAAACCTGTTTGAACTACAGCATGTCATTTACCAAATCTAATTTTGATTTAAAAATTGCTGTGCTAGAGAATCCACCCTAACTCTTGGTAAATTTACCCAATGATTGATTACTTTCACTGTTCTAGATGTATGCCTTATTGCCAGACTAAATTTGTCTAGGATAAATTCCAGATACTGGATCTTATTAGACTTTTGCCTGCTAGATTAAAGCACTCATCAAATATATGATCCCCTTGCGGGTTCTTATCGCATCACCCCTTAACTTTATGTGGAGCTTCTTGAATCTCTCATGGTAATATCTTTTCTAATCTTATCATGCTTGAGGTTATTCTCTGAATCCCCCTCCAATTTATCAACCGCTTCCCTTAATTATGGGCACCAGAACCAGACAAAGGATTCTAGCAGTGGTCACAAGTGACAAATAGAGAGGTAAAATAACTTCTCTACTTCACCTTCGAGAAATCATACTAGCACTTTAAGCACCAATATTGCACTGGGATCATATGTTAATCTGATTATCCACCATGCCTCCTCCCCCCCCAACTCCCCCCCCTTTCCCCAGTCACTCAAAGCATCATTCCTTTCCAGGAACAGAGTCCCCTGCCCCACTCTAAGTATGGCCTACATTCCCTGTTCCTAGATATATTACTTTACATTTGTTTGTATTAAAACATTGGGGGTTTCTTTTCTGCCTATTCACCAAGAAATCCAGAGCCTCAGTATCCCCCTGTACACTGTAAGGTTTGTGCAACCAGGCACTCTGCAGCAACCCTGTCTGTGGGCCTACAGCATTGGAGCCTGTTGCTCAGGGGTTCATTTGTCTGAGATAGGAACAAGGTCAAGTGCAGATTCTGTCCTACTGTCTATGACAAGGCCCCACTGAGTCCTTCCTTTCCCCCCACTGGCCACACAATATCAGGATCAGTTGCTCTTTATAATGGTATGGTCCAATCATGTACACATGGAATCAAGAGAATCGTAGGTGTGGAAGGGACCTCAAGAGATCACTCTAGTTCAGTCCCTTGCATGCATGGCAGGACAAAGTGTTACCTAGGCCATCGCTAACAGATGTTGGTCTGACCTGCTCTGGAAAATCTGTGATGGAGTTTCAACAACCTCCCTAGGCAATTTATTCCAGTACTTAATCACCCTCATAACTAGGAAAATTTTCCTAATGTCAAACCTAAACCACCCTTGCTGCAATTTGTCTGTTGCTTCTTGTCTGATCCTCAGAGGTTAATGAAAACAATTTTCTCCCTCCAACTTGAAACAACCTTTTATGAACAGCTTGCACATCTTCATTCCTTCAGACTAATCAAACCCAGTTTTCTCCATCTTCCTCACAGGTCCTGTTTTGTAGCCCTTTCATCATTTTTGTTGCTCTTCTCTGGACCTGCTCCAATTTGTCCGCATCGTTCCTGAAATGCAGCATCCAGAACTGGACACAATATTCCAGCTGAGCCTAAGCAGCACAGAGTAGAGCAGTAAAATTGCTTCTTGTGTCTTGCTTTCAACATTCCTGCTAATACATGTTAAACACATGATAAATCTGGTTAGGCAGGAGTGATTTGAAAGCACAACTATGTTACCTCACTCAGCCTCTCCCTGAAACAGCCTGCAAGCTTTTTCTGTGCAACAGGGGCACAATAGTATTTATTGTAATGACATATGGGTCTCTGATGCTACAGGCTGGGGGTGTGGGTTGTCTGAGTGCTAGGGCTGGGTGCCCAGGAAGGAGTAGTCACTAGAACTGAATTATTAGCTAAACTGATGGATGGCCTTATGCTCAGCTTGATGACAGTTTTCTGTTTGTGTGTAGGTCTGTAACATGATGACTTGAGTCCGCTGTCCAGTCAATTCCAAAACCTCAGGAAATGGTCCAGACATCAAGAATCAGAGGGTGGGTGGAGGAGGAGGGAAGGAGAGTCAGAAAGTAAAAATAAATAAGTAAAGGGAAACATTAAACTCCTGCCATTTCTTCAGCATGTCACCTCAAGCATTTCCATGCTTGTCTGTGGATAAAATAACTGGTTGATGGTGCCCATTAACCCCTTTTGAAATAGTGCCTCCCAATTAATGTGTTGATACAATATGCTGAATGACTTCTTGCCCCCAGCAAGAATTGGCGGGGGGAAAGGGCAAAGGGAATGGGCTGTGTGAGGAGGGAATGGGGGATCTTGGTTTTGGGGGAGAAGGAAAAGTGCCCAGAGAAATCCTTCCATTGGAAGGAAAAGGGTAATGGGGGTTCACACAGAGCCCTGCTGTGGAAGAAGGAATGGGAGTGCACAGAACTTGCATCATGGAGGAGAGCTTGGGAAACTTATAGGGGAGGAGGGAATAATGGAAAGAGGGGCACACACAACCCCTAGCATACTTGGGGAGGGTTTAATTAAGGTGCAAATTTTCATAAAGCATTTCAGGGGCTCTAGAAGGGAGAGGCTCTTCCCTATCCATATAAACAAATCATGCAAAGGAAGTATTTTCTCCACACAACAGTCAGCTCATGGAACCCCCTGTTGCGATGGCCAAAACTGTAACAGGGTTCAAAAAGAATGAAATACATACATTAATGGAAATAATCCCATAATGGTTCTTAGCCAAAATGGTCAATGATACAGCTCCCTAGTCTCTGACTACAAGAAACTAGGACTGGATGGCAGGATGGATCCTTTCACTAACTGGTCTGTTCATTCCCACCCCTCCCCACCAAAGCACCTGGCATTTGCTTTCAGAGGACAGGTTGCTAGACCAACCATTGGTCAGATCCAGAAAGACCATTTTTGTTATTAATTTCTAAGTTTGGAGAATTTCAGTCTGTGTGGCTCATTGCAACAACATACATTTTATTTCACATATGTTGAAGTAGCATGTTCTCATTGAGAACATGCTACTACAACATATGTGAAATAAAATGTGTTGTTGCAATGAGCCTCAAGTTGAGAAAACTATCTGAACTATTTACCTTGTGGATGCTGTGTGACAGCAGGAAAACAACATGAATAGATTTTGCAAACTCTTTCAGTTGGTACTGGTCAGCAGCTTCCCTCCCTTCCATGCAGAGGCATGTATTATTCATCTCCATCCCACTTGAAGCCAGAACTGGGGTGGAGGACCAAGGCATAGGTAGTTGCAGACAATCAGAATAGAGATGGAGATAGGAAGAAAGTCTCTGCAGCCTGAGTTTTTTCTTGAATGGGGATTTGGTACTCACTTGCAAATGCCACACCCTTATACATAGAAAGTTATTTCATTCAAGTCATGTCTCAACCCACAACCAGTTGAAATATTGCAAAATTAAGCCATTCACTTTAATTGACATTAAGACCTAAATGAGGATTGTAAGACTTGTTACATTGTTTCAATGGAAAAAAAACCAAGACCAGGTTAGTATCAAAATTGAGCTCTCTGATAAGTTTTGCTTCCAAGAAACTATTGCACCAACATCTTTGAGCAACTTTTGTCAATGCACCCACACAATGAATTTTTTCAGCAATCAGCATCTTTCTTTGAAACTGTGGGTGGCTCTTAAAAGAGCCTTTGGGTTCAGGTAAGTCTAACACTAACAGCCACCTCACTTGCCCTTGGCTTTATGGCTCTCAGTCTTCTTGGGTAGTAGCACAGCCTGGATGTTGGGGAGAACACCACCCTGGGCAATTGTTACTTTGCCCAGCAATTTGTTCAGTTCCTCGTCATTACGGATAGCCAGCTGCAAGTGTCGGGGAATGATGCGAGTTTTCTTGTTATCGCGAGCAGCGTTACCAGCCAGCTCCAGGATCTCAGCCGTAAGATACTCCAGCACTGCAGCCATGTAAACCGGTGCACCAGCACCTACTCGCTCCGCATAGTTCCCTTTGCGCAGCAAACGATGAACGCGGCCGACAGGAAACTGCAGCCCAGCCCGAGAAGAACGAGACTTAGCCTTAGCGCGGGCTTTACCTCCTTGTTTCCCACGACCAGACATGCCGAAATAGATTCTGCTATCACCACGAACAAACAATAAAACTGCTCGAAAAGCTATGTTATAATTTTCGGTGCCCAGCATTTTATAGGCTCGGGCAGATGAAGCCAGCGACTTCTGATTGGCTCAATTAACGCGCCTGCCTGAAACACCCAATGGGAGAGAGACTTCTCCGCCCGACCAATTGAGAAGGAGGATGCTGTAGCCATCCAATAAGAGAGCAAGAATAGAGTCCCTTTCATTGTAACTGAGTTTGTAGTGGAGGTGACGCTTTGTATCCTATCAGCCAATAGGAAGGTAACAATGAGGCTACCTCATTTGCATAGGATCTCTATAAATGGAGGGGTCCTCTACAGTGTCTCCATTCTTTTTTAGTTTTGTTGCTCTGCGTACGGTGTTTGGTTTGTTTTTCCGCATAATGCCTGAACCAGCCAAATCTGCGCCTGCTCCTAAAAAGGGCTCTAAAAAGGCTGTGACGAAGACCCAGAAAAAGGGAGATAAGAAACGCCGAAAGTCTAGGAAAGAGAGTTATTCCATCTACGTCTACAAGGTACTGAAACAGGTTCATCCAGATACTGGTATCTCTTCCAAGGCTATGGGCATCATGAATTCTTTCGTTAATGATATCTTCGAGCGCATTGCTGGGGAGGCCTCTCGTTTGGCGCATTATAACAAGCGTTCTACTATCACTTCCCGGGAGATCCAGACTGCCGTGCGCCTGCTGCTGCCTGGGGAGCTGGCGAAACATGCTGTGTCTGAGGGGACTAAGGCTGTCACCAAGTACACCAGCTCCAAGTAACTTCCTTGTAGATATCTTTGAGAGATCAGAACCCAAAGGCTCTTTTAAGAGCCACCCATTTTTTCCGTGAAAGAGCTGTGAACGCTGAGGTCATTTGGGATGGTCGATGCTAAAGTGTTGGCACTTGTGCGTTGTGCACAATTAAAAGCTGTAAGTTGGATAACCTCACTTCAGGGTTTGTAAAATGCTTTAAAAAAATCTTGGGTATAATAGTTTTCTAGCTCGGGGTAGGGTGACTGGAAAACAAGTAGGAAAAAACAGGCTTGGGGGAGAAGAAGGATCTAGTTCCCCTACCTCGCACCCTGCAGCTGTTCCTCCTCACCAGAATGTCAGCTCTGGTCCCACAACCACCACCCTCCCCACTTCCCCTGGCGCTCGCGGATCCCCAGCATCCCCCTCCGCCGGAGCTTCGACAACCTCCTCTGCCCTGGGGGCCTGGAGTCCCCGCTCCCCCGTCCGGGACTCCCTTCCATGGGCACCTGCGGCAGCCGGTATCCTTTTGCACCCCCGGCATCTGAGGTGTCCTGGCACGGTCCCCCCTCCCACAGGCCCAAGGAAACCACCCAGAGTGGTCCACCTGGGCTCTGTGTTAGTTTTTTTTAACCTTAGTATTGCCATCCCCAAATGTTCAAAACCATTAGGTGGCCTCACCAAAAACCACAAGATAGGCTTTAAACTGACTAGATAGTGTTAAAATAGATTTTTTTTATTTGCCTTTGACTTTTTGCGTCTTTAGGGTACTCTGAGGTCACATTTTGCAGCTTTTTCTACAGCAACCAGTGTCAAACTTTTTTCCCCTTTAAGAACGAAGGCTGAAATCACATTATTCACCAGACTCCAGGCACTCTAGTCCTCTAAGGAAACAATTATGTGACTAGGGACAAAATCATGAGTGGACAGCACTGCGACCTGTAAAAGGCAACCCTGGGTTCAGCGAGGCAGAACGTCTCTTGCCTTGATTCCCTCCACCCCCGTGAATGTGGAGTCACTCAAAGACCACAGATAAAGCACCAGTAACATGTCTTTAGCTACAGTAATAAAAGTGTCCGAGAGCAGAAAACATCACCCACTTCTCAGCATCTGCACGAAGAAAAGGAAGAAAGAAACCGGGCAGCGATTTGTGCTTAGCAACCTACGAAATACCGTCCAGCTCTGGGGTAAGTAGGAGCTGACCTGCCTTATCCCCCTTGGTGAAGGAAATTAAAACGATTCAGGTGAAATAAATGAACATTAAAAAAGGGGCCTCCACAGTCACTAGAGTGCGGGGCGGGCTCAGTGCAGGTCGTGGGGAAACACCCCCCACAGAAACACACCCGGAAGTAAGCTGTACAGTCGGAGGGGTGGACGGGAGTCTATGTGAAAAAGTTCCAAAGTGTTAGTCGAGTTCAGCAAAACCAAAGAGTCATGAGGCACTTTAAAGATAAGACTTTTTTTTTTTCTTTTAAATGTAGAGGAGGTTTATCTTAATCATAACTGCACCTTTTTGGCCGCCTATTTCTCCTGGCAACCTTTATTGCATCCGCCAATTTGCTGTTTGAATTTAAAATTACCGGCTGTTTAGTGATTGGCTGAGAGACGGCGCCGTCGCTCATTGGTAATTGCGAGCCAGAAACATTTCCCGTCAGTGCTGGGGAGAGGGACACGCAGGCGGACCGCTCTCGTTCAGTTCCCTTTCTGGTCGGAAAGTCCTATATAAATTAGCGTGGCGGGTTGGCGTCAGTTTCATTTATCCACTGTAGGAGTTGTTTATTGTTGTAAGGTGAATATCGGTGTGATGTCGGGCCGTGGCAAGGGCGGAAAAGGCTTGGGTAAAGGGGGAGCTAAGAGGCATCGTAAGGTGTTACGAGATAATATCCAGGGTATCACTAAGCCGGCTATTCGGCGCCTTGCTCGGCGCGGTGGCGTGAAGCGTATTTCGGGGCTAATTTACGAAGAGACTCGAGGCGTCTTGAAAGTTTTTCTGGAGAACGTGATCCGGGACGCAGTAACCTACACCGAACATGCTAAGCGAAAGACAGTGACAGCTATGGACGTGGTGTATGCTCTGAAACGCCAGGGGCGGACCCTCTACGGATTCGGGGGCTAAAGCACCATTTTTTCTCACGGACGTTACTTATTCAATACAAGGCCCTTTTAAGGGCCACCCACTTGTGCACAGGAAGAGCTGAGTTTCTTACGTAGAGAAGGGTTGAGATTGGTTTCTGTATTTCCGTGGCTCCTGTTTTCTCCCTCTAATGCTCAAACAGTAGTTGTAAGTGGGTGCTGCTTTGTTCTGAAACTGCTTTTAAAATTTATGAAAATTGGGAGTTCAATGTTGTATAACTGAATAAATCTATAAGTGCAATTGAGTGTTTTTAAATGGTGTAATCAGTGGTTGATTAATAACTTACTGATAGCCTTCTGGCTGCTTTCCTGCACCTGATTTAATCTGTTTGCCTTTGCATGGCTGCTTTCCTTATTTGTTCCTAGTGTGGGGTGATTCAAAGTCCCATGGGCTCAGTTACAGAGGTGTTGGTCATTAAGGGTAACAGCTGTAAGTATGAATGTAGAAGATCCCTGGTAACATTCACTGGTTAACTTGTAATGAACAGTGCTGAGGCCCAAACTGTCTTAGTTCTGATATGTGGCCTGGCTGGATGTGCTGGGGCTATGACTTGCCAATTTTAAGATCAGTCTGATGCCAATAAAGCACATTAATATCCCTTGGTACTGTTAAAACATGGACAATTTCCTCTACTTAACTCTTCTCTAGAAGGGGGGGGACCATAATTTCCTTTCCCTTCCCAGAGTTCATGTGGAACCCACAATGAAGGGGGGGGTTGACCTGTGTCCACATCTTGGAAATCCACATGCTGCTGTGTTGTGCTGACTAGGGCATACATGCTGATTTCATGTCCTGGCAGTGGGAGCTGGTGTCTTCTGGGACCTGGTCCAGTCACTGCAGTGCAGCTGCACCTAGCAGCTCCAAAGCTCCATAGGCCAGGGAAGCACAGTGGTGGGCTCGCTGGTCAATGCTGCTCAGCATAAGAAATTCAGATTCTGCCTCTGCTGCCATAAAATCACCTCATCTCTAGACAGCTTATGGACAGCTGGTGAGACTTTTACCCCAGCACCCAGAGACGTTAGAAAAGCCAAATGGGATGTTCAAGAGACGGGGGTGTGGCCAGACTCATGGCTTGAATGGTTTCTCTCAGAGCAGTGTTTGTCAACTGGTGTTCCATGGAACACTGGTGCATCTCATTGTGCAGCTGTTCTGTGACCCACTCCAATCCCTCTCCATCAGGGGTGCTGCGTGGGGAGGGGAAAGGAGCCATTTAATGCCCCAGCTGCTGCAAAACTTCTAGGCATGCGGCAGCAAATGTTGATGCACGCCTGGAAGTGTTATTGTGACTGAGGCATTTAAAATCCCCTGTAACTTACCATCTTTTTTGAGTCAAATTCCAAAGGGGTAGCCGTGTTAGTCTATTGTAGAAAGACAAGAGTCTTGTGGCACTTTAACAGATCTGTTAGTCTTTAAGTCTTTAAAAGTGCCACAAGACTCTTTCATCTTTTTTGAGAACGTTTTCATCAGGTGTTCTGCATAAAGTAATTAATACCTTTATATGTTCCCTGGTCCACTAAAAGTTGAGGAAAAACTGCTTTAGAGGCTACCCTGCTCTACTCCACCACCTCACTCCCCTAGTTACTCCACTGGGCAATGGGGGAGTTCCCATCTTCTCACACCCTTGGGGAGCCATGAAAATTGCTGAACAGTCTAGGGCAGGGGGCTCGATAGGCAGGTCATGGGCCAAATTTGCTTTTGAATGGACCCTGTATTTTTTTTATATATATACTTGGTATATTCTTTCTTCTTGGCTCGGGAGTGTGGACCTTGACAATACCTTGACCAGGAAATCTGGACTGTGACAAAAAATAATTGACTCTTCCTGGTGCAATGCAGGGGTAGGGAGTCAGTGACACATGGAAACAGGGCACAGCATCACACAGTGGGGAAGGGCTGGGCACCTGATAATGAAATTGGCAGAAAACAAACACTCTCCCCCTGCCCCCGCATGTCCCTGTGTTACTTCTGTCCCTAAAACTGAGCATTCAAATTCTCAGTAGGAGCAGGGGTGCTCCTGAGTCCTCTGTTGGTGAGTCCTCGGTTAGTGTGGGAGACGGGGGTGCCAATGGCTGTTGCATGACAGTAGAACTGCTGGCAGATTCGTGGTTCGAATGCAGTAGAAGTTGCTGGGCTGACCTGCCATGATCAGAAATGACTCCCAATTTCCCAGTGTAACAGAAAAACTTTATTTTTTTGGGTGGAGGGGGAAGTACTGAGTGCAGCATGAGAGAATCCAGGATTCAGAAACAGGTTTCCTCCCTGGTTCAAATCCAAATAATTTCACAGGACATCAAGAAGCATTTCAACACAACAAAGCACACATCAGCCTGCCTTTCTCAAGTGCCTACAGGCAAGGAAGGATGGGAGGAGGGGGGGGATTTGCAAAGACTGCAGCACTGGGGGGGGGGACACCCAAAGCATTGTATTAAAGGGACTAAGGCTCAGCCATCTTACACGTATGAGGAATTGGCCTTTCTGCAGACTGGAACCTGTTTGCAGCCTCAGGTTGGCCCCTGTTGGCTTCCCCCTTCCTCTATTGCAGAGCCTGGTCCTGTCTTTGTAGGCCTGACAGTAGCACTACAGTACGAATCCTGTTACCACCATACGCCCCCTGCAACCCAGCAGCAGCTCTGGAGGTGCTGGAGCACCGGCCACCACCCATGTTTACTGCCCACCGTCCTCCCACTCGGCGCAGACCGTCACTAATGCTAAAAACTCCAGCAGCCTTGGCACCAGTGAGCCTGCTGCTACCCCCGCAGACAGGAACAGACTTGTAAAAATCGGCCCCATAGAGAAAGGGAGCGGCACAGGGCGGGGTGTCAGGGATAGAGCAGGAAGGGGAGCTGCCGAAATGCTACTAGAACTAGCTGCTGAATACAGAAAATCTGGGACTCAGCCAGGAGGTGGAATCAGGCCCGAAATGCTAATGACACCCTGACCAGCTCCAGCCCCCACCCAGAACACACATCGCCCTGACCAGCTGGGGGACACGGTGAGGCTATAGCAGCAGCACAGCTTAGGTTGGTCTAATTTAGGTCGCTCGGGGGGGGGACAGGGGGGACAGACATAAGACGCACACACCCCCCAAGCGAGGTAAGGTGCCTCAGCCTAAGTGCTGGTGTGGCCTGTACTGTTGGTGCAAGAGCTGCGCCCATCAAGGTAGCTACTGCTGCTTGTTGGGTGGCTTAGAGACATGGGCCGCACTGTGGCCTATCCCCACAGTGCCCTCTGGAGAAAAGGAGTGAGACAGCATGGAAAGAGGAACACGCCAGAAGGCCTGGCAAGGAAAGCAAAAAAATGAGAGAGCCAGGGTGACCATGACAAAGCTGGACCAATTGGGCAAAAGGGGGGGGGGGTGTAGGTGTGTGAGAGAAAATCAAGGGAGCCAGAGCCTTTATAGAAGTGGGGGTGGGAGCAAGGCCAAAACGCCTCGCTGTGGCTGGCTGTGCCAGCGGTGAGCCACCTGTTCATTCCTGATGCTACAGGAGCTCCTGGTGGGCATACAGTGTAATTGTAGCACCTCCCATCAGACTCTATTATCTGTGACGGAGAAAGATCTGCAGGGGACATGAATTCTGCGCTTATGTTTCTTTTGTTAATAAGAGGGGCCTGGGCTACCAACCCTCCCTTCCACCACATTGGTGGAGAGTGTGCAGTCAGGTGAGTAAAGAGATGAAAGAAAGCGAGACCAGCAAGGCAAAATAAGGCAAGCAAGAGAGGCCAGATGAGCAAGCGAGAGAGCGCAAAAGCATAAGAGATCGACAGGCATGCAGGGTAAGCAAAGGAGAGAGAGAGATTGAGCATGCAGCTAGGGGAGCAAAGGGGTGAATAAGACAGCATGCAAGTGCAGCAGTGAGGAGCGAGCGAGCCGGCAGATGGCAAGGCAAGTAATGAGCAAGCAGGAGACGAGAAAGAGCACGACTGGAGAGCAAAGGGGCCAACCAGAGATAGATCGCAAGCCGGGGAGAAAGAGTGCAGGCAGCTGGGCAAGCAAACAGCAAGAGAGATGCTAGGCCAGTGAAGGCGTGAGCCAGAGGGTGAGGAAAGGGGTACGTAAAAGAGACAATGCGGGCGGGTAAGTTATGGCAAGGTGGAGCAGAAGAGAGAAATGGCCCGTGGCAGGAGGAGCAAATGAGTGAGCATGTCTGAGCAGCCGGGCAAGAGAAGGGGAGACTAAAGGCCGTGTCTACACCACCCCTTACGTCGGTGTCATGTATGGCGCTCTGGGGTGTGAAAAGTCTCACACACACCCCCTGGGTAACGTGACTTGGGCCAATTTAAGTGGATAGAGTTGTGTCGGCAGGAGATTTGCCCGGGCGATAGCTACCGCTGCTTGCGGGGGGGGGCTGGAGGCATTGCGCTGATAGGAAGCGCTCTTAGAACAGCTACACTAGAGAGCTCAGGCAGTGTGAGCGAGAGTCTGGGCAGTGACAGAGAAAGAGGCAGGGTGGGAGGCAGAAAGGAGCCAGGCTCTCAGGGTGAGCCACCCAGACAGGTGCGGGACAGACTGCAGAGCTGAGCATGAGCAAGTGACTGGCTGGACACGCAAACGTGCGAGCAAGGAGGAAAAAGCGCGCGTCTGAGCAGGGAAACCAGGGCGTGAGCGCGAGAGGGGACGCAGCAGAGCAAGCGAAGGGAGTGCGCATCGCATGGCTCGTGGTGGAAAGAGAAGGCAGGAGAGAGCCAGGCGATGTGAGCAAAGGGGACAGCTAAAGAGCGAGCAAGCTCCGCCAGCACAGTGAGCCAAAGGATGATGCCGTGGCTGGTGAAAAAGGGGCCAATAGAGCCAATGCAAGCAGCAGGGTGAGAGAGAGAGAGAGAAACTCAGGAGCCATGTCAGAGCCGGCAAAGGGGGCAGGAACCTGCAGTGTCACTGAGCTCCCCCAGCTCCCTTGTCTGCCCAGGTTTATAACCTAGCTGGGGCCAGAGTTTCCCAAGTCCGCCCCTGCCCCAAACTCTGCCCCCCGCCCCCCCGCCACAGCTCCATGGTGACTTCTCCCCAGGGCACCGGCTGCCATACCCAGCTCCCTCCTGTAGGAGTGTGCACACGCACACACAGAAACATGAACGTACTAATAAACATGCACATGCACAAACATACACACATGCACGCACAAACAAATGCACACTCCCCACAAACATAAACACACACACACAGGAAGGGGAGCTGGGAGGGAGCTGATGAGGCAGGAAGTGGAGGGGCGGGGGCAGCTGATAAAAGCCACAGCCCTTTGCACCCTGACTAAGGGGGACGCTGCTGTCAGTGAGTGGCCATGTGCAGGGAGCTGGTGACCCTAGATGTAAACTTCCCCAGGATCTGAGCCTCAGGGCCACAGGGTGAGAGCCTGGGGGCAGGGGAGATGGGGAGCAAACCCAGAGGGTGTGAGGGCACTGAGTGATGCAGCCAGGAGCCCTACACTGGGAAGGGTCTAGCCCAGTCGACCCAGGTGGCTTTCCTGGCCCATCTCCAATTCTATACAACCAGGGCTGCGCAGGGAAACCTACATCTCACGCTCCATCCTGCCGAGTGTCAGGCTCCTTCCCCAGCGCCCAGGTGGCCCAGGGCGTCAGGTTAGCATCCAGCCCTGTGACATCAGGACCTCCAGCCCCACATGGCCTCTGGGTGGCGGATACCACCAGTGGCAGGCTGCCAGGTGTGGGAGAGGAGAGATGCAGAAGACATAGAGAGAAGGGAATGCAGGTCAGGTCAGAACTTTATTATGCTCCCGGAAATGGGGAGAGGAAGGAGGCTTTAGCAGTTGCAGCCAAGGTCTTTCCCTGAGAGGATGCTAGGACAAGGCAAGGCTCAGGCATCCCCCCCTCTGCCTGCTTTGAATGGGATCCCGGCTGGGACGGAGCAGGGGCAGGCCCCCGCCCAGGGCTGCAGTGTGAGGGCAGAGAGAGCGCGTGCAGGAGACAGGAATGGTTAGGGTGGCCAGAAGAGACACAGCTGCAGAGAAACAGGGGGTGAACAGCTGGGAGACTGAGCCAGGGGTTGCTTGGAAAAGGAGGGAATCAGTGACCTTCAGCGCCCTGCGGAGATCAGGGGCAAGCTGTAGGGAGATTCAGTCTCTTCTTCCCGGCCTCAGCAGCCTCACTATCATCCTGGCCCCCAGCTCCTGGGAACAGCGCCAGGTTTTAAATTTTCCTGGCTTTTCTTTTCTCCAGCACGTGCAAGCCCATTAGTCACCCCAGCCCACTCCGAAATTCTACCCAGCCCTGCCCCGAGGGGTGATGCAGGCTTCGGCTGTGTTCATCCTTGGCTCCGCTCCCTCAAACAAACCCACCCCACAGTCTCTATGGCCAGGCACAAGCCCTGTGGGATTCTGGGTAACAGGCTGGTGGGGCCAGGCAGCATCCCCAGGGAAACTGAGGGTCCCAGGGCTGGGCACTAGAGCTGACGAAGGGAGGGTGGGACGCTCTGTGTCAGGAGCAGGGGACACAGTGTGCAGTGCTCCCTTTGCCTTCCCCAGCCACACCGAGATCTCCAAGCCCTTCCCGGTGCCAATGCCCAACTGCTGCCCTGTCACTGCCACCGGCATTCCCAGCACGTGGCTCCTCAGTATGGGGTGAAGCGATTGTATCCTCCTCGGTACAGGCTGGCCTGCCGGGACAGAGAAGGTGCCATGAGCTAGGCTGGGTGGGGCACAAGGGGGCACAGACTGGGCATGGGTGGGGAAGAGGGCTGGGTGGGATGAGATGGGTGGGGAGGGGTCTATCAGATGGGGTCAGGAGAGTCTGGGCAGGGCAGGGGAGGCTGCCTGGCAAGAGGTTGTGAGTGGAGCAGCCTCTCCAGGAAGAATCGGTCTCCTGGCTCAGGTGGGGGGACAGGCCATGTTCAGGGGACCCTCTGCCCCCCATGCATCCCCACATGCTCTGCAGTGCAGGAAGAGCACAGGCCAGAGAGCAGCACTCCAAAATCCCCATCCACACACATCTTTCCCCCTGCACTTCCACACACTCTGCATGGAGGGGAAGGGATTCTGGAACATGTGCGCCTGGTGTGGGGTGAGGAGGGGAGAGACCCAAAGAAGGGGGCACTGGAACAGGCAGCTGCTCACCATGGCTCCAATGCTGTAGGCTGGTGTGACAGTGTGCTGATAAGGATCTGTGGTGGTGTAGACACGGCCGTACCTGGGGAAGCGGAGCAGAGACTGGTGTTACTGAGTGCTGCACATACACACACACACACAGAGTGCTTAAAGGAGCTGGTACCACCATCAGCAGAACTGGGGGAGAACCAGTGGGCCACAGCTTCCCCTCCCTTTTTAACAAAAGAATTGTAAGCACAGAATTCATGTCTCCTGCAGATTCTGCAGGGGAGGTGCTGCAATTACACCTTTTGCCCACCAGGGGCTGCTGTGGCAACAGAGGAGCGGGCACTGATGGGGAGGTCTGTGCTGACAGTCAAGGGGAGGGTGGCAGCCAGCAGCCAGACATGGAGAAGGAAGGGCCCTATGGCCTTGCCCCCCCACCCTCCCCATCTAAAAATGCTCTGGCTCTCTTGCCTGGTACCCCCATTGCCTGATACTTACCCATCACTGTACGCTGCTGCTGCAGCGGGTTGTGCCACACGATATGTTGCATAGCCCTGAAACAGCAATGAATGAGGGGTGAGCAGCAAACAGCCCCTGTATCACACTCAGTCCCGCCCCCCTAGACCCTCCAAGTACAGAGTGGGGGAGGGGGCAGCTCCCCAAACCCCTCCTGTTCCGCAATGAAGGCCAGGTGCTGCCAGAGCAGGTCGGCTGTCTGCTCATTCCCTGGGAACGGAAATCCCTGTGCGCACGCAAGAGAAGAAAGGGACACCTGGGGCTCTAATGATGGGGTGTCTAGTTTTTGGCTCTGATCCCCTCCCCGTTCCTCCCTCTGACACTGAGACTGGAGGAGGATGCAGGGAGCAGATGGGGCTTAGTTGGAGGAGGGAAGCACGGGGGGAAATGCTGTCATTCCCATGCTTTCTATGAAGCATCACAGCCACCCTGCAAATTCTCCAGCCCCATGCATTGGCAGAACTCAAGCCCCCCAGTGGGAACAGGAATTCACAAGCAGCAGCCCAGACAGGCAGGGCCCAACATGGGGGGATATGTGCCAGGCACTGGTGCTGCCCAGACTTATAAACCCCTCTCCCCCCACAGCACCTGTGGACCGGAGCGCAAGGGACTTACATAGACATCGGTGCCATATATCCCCTCTGGGTACACCACACTGTGGGAAGAGGAGACATGCCAGGTATGGCCTCAAGCCCCCAACCAGCTTTAACATGCCCCCCCACCCAGCATCCCTCTTCACCCTCCCCAGCACACTACCACCCTCCCCTTGACTGTCAACACAGACAGTCTCCATTAGTGTCCCGTCCCCGTCCCCCCCCAAGCACCCAGTCACCCCCTCGGCCCATTCCCATCAGCACCAAGCCTACATCCCTCTCTGGCCCAAGTGTGGCCATGGCAGGTGACTCACCTCCCATAGGCCGGGACAGGTGATGGGGCAGGTGCCGCCCGGACAGGGCTGTAGATGGCTCGGCCCCGGCCCCGCAGGCCCCCGCGATAGGCCAGCGCCGCTGGGGCCACCATTGGGTAGGGAATGCTGGCCACTGGGAACAGAACAGACAGCACCGCGCAGCATGAGTGGTGGGGGGAGAATAGGGGACCGGGGGGGTTAATGGGGGGATGTGAAAGGAACAGGAGGGTCCCAGTGAAGCAGGGGATGGGTGTCAGGGTGGGGGCAGGAATGGGAGAAGGTCATAGAAAGCAAGCCGGAATGTGAGGCTGGAGAGGGGATGCGACAGGGAGACACAACAGCAGGCCGGGGAGAGGAAACGTCTCACCTGTGTAGAGATCAGGGGCATAGACAGTACCAACCAGGGGGTTGATCTTCCAGCCTAGCAGCCAAGAGAGAAGAGCAGGCATGAGGCAGGCCGGGAACCGTTCCCCCCTCCCCACCACCTTCCCGCCCACCCTCCTCCCTCCAGGTCAGCCCATGACACCAGCCTCACTCCGTGGGCTCTGCCTGGGACACACCAGAGATGGCTGTAGGCACGTCTGCCATCGGCCGGGGCATCCCTATCCCCATGACACCAGCAGCGTGTTGGGACTGAATGGGGTGCAAGGCCAGGGGGCGGCATGCTAAGGGATGACTCGGAGTAGGTGCAGAGAGGAGTCTCCCCCCACCCCTGCCCCACATACTGTTCACCACAGGCAGTGCTGGAGGGTTCTTGGTAACCACGCGGGCCGTAGCGTTGTTCACCTACCGGGGGAAGGAAAGGTGAGCGAGGCTGGAACCACCACAAGGCAATTCCTCCCCCTACCCCACCACTGTGTGGCTCAGAGCAAAACACTCTGTCTCCCCTCGGCAGCGAAACCATCCAGGTTCCCCTCTCCCCCCACTGCCATGGGGCACCAACCTCAATCTTCCTGCCCTCCACGATGGTGCTGTTCAGCTTCTCGCGTGCCCGGTCTGCATCCTGGCTGCTGTCAAAAGTCACAAATCCAAAGCCCTGCGGGACAGGAGAAGGATGAGAGAAGGGCCACAGCAGGGGAGACACAAGGGGTTGCCTGACTGCCCTAGATAGAACCCACTGGGGGCTTCCAAACCCCATCACATTCCCCCCTTTCTTCCTCCTCCATCTCTAGGGCCAGGGCCCTACCCCACTGCTCCCTCCTCAGTCTCTTGATGTGACTTCCCCTTGGGGCCTGGCTTTTGCCTAGGGCCAGCCCGCAGTGTCCATACATATGTGGTGTCGCTCCCTACCCCAGGCCCCCATTGGACCTATCATACAGGGGCCAGTGCCCCCCACCAACACCATCCCTCTGGGCACTGCCCAGAGCTGGGGACTCCAACCCAGTCCCCAGCCAACTTGGCCCCATGGTCACTCATGGGGTCCCCCCCCCCTCAGTGGTTGCCAGTCCTCAGCTGCCATGGCAAAGCCCAGGACCCCAGACACCCAATGGGTCCCCGACTGATCGCAGGGGCTGGCCAAGCTGTGGGCTCAACTTCCCATTTGTCTCAAGACCACCAAATGGCTTCCCCCTTTCAGCAAGGGAAGGAACCTCTTCCCCAAACCTCAGTCCCTGCTGGACCCCTCCACTCTGCACCTTAGAGCCACGTTCGTTGAAGATGATCTCCACGTCTAGGATCTTCCCGAATTGCTTGAAAGGAGTTTGGGGAAGGGAGGACAAGAGAGGAATCAGTAACCGACTCCCCCAAAATCCCCAGAGCCCAGGGGGACACACAGACACAGGCATACTTGGGCCATGGGTGACACACACCCCACTCCATGACATCTGGTTCCTTGCTCCCCCTATGACCACTGGGCCAGAGTGCTCATTCGCTCTCTCACACACACACCCCACAGCCCCGGCTGCCTCATGGGACTCACCCCAAACATCTGCCGCAGGTCGGGGTCCCGGAAGCGAAAGGGGATGTTGGAGACGTGGAGCCGCTTGGGCTGGGATTTGCTCTCCGCACCCTCCACCTCCTGGGCATCTGGGGTCAGAGCGGCAGCGGGACTCTCCTCTGCAGGCTGGAGGGAAGCCCAAGAGATAAACCGAACGGAGCTGGGGCAGAGAGACTCTGGGGTCCCCTGCTAGCCCCCTCTGGAACCCTACAACAATTCCAATACCCCACCACCCTCCTGGAATTCCTCGTCCTCCCCCCAATGGGATCCCATACAAAGGGCCATACTGGGCCAGCCCAGAGTCCTGTCTTCTGGTACTAGGTACTTCAGAGGGAATGAACAGAACAGAGCAAAGAAGTGATCATCAGCCATCCCCTGGTGTCCAGTCTCACTGTGGGCAGCCAGAGGGTTAGGCGCCTGGAACGAGGGGTCGCATCTCTACCCAGCTTGGCTAAAAGTCACCAATGGCCCCATTCTCCAGGAACATCTCTCAGTCTTTATTTGAACCCACTTCTACTTTTTCCTTCACATACTCCCCCTGGCAATGAGCTCCACATGATGACTGTGGTTTGTGTGAAGGTCTTCCTTATGTTTAGTTTAAACCTATGGATCATTAATCACATTGGGTGACCCACGTTACATAAAGGGGTAAATAACATTTCGCTCGGCCCTTTCTCCATGCCGGTCATAATTTTATAGTCCTCTATTGTATTCCTGCTTAGTCGTCTCTTTTCCAAATCGTACAGCCCCAGGCTTTTTAATCTCTTCTCAGATGGAAGCTGTTCTGTTTCCCCAATCCTTTATTTTCCTTAATTTTCCATGCAGCTTTCAGGCATTTCACTCTTGTGACTCCCTCTCTTCCACCACGCCAGGCTCTCCTGCGATCTGCTGTGGGACACCGAGATCCCTGTTCACACACCCCCACTGATAGTCTGCTTCTACCCCACCACCGAACTCACCCCCCCTCCTCCCCCCGCCACCATCCTCTGTCCCTGGTGCCAAGGAATTGTGCAGGAGCAGCCGTGACCTTCTCACAGTAGATTCAGTGATTCCTGCCCATGTTCCTTCAGGTAACCAGTTCGGGGGCAAAGATCCACTGTCCCTCCAAAGGACAGGACTGGGGGGGCAGCATGCACAGCCGTTGAAATCTGCTCAGGGCATTGGGGGGGGTCACTGCAAGTGCTGTGCCCACACCCTCTCCCGACCCACAGTGTTGCGTGTGCACAAGGATCCAAGGGCCTCACGAACTGCCACACCCAGCTCACTTGGCTCTGAGACGGCAGCTCTTGGTTCAGGCCTCAGGGTCCAGGATCGGGGGGTCTCCAGCCATGTCAGCATACAGGCCAGGGGGGCCGAATCCAGGGTGATTCAGGGCCAGGACCCCTGGCTTCCAGCTGCCATAGGACCATGCTGCTGGGAGCAAGGTGGGCCCCATTGAACTCAAGTCCCAGCGTTGTGGAGCAAACTCAGCAGGCACTAGCACACGCAGAGCGCCTGCGCTGTCCTGTTAGTACGCGGAGCACACACGCCGGCACAAGCAAGCTAGTTAGTGACGAGAACCAGGGCGTTTAGTGGAAGGGAGCGGGCCAGGAGATGCCCCTCCTCCCCTCTCAGGGACGGACGCTCCCTCTTCTCTCCATGCAGATGCCTGAGCTCAGCCCAAGCCCTCGGATCTCAACCGTCCAACAACGCACAGGCCACGATGCCGCATCCAGGGGGCGTCTGTCCGCCAGGGGGTGTCGTGCGCTGAACCCAGCGCAGCCGCCCGGTGAGGAGGGTGAAACTGATTGGCCAGGCTGGAGAAATGGGGTTGAACTTGTCTTTCAAAGTTTTCTAGCCATTCTGCCATGAGTTAGGGGTGGGTGGCGGCAGTGTGCGCACGTTTGTGCTGCACATGGGGGCTGTGTACAAGCACGGGCATGGGGCTGTGTGCACAAATGGGGTTGTGTGCCTGGGGGAAGTGTGCACCTTTGAAGTCTTTAAGCCATGATTTGAGGACTTCAGTAACTCAGTCCTAGGTTCGGGGTCTGTAACAGCAGTGCGTGGGAGGGTCTGTGGCCGGCGTTGTGCCGGGGGATAGACTAGATGGTCAGATTGGTCCCTTCTGACCTTAGAGTCTAAGAGTCCATAGGGTGGGTGAGTAAAGCACATGTACACATGGCGGCGGGGGGGGGGGGGGGTGCATGTGTGCGTGCACATTGGAGGTGCAATGCTTAGGCAGTATGGGGGGTGTACCATGTGAACCCACATCTGCATGGGAGTGAAAGGCAGGTGTGTGCCATCAACCTGGGTGTGTGCACAGTGAGGTGGGTGTGCAACTCTGTGTGCAGTCTGCATGCTCACTGTTGGCATGTGTGCAGCAGAGTGGGGGTGCAATGTGCACACAGCTGGGGGAAGGGGCCGGGTGCTCTAAGCGTGCTGTATTGTTCGTAACGTCCCTCCCAATGCCAGGGCCCGCACTGTGTCCCGGGACTGGTCCCCTGCACTGCAGCCAAACCCGAGGCTTTGCCCTGGCCTTCCCAGGAGCTCAGAGCAGGGGGGTTTGAGTTCAAAGCACCCCCTGGCCCTGCCTTTCTCTCCCCCCAGCTCTCCTGAGCCCGGTCACCCGCCCGGATGCAGCCAGCCTCAGACACTGGTGATCTTCTGCTCCCAAAGACAAGTTCAACCACGATCGCCCCCGCCCAAGGCCAGGTCTGCCGGGGACGGTAACCAGCCAGTCGGGGGTAGGAGGTGCAGAGAGACTGAGACAGGCAGGTATGGCGCAGGGGTGAGTAGGGGTTATTGCGGCTGATCATGGATTAATGATACTAGGACAGAGAAACGTGATGGATTCCAAGATGCCTGGGACAAAAACCTGCTTTTGTCAGGAGATCCACGAACGCCGCCCGGGAGGCCCTAGCCGGAGAGGGGGAAGAGACAGAATCATTCACCACATCGCTGGGAACCGAGAGAAAGCCGGTCCAGGTGGAGGGTGTCTGCGGTGGTGGCAACTCAGGGGAGAAGAGGTCCTCGAAGAACAACCCACCACCCCAACCGAGCTTACCCTGGCTTAACACCCACAAGGGGCCTGCAGCGATCTAATGCGCTCTGGGGTGCAGGGACAAGCACCTGTCCCTTGCGTTTCCTGCTGCCCCTTTCCAGCGTGGGCTGGACGCCGAACAGCAGCACTATACATCTCTAGCCGCCCACCGCCCATCCACCCACCCTGGCCCAGTGCTCCTTGCTCCGTGCCAGGCGATTTATCCCGCACACACTGAGGTCCCGCCTCTCTGGGCAGGGCTACGCTAGAATGTTTCGCCAGCGTAGCTCCGTCAGTTGGGGGCGGGAGGGTGAACGGTACAACATTTCTAGGCTGGCCAAGTCCAAGCATAGACATAGTTAAAGTCCTGGTCGAGTGTACTCACTTAGGGAACTGGTACAAGCTATGCCACTGAAAGCCCTTTTCGCTATGTATCAGCGACCTTTGCTGACCCCCGTGCCGGCCCCTTCCCCCTGACCCTCAGCAGTGCAACCCCTCCACTGAAAAAAAGATGTCCACCACCTGAGAATTTGGCGGCGGCCATGGCTACAGTGTCCCCCGCTGCTGAAAGAAGCCACCAGAGCAGCTACTTCCAGTGGCAAAGGTGGGGTCCTGAGGCACACCACTGAAAGCCTACTCCGGGGTGGCTTCTTTCAGAGGTGGCTGGGGAGCTCCCGGCACGCTGCTGAAAGAAGCCACCTGAAGTGACTTCTTTTGGTGGCAGGAGCGGCCATTTTGGTGGTGCTGCAGAGAGCACCATGTGCCGCTTTGAATCGGCTTGCATGCCTCTCTTGGCACACACACATGCCAGGGGTTGCAGACCCCTCACTATAGCTGTATTGCACAAGGAGGGTTATTTCCAGGTCCAGCTCGACCAGCAAAGACGTTTTAGTGAAAAGCAGCCCTCACCCGCATTGCCCACCGTCACCCCCCAGACTGAGTCTGTCTGGCATCCTTAGAGGATTACAGAGCATGGCTACAAACGCTGACACCAGTTGGTGTTTCTCTTAAATTGCAAAAGCGACTGCAGACAGACATCACCCACTGAGCATCAGCTTCCAGCAAACCCAGAACCCTCAGAGAAGCCTGCTGCATATCACCCAGTCTGGTTGGGGGGAGCAAGAGATGGGTGCCCTTCAGGAATCCCAGCCTGAGCCGAGAGTTTGTCCTCACCAAACCCCAAAACAAGCGTGTCCAGGTGACATCAGCTCCCGGGGGGGCATTAGAAATGCAGCCTCCCTCACTGATTGCCAGGTGTGACTCAAACCACCAGTGCTGGAAGCAAGACATGGCTCCCCACTTTTAAAAGGGGGAGTGCGGTGTGTGTGTGTCCCCCCTTTGTAACAAAAGAAACACAAATGCAGAATCCACATCCCTGCATATTATTCCACCCTCCCAGCTGAATAATCATTCTGCTGGGGGAGGCGCTACAATTGCATCTTTTGCCCAGCAGGGGCTGCTGTGGCATCAGAAGAGAAGATACAGGTAGAGCCCTGCGCAGATACAAATATGTGGATCCGTATCCAATCTGCATCTGCAAGAAATGGTCTGCAGATATCCACATTATATCCGCGGATGTGGATATCCGCAGATATAATGCGGATATCTGCAGGTTGCAAGGCTCTAGATACAGGTAGTTCACCACTGGAGCAGCCAGCCGTGTGGGAGGTGGGGAGTGGGGAAGGAACACTTTGGCCTTACCCTTCCCCACTCCCTACTTCTGCAAAGGTTCCAGTGCCCCTGATTTGAACCACTGGGGACGCCCCTTCACAACCTAATGCCCCAAACTCCCTCCACACTCAGCCTCCTGGAATGCCACTCCACAAACGCAGCCTGAGGGCAGCTGCCCAACTCCATCTATGGAATGCAGCTCTTCTGCCCCACAGCCCCTCCCCGCTGAGGTACCTTGGTACCACCCTGCTGGCAGCACCCATGGGGCTGTGTCATTTACCGTATCTGGCCACTCCACGGCCTCTCATCTTGCTTAGATTCTCCAAGGAGCCAAGTGCTCCCCAACTCCAGCCAGGTTTGGTGGACGAGCTGTGGGGTCTCTTTCTACGCCCAAGCCATTTCCAGCTGAGACGTGTGGGGGGGCCTGAACTGGGCATAAATTCTCAGAATATTTCCAAGCGCCAATCTGGGTGTTGGTGGCCTGTTGGGGCCCAGGAGAAGCATCTGCTGTGCTCCAGAGACCCCCAATCAGCGCAAGAGCCCCTGGCTGACCCGGGCAGGTGGGCTTTACCTCTGAGCACCCATCTCAGAGCCCCATCCCCAAAGCAGCGATTCCGAGGCCAGGGTGGCAAAGCTGGGGACCAAGCACTGCAGGGGCCAGTCCTGCCTGATGAGCAGCACAGAGGATGGTGGGGGGCAGGGAAGGGTCTCACTGGGGATCTGGGGCATCCCCTGTTTCCAAAGGGCCCAGAGGACACTGTGTCCTTCCTGGAGCTGTTAGCGCACAGGCAGCTTGGGGCGGGAATGTGCCATTTGTTCCATGTGGCGATAAACAGCTGCTGGCCGGGGGAGGGTGGAATCCAATGCTGAACCAGGCGCCATGACCCAGTATGGGCAGAGAGCCCAGACCTCAGGGGGCTGCCTAAGCAAGGGACACCAAAGAAGCCTGAGGGGTGGGGGCCTCGAAGGGAACCCAGCACCAGATGGTAGGGGTGTCCTGTCCCTTCCCCACAACAAGGGCTCCCACTTCCCTCTCCCATGGAGCTGATCAGCTGAGGGCCAAAACGAGGAGGGGGGGGGGGCAGCTAGCAGAGGCGGGGGTCCCATTCTGGGCACGGGGACACCAGTGGGCCTGTGTTTCGAGATCAGCCCCTCCCCAGTGTCACGCTTGCGGACAGGCGTGCAGTGACCCCAGGAGGGTGCTAGGAAGGGATCTGCTCCCAGCCACCAGGGCTGCACCAAGGTGTACTCTCCTTCTGCCACCCCTGGCCCCAGTGACCAGCTCCATGTGCTGCTGCAAAGCAGATGCCGGGATACACCATCCACACTCCTGATCCCCGGCCTGGGGGAGCAGCGAATTACTACAGAGCAGCACCTCCCAACCATCTTCTGGGGGTGCAGGGGCTTCAGGCCACCTCCCCCATCCCAGCTAACAAGGGGGATTCTTGGGAACATCTCAGCCCATTTGGTGCTGGGGAGGGATGAATTCCCAGGAGGGTGGGATGAGGATAGGGGAAGGTGGGTGCAGGGAAGGGGAGAGAGAGGGCACTGGTACCTGGGGGAGTCAGGGTCACACCCAAAGACACTCGGGGGGGGGGGGTTTGCCCATAGCATGCTCCTCCAAAGCATCCCCTGGGCATGGGGGGGCTAACACTTACCGCAGGCGGAGGAGGCAGTGCTGGCAGAAGGGTCTCTGCAGCCGTGGGGCTGTGCTCTGGAGGGGGCTGGCCAGCCGGATAGAGACGAAGCCCGTGCTCGGTGCCAGCCTGTGGCGGATACTCCTGCGCAGCACCATGCGGGTGGAATGGCGGGGGCAGCAGGGCCTGCGCCGGGGGAGGGAGGTACGGGGCTGGGTACGTCTGAGTCATGGGGTCAGCGGGGGCGGCTGCATCCTGGCTACCCTGCCCAGGGAGAAGTGGAGACGTGAGGCCAAAGCAGTGGCTAGAGTAACACATGACATCACGGCACAGCAGAGAATACAGCTCAGGCCCTTGATCCTGCTCTAACCACTAGACCCCTATCCCCTCCCACACACACACACCCTGCTAGCTCGCTATCACATAGAAACCCACCCACCTACACTGTGCACCAGCCCCATCCTCACTGCCGCCCTGGGCTGCCCTGCCCAGCCTGGCTGGGAGAAGCTAGGGGAATGTGGCCTTTGCCCCCCCACCCAGAGGCTATAAGGCCACCTCGATGCAGACCCCCAGCAGCAGCAGCCAATGGCGAGTGGGAGGGGGTACCGGGGGCCATGCCATTGGCTGCCCTTATCAATCCTCAGTCCCTATTTGGGCTGTTGCTGTTCTTCAGCTGTTTGAGGATTTTTCTAATCCTTCAAGGGAGGAACTGGACAGCTGCAGGGTCAACCTGACAGTCCCAGAAACCTCCTAGGAGCTCCCAACCCAGGGAGAGCCTCCCCAGGGGCCGCTTGCAGATGTGGGGTGTCATGCTGCTCATGTGCAGAACCCTGCGCCCTTTCCCATAGCAGCACCTCCTCACCATCCCCAGACACACCGCGTCCATCCGTCTCCCTGCATGCCCACCCCACTGCCAGCCCTGAGCGTACGCCTCCATTCATCTGTCCATCCCCCCTACGCATCCCTCCAGCCAGCCAGGGATTCTGTCCCTAAATACTCCCAAACATTCATCATTCCCCCGACATATCCTCTCTCCCTCCCTACATACACACCTTGTGTCCACCCCATCATCTCCTTAGGCGCTGAGCCTCTGCTGGGTTAGGCCTTTGCCCGCTGTGACAATACGGGTGGCTAGGTTGTGTTAACAACCACTCTGGCTAGATAGGAAAAGCCGTAGCAAGGCCGGTCCGACCATATAGGTGAAGTAGGCGGTCGCCTAGGAACACCATGTTTTAAGGGATGACAGAAGTGATTTTTTTTCTCTATTTAAAAATATATTAATGTGTTATCTCCTATAAGTGAAAATATTGCCCTTGGACGGGGGCGCCTAAATCTTAGTTCGCCTAGGGCACCAAAAACCCTTGGGCCGGCTCTGAGTCCTAGTGTGGAGGTCCTGACCCCATGGGGAGCAGGGCTTTATATCCAGCCAGCGCCGTCCCTCCTCGCACAGGAATCATTCCTAGAACCCAAAGCAAGGCCCTACCACTTTCACATGATGGCAGAAATTGCAGCTCCCATAATATTATGCTTCCATCACATTGTCATCGCGCTGCACCACCCACACATTGGCCAGCATTTTGAACAGGCCAATAGTCCTGTGTGAATGCTTGCAAAAGGCAAAAGCGACTCTGTTTCGGCAGCCATCGCGGTAAGATTTTTAGGCAGCTAAATTGCACCGTGATGTCTCATCTTTCGGTTAACGTCTGGGGATCAAAAACCTGAGCTGGCAGCAGAGAAGGTTTCTATCGTGTCAGCAAACATTTTTTAACCAAACAGGCCTGCTCTGGCTTTTCCAAATTGCCGCTATTGCTAACAGCCCATCTTTGCTTCTCCCGTGAGTCTCCACGGCTTGTCGCACAGCGCAGCCACCATTCGTTGAAAACTCTGCACGCCCCACTAGTGCTTCAGTGACAAACTCTTTGGTCTGAGAGAACCGCTGTAAAGTGGCCCTGGCAAGTGGAAATGGGCTGTTCGCGCAGACGGCAGCCCTAAGGCCCTCCTTGGTGGACAGCTGGGGCTCCCTGATCAGTGGATGGGGCCTCACAGAGTCCTGATGGGAGCATGGAGGGCAGCTGCACTTATGGTGGTGGTGGTGGGGTCTCACAGAGACTGAAGAGGGGATATAAAGAGTTCAGATCAGAGCCGGTGGGGACCTGAAGCAGGATTATTCTCCCACACACACACACATGCACACACACACACGCACACATGCAAGCTCTTAGAATAAAAAACAAATGGGGCAGAGTGGGGGGGGGGGACTTGAATTACGAGTGGCCCTAAGCCATTGCTTGTGCCTACCGCTGGCTCTGATTTCAGACCTCCCTGCCTCTCACACACAAGACCACCCATCCCCTCCCTGCTCACCCCCCAGCCCCTCACAGCTGCTTTTAGAAGCAGGTCTGGGGTGATTAGGAGCCGCTATCTCGGCGTCTGGCTGTTTTAGGTCAGTATAAATAGCCACACCTTACCCAGTCACTCAAGGCACAGGAGGGGGTGAGAAAAACAGCTGGGGGGCTGGGTCCTGCCTCTGTACATTCCAAACCCATGGAGGAGGGGGAGAGATAGGGAGGGAGAGGCAGGACATGGGCCCTGATGATTCAACCCCACCACCACCATCAGCAGCACCAGAGTTGTCTCTAACCCAGGGGTGCCCACAGCATGTCCTCAGCTCCCCCCCCCTTCCCTGGGGGCTGGGCCACCCACATGCCCTGGGCTACCCCATGCCATGATTGTTGGGGGAGAGGGTCTGGGACACCCAAATACAGAGCTACCCTGAAAAGGTCCCCTTATTCTGCCAGGGCTGGGCCCCCTTTATCCCCCAAGCCTCACCCCTGAGCAACCAAGGGGGCAGCAGATCTACTGACAGCAACAGGATTCCTTCCCATACTGAGCTTTGTGGGGGAGGACAGGAGGCAGAAACACAGAGCAAGCACCCATACGTGCACACACACATACAGAGTACACACATACACATTCACATCTGCAAGTTCCAAAGGGGTGGCCATGTTAGTCTAGGGCAGCAAAACAAACAAGGAGTCCTGTGGCACCTTTAAAGACTACAAATGTATTTATCACATGAGCCTTCATGGGAGAAAATCCCACTTCGTCAGATGCTTTGAAGGCAGGGAACTTAAAGAACGGGAGGAAATTAAATGCAGGGAAATGTATGACACAGGATCAGGTCAGGCTGTAACAGCAAATCAGAGTAGTTGCTAGGACTCAAACACTGGGGAACAGCATGTAGAGGAAAGTGGGGTCAAATCACCTGCTGTAATGAGAAAACAATCCCTAGTCCCTCTTTAACCCTGAGGCAATAGAGTCTAATTTACATATAAATTCCAATTCTGCAGTTTCTCTTCAAAGCTGCAATTTATTCCTTTGTTACAGCACAGCTATTAACAAGTCATCAATGGAGTGAGCAGGGAAATTGAAGTGTTCCTCTTCAAAGCATCTGACGAAGTGGGATTTTCCCCCATGAAAGCTAACGCGATATATAAATTTGTTAGTCTTTAAAAGTTCCACAGGACTCCTTGTTTGTTACACTCATGTCTCATGCTCTGATAGTGCCACTAGAATTTGGTGCCGGGTGGAGGTGGAGGATACAACCCAGAGGAAGGCAGCTGCAAAGAACTAATACTGCACTTGACAACAGCCCCCCTGTCTGGGTGCTGGAGGCTGTGCCCATTCTGAAGTGCTGGGGGACCGGTGCCAGCTGACCAGGCCCAGGAGGACCGGGTGTATTCTCCTTGTAGGACGGACCTCCCCACCAGCAGCACAGCCTTCATGAAGAGGGCAAGGGTCTGAAGCCACCACATGGGGCAAGCACCAAAACAGGGACAACTAGAATGACCACTGCCTGCGGAGTGGTGAGTGGGGGTAGCAATGGGAGAGAGGAGAGGCCCTTGTGCAGGGAAGACTGGTGCAGAGAGAGAACAAGGACTGAGGGGAGTACAAAGCCAGGTATCTAAAGGAGAGTTAACATGACGCCTAAAAATGGATCCAGAGGCAATCCTGGCAATTTCAGGCCAACAAGACTAAATTTAGTACCAGACAAATTGGTTGAAATTCTGGTAAAGAACAGAATGATCAGATGTAGAAATGAACAGGATTTGTTGGGGAAGGGTCAACATGGTTTCTGTAAAAGGAAATCATGCCTCACTAATCTACTAGAATTCTTTAAGAGGCTCAATAAGCATGTGAACAAGAGTGTTCCGGTGGAGATTGTGTACTTAGGTTTTTAGAAAGCTGGTGACAAGGTCCCTTGCCAATGTTGATAAATGCAAAGAAATACACATTGAAAAACATAATCCCAACTATATATAAAATGAAAGGGTCTAAATTAGCTGCTACCTCTCAAGCAAGAGATCTTAAAGTCACTGTGGATAGTTCTCTGAAAACATCCACTCAATGTGCAGTGCCAGTTAAAAAAATCTCATTGTAGTCGGACTAGTCCCTCTAGCTCAGTCCCCTGCATTCATGGCAGGACCATGTATTATCTCGACCATCCCTGCCAGGTGTTTGCCAGGTGTTTGTGTGACCTACTTTTAAACATTTCCAGTGACAGAGATTCCACCGGGTCTCCAGGGAATTTATTCCAGAACTTAACTGCCCTGACAGGAAGATTTCCTAATGGCCACCCTAAACCTCCCTTGCTGCAATTTAAGCCCATTGCTTTTTCTCCTCAGAGGTTAACAAGAACAATTTTGCCCCCTCCTTATAACACCCTTTTATGTACTTGAAAACTATTATCCTGTCCCTCTAAGTCTTCCCTTCTCCAGGCTGAACCAACCTAGGTTTTCCATCATCGCTCACAGGACCTGTTTTCTAGCCCTTTCATCATTTTTGCTGCTCTTGTCTGGACTTTGGCCAATTTGTCCACAGCTTTCCTGAAATGCGTTGCCTGGAACTGGACACAAAGTGTCAGCTGAGGCCTGCTCAGCATGGAGTTGAGTGGAATTGCTCCTTGTGTCTTGCTCACAACACTCCTTCCCAGAATGATGTAGGCTTTTTTTTTTTTTTTTGCAACAGTGTGACGCTGGTGACACCATTCAGCTTGTGACCCACTCTGACATCCAGATCTCTTTCCATAGTACTCCTTCCCAGGCCGTCATTTCCCATTTTGTATGTGCCCCACTGATCCTTCCTTCCCCTGTGAAGCACTTTGTGTTTGTCCCCCACTGAATTTCATCCCATTTACTTCAGACCGTTTCTCCAGTTGATCCAGATCCTTTCCAATTTTCACCCTGTCCTCCAAGGCACTCGCAACCCCACCCAGCCTAGTATCAGCCACAAATGTTATCAGTGTGCTCTCTGCACACTGACCCAGCCTCAGCACCCTCACCAAGAGCTGGAAATAGCTCTCCCCATACATGGCCGCTCATCTCTGCTATCTGCCCTCCCAGGAGACGGAGGCGACTGCGGCCCCCAAGGAGACAAAGAATCCGGAGCAGAGGGTTATCTCCATGTGGTGGTGACGGCAGCGAGGTGTTACAGACCCTCCCTCCCCTCCCCTCAGGGGGCTCCTGGCTCCAGCTGGCACTTCAGGGGGCCCAGACAGACACACAGACAGGCAGCCTGTACCTGAACCAGCCCAGGGTAGCAGTGGGGCACCTGCGGGTAGACGGGCAGGCTGTAGGGGTGTAACACCACTGCCGGCGAGGAAAGCATAGCACACAGGCCCTTGCCCCACAGGGCGTCCCAGTGAGGGTCATACAGCCCCTGCCGCCAGCTCAGCAGAGTCTGTCTCTCCGCCCCACGCTGCGCATTTGGCACTCACCAGGAGGGAGGGAGCCGGGGCCTGAGTGGCAGCTGGGATGGTGCCACTGAGAGACGCCGACAGCTGCTGGGCCTGGTGACGCGGCCGCAGGTGCAGGGGGCCCAGGAGACCACCCCGCTCCCTCCTCAAAGACGCAGGCGGCCTGTCTTGCCACGACATCCAAAAGCGTCTCCTGTTCCCAGCTGTTGCTGAACACCTGCTCTGGAGCCCTGCCTGGTGGAGGGGTTAGAGAAGAGTACCAGGCACGCACCTGGCTCACGCGCCCCCTCCCAGCATTCCCTCGCTCCGTACACACGACTTCACCCACAAACAGCCTGGCACTCACTGCACACAGCCAGTGCCGGGCATGCCCACTTCCTCTCCGGTGCATGCACGCCACACTTCATTTGGACCCCAGCACCAGGTCCTAGTGGAGAAAAGCGCCCGTCCCCACCAAGAATCCTCACCCGCAGTGAGCCCAAACAGAGGTATCCCAAGGGAAGCCCAGGCCGAGAGGGGACAGAGATCATGGTCTCCACGTTTCCCCAGCCTCTGTAAAGTCCATCTGGCCCTTGCTCCCACCCCCTGGGCCCCACACCATCCTAGGGAAGCAGCAAGTGCATGTAGAGGGGTGGGGAGAAACAACAGGGCTTCATTTGCTCTGGAAGCTCTAGGTTCAGCCATTGGTAGCCCCAGCACCTCTGTCTTTCCAACCCCCTCTAGTGTCTCAACCCCATGGCCCAAGCCCTCCCTGGCACATTATCTCCTTACCACAGCACTCAGAGTCTCCCAGACTCCTTCCCCACTCTCCAGCTGCCTGCACTGCCCCAGATTCTCCACCACCCCAAAGAAGCCCAGCACCACCCCCAGCTGCTCCTCGCAATCACAGCAGGAGAAGGCATGACGAGCATAGTGTCCTTTATTATAAACTTCACAAGCACTGGCCGCAAAGACGAGCCAGAGAAGGAGCCAGATGCCCAGCAGACGCCATGAAAATGGGGCCAGACACCCTGAGCCAGGTTCCCCTGTGGCCTCACAAAGCTCTTCCAGCCCCAAGGCCCGTGCGATGACAGGCTTGTGGCCCTCAGTCCAAAGCAAGTGGCACCCCCATACCATGCACTCCTCGGGATAACCAGGTGGGGGCTTGCCAGGGGAGGGGGTATTTGATCCCTGCGGTGGGTGGGTCTATGACTAAGCCAGACTCCACATGCGGGCCCTGCCCCCTAAGGCAGCCACAAAAAGTCAGGATCTTTGGTATCAGCACAGGTCTCTGCGGCATCACTCAGGGTTCAACCAGCTGCCAGTCTCCTCCACGGCCCGGGACACGACCAGCAGCATCTCGCAAGGGCCCTGAGACAGGAAAACCTGCAGGAAAGCTCTGGTGGGAGGGGCAGAGAGATGAGGGTCAGCCCAGGGCTGCCCCTCCTTTGCATCCTACCTTACACAGCTCAGCACATTCCTGCCCTTCACAGCCCTCTCTTCTGTGCCCTATGACCCACACCAGACAACAATCCACCATCCCAGCTCTGCCTCTGTCCATCCCAACAACCCCACCCGTACCTGAGCTCCCCCTTCTCTCCCCCTACATACCAAATCTGTATCCCACCTCCTCTCCCCACAATCCCCATATGCCTGCACTGCCCACATCTGAGCTCCTCTCACCCCACATTATCTCCCACCCTGGAGGATGGAGCCTGCAACCAGCACGGGGGGAAGGGGGCATGGGTTGGTGGGTGGGGGCACAAAGACTACAGTTCCCAGCATGCACCAGGGCCATGGCATCCCACATGCACATCACCATCCCCAGACCTCCACCACCACCCCTGTCAGCCACACCTGAGTTCACCCTCGCCGCCAACACAGGCTGGGGCCTTCAGCTTGGAGTCCAGGTTGTAGTAGACACCGCCCACCTGGCGCACGGCGATCCAGTGCTTGCGCCGCACCGGCAGTGACACAAAGCCCAGGGACACATTAGATGGGATGTTCACGATGAAGCCATGGACCCGACTCAGCACCAGCTGCTGCAGTGGTCTGCCGGGGGGAAGGGGAAGGAGGGAGGGAGAAGCGGAGCCAGAGGGGTAGACCGGACAAATGGGCAGGCACCCAGTTAGACAGATGGACACAAGTACAGAGGCTGGGCTCCTCCAGATAAACAGCCAGGGACATGTGGTGGGTTGGTCCAGAAGCAATACACAGGGTGGAGGAGAATTTGGTTACTCCAGATGGACAAGAAAAGGTGCTCGGTATTTCAGACATAGGCATCTTCCAGCCCAGGGTATTTCAGGGCAAACGCTGGTGTCTCAGTGCCAGCACCAAGGCCTGACCTTTTTGCCTTCTGCTCCTTGACAGGGGCCCAGGCCGCTCATCCCTGCTCCCTCAACACCCAATCCTTGCCCTCCTCCCCCCACACCATTCCCAGCCACCCGCCCCCCCACCTCTCTCACCGGCGCTTGTCCCACCAGATGGCTGCAAAGTCCAGGCTCTGAAGTGCGGCCATGATGACATTCACGTCGTAATTCCCCGTACCCAGAACACTGCGGTGCGGATTCAGCCGGGCATCGGGCGCCAGCCTGGAGGAAACAGATGATCCCAGTGACGTTTCTGGGCCGAGTGACGGCGGGGGGTCAATGCCAGACGAACAGAAAGCGTTCGGCACAGGGTGGGCCTGGGCCGTGGGGTCTAGGTCATTGTCTGCGGGTGACAGTGTGGGGGTCAGGAGCACCTGGTGCAGGGTATGGTGGGGGTGGAAGTACAGGCGGGGATGCAGTGTGGGGCTCATCCCATTGTGGTGGCAGGAACCAGGGGGCACACATGTCCTAGGACCAGCCCTACCTCTTGCAGATCTCATCCGCGGCCTCCTGGGTGAAGAGTCGCTCCTGTAGCACGTTGTTGAGAGCATGGACCGCACACAACTCCAGGCGCTGGCGCTCATGGTAGATCCCCCGCTCCTGGCCCGGTGGGTCGGGCCCCGCTGACATTGCCCCAGCCCACGAGCTGTGCTCAAAGCTCTGCTCCCTACAGGGACAGAAGGAGCCATGGTGTGCACCCTGAGATGAAGCCAGTGGGACCCCAGGGTGCCATAACATCCCCCCCATCCAGAGTTACCCCCGCTACTTGCCCACCTCCCCAATCTCTGGATCCCCCTTCCCACAGACAGGCACTCCTGGTGGGAGACCCCGCCCCAGAGCCAGCGACCCAGCAGGACCCAGCTCCCCAGGGGCACCCTAGGCCCACGTACCCCACTCTCCGTTGGGTGGAGAGACATGCATGGACCCCCAGCCCATGCACGGGGCTGCTCTGCACTCCCGGACCTACCCTGGGGCCCCTGCTGTATCCAGGGGAGCCCTTCATCCCCTCCCCCAGGAGCCTGTGCTGCACCGGTGCAAGCGGGCACGGGCTGGGGAAGGTGCTCTGGGCAGGGCACGGGGACTACAGCTCCCAGCATGCACTGGGTCCAGGGCAGCCCAGCTCCCAGAATGCACCGCAACTCCCAGCTTGGAACTGGGAAGGACAGCGCGCTGTCAGAATGCACTGGACCCACCAAAGCAGCCAAGTTCCCAGGACGCACCACAGCTCCCAGCATGCACCGGAGCCAGAGCAGCACAGTTTCCCGACAAGTATCGCCTCAACACGAACTACAGTTCCCATCATGCACCGCGCACCAAAGCGCACGGCATGCACTGTCTACCACAGCTCCCAGAATACACTGCGCTTGCGCGAACTCAGGATGCGCCATGTCCCACGGTTTCCCAGGGGGGCAGAGAAAGGTAGCTCCCGGCATGCACCGGGGCTAAAACAGCACACAGGCAGCTCCCAGCACGCGCCTGGCCTCATACTCCACAGGTCCCAGAAAGTGCACTGTGTTCTGATGAGTGACAGCTAGTTTAGTGTAGCATGCCAGTTGCCCCGCTCGAGGACCATAGCCCGCTGAGGAGAGGCCTCTGGAGGCTCCATCTCGGGACCTGGGGCTGTGGGAACCGCCTCGTGCTCGGCACAGTTTACAATTGTCCCCCACCCCATCCTTTCTGCACAGAGTGCGAGAAACCCTGCTGCCCAGCGCTGTAGTGCATGACACTGCAGCGCCTTCTCAAGTTTTGGCTGCAATGCTTCCCTTGCTGGTTTGGTCTCACACACCCCAGTCATGGCCTCACAAAAAGTCATGAGCCTGTCAACAACCTCCTGCTGGCACTGGCCTAGAGAGCCCCCCACCAGACCAGGGAGGTTATCTGCAACTACAGGGCCTGATTTCAGTCTCTTGACTTATCATCTTGCCAGGCAGTGTTCCTCTGAACAGCATTCATGGACTCCTCAGCATCAGGTGTCTCTGCTCAGGATCTCCCAAAGGAACCCTGCTTTGCAGTGGCTGATTCACATGCCCATTCCTCTTTATTTGCTCTCCCCAGAATCAAGTGGCTGCAGTGGCCTCTGGTTTGCAGATCCTCCCCCTTGTTTGAGAGGGTGAACCCTTAGTTTTGGGTGAGCCTAGGCCTACCCATCCCAGGCCACAAGAAGTAGAGCTCCCATCATGCGACAGGCCCCATGCACAGAAAGCTTACTGCAAAAGGCAGTGAACTTAATCTCCAAGCATGCACCAGGAACCTATGAACTACAGTTCCTAATATGCACATACACCATCTCCCCCAGTGCACCATTCTGCAAGGAACGACAGCTCCTGTCATTACCCACAAACAATACCCTCCAATTCCTTTCACTTTCTAGGGGGCACATACACTACAACTCCCATTCAGCTCCTGGGAGAAAGAGCTACATCTTCCATCATGCCTCTGGTGCCAAATACTGAGATTCCATGTTTCTACCCACTGCTTATTCCTGCCACCCCCACGCTCCCCTCCCAGAACCCAGACATCCTGACTTCTAGGCTGCCCCATAATGTTGCGCACAGCATAGACGTGGGGGTGGTCCCTACTACCTTTGCTCCCAGCTGGGATGGGTCCCATCAGAGGGGAGCCAGTCCTTCCCTCCTCCCTCCAGTTCAGTCACAGTCACCACTGATTCCTAGCTGTCCTCTTTAATGGTCTCTTAGTCAGAGCAAACCCCCCACTCCACCCCCAGCCCCACTGGCTTCAGCCGGGTCCAGGGGCTGGGGCTCTGCTGGTCTCTCCAGCCTCGAACCAGCATCAGCACAAACGGACATGCCCTCCGTGGCCCTGGCAGGCTGCAGGGGAAATGAAATGGGGAGGTCAAAAGGGTTGATCTGTAGGGCCCAGGGACACCACTCCTCCCCCTGTTCCTCAGGAGAGCCCTCTGCCCTCTCCAATGCACCGTACTGAACTGCACCCATGCCCCGGTATGTCCTGGCAGTTAGATACAGTGCATTGGGGAGGGCTAGGTGTCTCCCCAGATCCAGCTGGCAAATGTCCCCCCTTTTCCCCTCCCCACTACATAAACACCCACAAGCCCCCCTCACTTACCCAACAGGCTGCACCAGAAAGAAGGGAAGGTTGCAGCCCCAGTGACAGCTCCAGGGGAGGCTGGGTTCCTGCGGCTGCTGGTGACCGTGAAGGCCTGGTCCCTGTGCTCGTGGGCTGGGCCGGTCACCTCCACCTCCACCACATGCCAGTCAGGGAGGCTGTGGGGGTGGGAAGGCAGTGAGGTCAGCAGAGAGGGGGAAAGAGGCAGGGGGGTGGGGGTTCAAGGAGCAGAGCAGGGAGTGACAGTGACCTTCACGGAGGGGTAGGAGGGTTGGGAGCTGGGGTGGGGGGCAGGTGTGCACTCACCCAGGGTCGGTGATGAGGCAGCCCTGCACCCCGTCGAAGCCCAAGCTGGAGGCAGCCATGCAAGCAGCTGCCATGGTGTTGACATTGTTGGGGGCCAGCGGGCACAGAGCCCTCACAGGACCCTCGTACAGCACGGCTCGCTGTCCCCGTGCCGCCTGCAGCCGCTCCCTCAACTCACTCTCCAGCCGGAAGCTGTCAGGGTGCTTGATCATGGTCACCTTCAGGCCCTGAAGAACAATGGCAGAGTCAGCCCTGGAGGAGAGACAGCCCCCCCTTCCCCCTCCACACTTTTCCAGGGGAGCAGAGGCAGTTCCTAGTTGCTGTCTCTCACGCAATACCAGGTCCATGGGCTTCCCAGGCAGGCTTGAGCCATTCCCCACACCTGCAGTGTGCCACAGTTGTCCATGCGTTGAATGTCTTCTCCACCCCACAGTGCCCCCCGGGGCACATACAGTGTATGGCCTCCTCGCTGGGCAGCTTCCCGCAGCCTTGTCTCTGTGGCCTGGTCAGCCAGGGCTGTGGGGGAACCCACCTGTGGGGAGATGAAACCTGCTCACGGGACAGCTGCCTGTGCTGCCGGGCCCCCTCCCCGTATAACTCCACCCCCAACCCAGGCACCCTCCCTCTCCATGGTGCCCCTGTATCACCCTCTTGTCCCCACCTGCTTGCCCACGTACCACCCCTTCCCCCAAGGCATCTCCCAGCTCCTCTGCATGGCTTCCCCACAGTCCCTGGGCTTCATTATCTCCCCAGCCTCCCCCTACCCTTCACAGTGCCACATCCCCTTCCCTCCCCCAACACTGCCCCTCATCCCTGCATGTCCCACTGCCTCCTGGGGATGGTGCGACCAGGCTGGGCTCCTCACCATGAAGTCTGCACTGGCCAGAAAGGCCTCTCCATAGTCCTGGGTGATGCAGGGATGGGCCACTTCCACCACCAAATCCACGTTGCTGCAGAGAGAGGAGACAGGGACCGGGACAGCCCGTTAACCCTGGCACTGCCCACGCTGAGACATCCTGGGGTTTTCCCTGGTGGGTGGGAGCCCCTAACACGTAGGGTGGTGTGGGTTCTGGCCTGGTCTCTGGCACCATCCAGGGGGTCTCAGAAAGCTCTCACCACTCCGGGAACCCGCACAGGTCCTGCAGCTGAAGAGAAGTCGGCACCTGCCCCTGCAGCTTCTGCACATCCCGGTTCCAGACAAAGGCAAGTTCCAAGCCATGCTGAGAGCCCTCGTCCTGGAGTCTCTGCACCAGGTAGCGGCCTAGGGCGAGGAGGGCATCGCTGATCCAGCTGAGACCCCAGACGAGTACATGCATCTCCCCCACCACCACCCACAAGAGGACAAGGCCCTCAGTAGTGCTGCCAAGGGGGGAACTTCCACCCCCAGGCCCAGAACCTCTTGTAGCAGCTGCGGTGGGGCTGCCTGTCTCCCCCACCCTGTCTCCATCTTCCCAGCCAACCCCCTCTGTCCGTCCCCCAGGGACCCAGGTACAGAAGCCCCAGGTGAACCCAGATCCTCTGGGAAGCGATTGGAAGGGGGTGCAACATACCTAAATGTCCGAAGCCCACAATCCCGACCTTCCGCCTGGCTGGCCCCTTGGACATCCTGGCCAGCTCACCCCTGAGCCAAGACACACGTACACGTGGGGAGCGTCACACTGGGCAGGTCACGACCCCCAGAGTGGGGTAGGGCGAGGGGGCCACTGTTCACAGAGAGTGGAGACAGGGAGAGATTCTGGGCCCGGCCCACCACTTGTGTTCCCCTTAGGCCAGTCCCAGGAGAGCCCAGCCAGATGCTGGCCTGAGAACTGACACCTCCCAGGGTCAGGCCTTGAGAATTCGGTCCATTCCCCCCTCACGGCCCTAATATCCTGGGACCAGCTCAGCTACAATAATATCTATCTACCCCCACACACTCTCATGTCTATCTCCCCACCCACCCCTGCATCTAGTGCTGTCTCTCTGTCCCATACACAGGTCCTCACTGATCCGTACTACTGCCAATCAAAGCCATGGGGAATCCAGTTCCAGCAACCTTTGGTCCCACGCTCCCGCTGTGAGAAGTTAATGGTCAACCTGGAGTACTTCAGCGCTTGGGGTGGGAGGGAGGCTTGGTGGCCTGCTTCAATTTCTCCAGTGTCTTGGCTAGAATGGGACTTTGGGTTCCAGCACCAGAACCCACCTGGGCCAAGCAGGAGAACTCCATTCCGCCCCACTGTCCCGGCTGGCGCACAATCATACCCAACTACAGCATACCTGCTTGAGCCGGGGCCAGTCCTCGCATTGCACCTTCAGCTCATGTGTTGGCCAGGTTCCCGTCTGGGGGATGGGCTTGGTGGGGTGGGAGGCTGAGAACAGGGGCTTGGCTTTTTGGCTTGACCCCTTTCCCAGCTCTGGAGGCTGTTAATTGGGGTGACCAGGGCAAATCACAGCCCGAGGGGCCTGTCACCCAGGCTGCCAGCACAACCCCCACTACTGCCCACCAGGCCCTGCCACGAGTGAATTCCTCTTCCCACTTCACTCCCGGCTTGGAGCTGGCACTGACCCCCATGCAGCACAAGGCCAGCCAGGGAGCCCCAAACCAAGCAGGCCTGGCCTGGCCTGGGTCAGGGGCTGGATGGAGACGGCTGCATTGGGTAGTGGTGTTGATTTGCAGAGGGCACAAGGAGCAGGGCCAGGGGACACCCTTAGGAGCCAAGACTCACACCAGTGCCCCAGCTTGGTGCTAGGGGGCGTGGTGCTGCAGAGAGTGGGGCATCTCCCCTCCCAGTATTACAGCCTCCCCCCGAGCCAAGGTCACCCTAGATTCCGGGGTGGCAGGGGCGGGGGGACGGGGGGGACGGCCTGCCTTGGCAAGGGGCCGCTGGACCCTAGCGCAGTGTGGCCGGTCCAGCAATAGGTGGCGATGCAGGCCTGGGATACAGCAGTGCTGCTTGCAGCTGCTGGGCACTGCAGGGACCCGGCTGTGACGTCCCCGACCCCACCAACCCCTCCCCACAGCAGGCCAGCTGGGTTGTATCCTGGCACTGGGGGGGGGATGGGGGCTAATGGTTAGAGCAGTGGAGGTTGGGAGCCAGGACTCCTGGGTTCTTTCCTGGGTCTGGAAGGGGAGTGGATTTTATTCCAAGAAGAGCAGTGTCCCAGGACCACAGCCGCAGGTGGGTCCCTAGGTCCCTGATCCCCTTTGTGCCCTGGGAACCATAAGGGTTGTAGAGTCCCTGACCACATGGCTTCCCAGGCTCCGTGGTTCACGCTGTGCTGATAAAGACCCAGGGCCTGGCAGTTTGCCCAGAGTCTGCTGTGACATTCCCAGAACCATAGCCGGGCTCACCAGTCCTGACCAGTGCCCCCTCTCCACTGGCACCTGCCAGGCATGGCCCGTCAAAGCCCCTGTCTCAGGTTCGGTGTGGCTCCAGCTCCCAGCCTGGAGGGAGGGGACGCGGCTACAGGCCAGACAGACTGCGGGTCTATCCCTCCCCCACCATGGGGATGTTGTGGCCTGTAATTGCTCCCGCCTGGCCCAGCCTGCAGCATCTGGTTAAACAGGCAGAAAATGACTAACTGAGGGAGCTGCGCGGGGGGCATTTCCACTGGAGACTCCCGGTGCTTTTCCAGTGGAGGTAGGGGGGAGTGCATGGAGGCAGCTGGCACAGGTGGGAATGGGGGGCTGAGTGCTGGGAGGTTACTGTGGCATCTCTCTGGTCTCATTGAGGCTCCACCTGGGCTAGAGAGGCCCTATGGGATGAAATTGGGGCCTTGTCATGCCAAGCGCTGCCCAGACCTAGACGGAGATCTGCCCCCACCCCCACCACCATCTGGGTGCTGCCCAGACCCCCAAAAGAACTCTAGGAGTGTCCTATGGTCATCAATGGGGATCTCACTGCCAACACTGTTCCCTCCCTGCCAAGGTTGGCATGGCAACCAGAGTGGGGGTGTATGAGTGGGAGATGGTTCTCTCAACTCACACGCCTTCTCTCCCCTCCCCTCGGAAACACTGTTCACATGTGCAAACACAAGAGTCCTAGCAAAGGGGGAGTGAGGGCACAAGTTGGGGGGTCACATGTGCAATGACGTGTCTGTGGTCATGGTGGGTCTCTGGTGTGCGACAGGGTATGTATATATTATTGTGATTGTGTGCCTCCAGTGACATGTATGTGTACTGTGCACACGCATGTGACACGTGCTTGGCAGTATGTGAGAACTGTCAGGTGCTGTCTGTATAGATTGTGAAAGACGCTTAGTCTGTGTCTGTCCAGCACCTGGTGTGCCAGTGCCCAGCCTTGGAAAGGGTCTGGACAAGGTCTGACATGCCAGGGCCTGAGCTGAAGCAGGGCTGGTTACCTGCGTGGGAGTCAATCTCCCCTGGGCCACTGGGATTTCTGCCTCCCAGCCCCTGGCTGCCCAGGCTCAGGGGCTGGTCCCTGCTGTGGCATTGAACAAGAAGGGAGCTCCCTTTGGCTGCAACTCCTCCAGTAAAAACCACCACAAATCAACAAAGCTTAAACCACTGCATCTCCTGGCCCCTACCAGCACCGACTACAGGCTGCCAGTATAGGTTACTGACTAGCATCTCTGGACACCCTAGTAAACCATTGTCAGTAGTGGAGCAACCCATCACCAGACAATGCCAGGACCCCACATCTCCAGGGACAGGGTAAAGCACCAAAGTGGCAGGGGGTTCAGCACCCAGGCCAGCCCCTTGGCAGAGGCTCTGCCAGGTCCACAGCCCCACAATCTCCCACTTCCATGGAGATCCCAATACAGCCCCCTCCTTGTGGCTTTGTCATCACAAGGCAGAGTCACACACCCCCTGACCTGGTGGGGGGCGGGGGGGCGGGGTGTCAAACAATTGTCTCCCCGACATGCAGGGCCTTCCACAACCCGCCCCCCCCACCCAATCAAAGGCCTTTACCAGCCACTTCCATCGCAAATGCAGTGAGAACCCAGCAGTCCTGCCCCTCCCCCACCGAACCCACTAGGCCCCACTTCCCCAAAGGCTAGGAGAGAACCCCAGAGTCCTAGCTCCCAGTGCCCCAACCCCCCTCGGCTACTAGACCCCACTCCACTCCCAGAGCCAGGGATAAATGCCGACCATCCTGGCTCCCACTCCAGTGCCTGATCCCCAGGCTGTCATGAGTACTGAGGGGAAAAGCCTGGAGCAGCCAAGTGATGCCTGGGTACCAGGAATTCCCAGCACTCCAGGAGGGGTAAGACATGTGAAGTGAGACCGGGCTCTATTACTGGTTCTGCCACAGCTTCGCCCTAGGACCCCAGCCAAGACCTGCACGCGCTGGGTCTCAGTTCCCATCTGTGACCCAGGGGGATGGAAGGGGAAAGACTGGGTGCAGATACAGTGCTGATGGGCACCAGCTAAATATCCCTGGTAGACACCCAGGGTTGGGGGATTGTCAGTTGCATGTCCTGTGCTGCTCTTTAGTCCGTCCCCAACCCCTACTGTGGCACAGGGGGCTCACTGGCTGCGGTGCTCATGGGGCGGTGTGCCGGCTGCTCACCCCCACTCACAAACGCACACAGCCCGCCCGCGCTACTGTTGCTGGCCAAGTCGACGGCTGCCGTGCGGGGCTCGGCGTGGGCAGGGACGGGGGCGCTTGTCAGGGCGACTCCTCCCCCTGTGTCGCACGGCTCAGCCCAGCACTGACAGCCTGTAATTCAGCCAGGCACGTTCGGGGGACCCCGGGAGGGGGAAGAGACCATGTGGCCATGAAGAACAGGAGTTGAGAGAGGCTAGGAAACAGGGAGAGTAAATTCCCTGGAGCAAATACCCTGCAGCCTGCACCCAGTGCACAGCGTGTGAAGCCCATAACCTCCTGGGCTCCCAGCCCCCACAGTGCACAGCCTGCAGGGCTCTAGAATGCCCCCCATCTGCGGGTGGGCTACCATCCCCCACAAGGCACTGCAGCCAGCAAGGCAGAGGGATCCATGCTGCAGTTTTTTGCTCTGTGCCCCCACAGCTGGGGTTTATTTGCATCAGGGCTTGGCAGTTTGTAGCCCCTGCACTTCTCTTTTCATACAAACTAAGCAGCATCTGTGACCACCCCCACGGTCAGCTCCTTGCATCCCTCATCTCCCCTGTTTCTAGTGTGGAGGACAAGCCCTTTTCCAGCTAACTCCCAGGCAGAGGAGGATCTCTGGAGAAGAGTCCCATCCCTACTTCCACTGAGAGCTGCCACTCCTGCCCACACCACCACCCCTGGTGCTTCCCAGCCTCTCAGAGGCAGGCAGGGCCTGTGTCAGCCACAAGGTCGCAGGGAGGACATGGCCAGCTGGTCCCCATGGCTCTAGCAGAGCCATGCAGTGACTGGGTTGTGGGGTTATGGAAAGTGGCAGCAGGCCCCAGGGGTGGGGGGGGGGGGAGCTAGCATTCAGGGGAGGGAACAAGGAAGCTTGGACTGTGAGGAGCTGCCAGGCAGAGATGCCAGGGATCTTTTCTTCCCCTGCCCCCCCATGCACCAGTGCAGGATGGTGCAGTGGGCATGGGGCAGCGCTGGGCACTGGGGAGCTGAAACAGTGGAGTGGGGGAGCTTAGGTCTCAATCCCCACCAGGCCTGAGCATCTTGCTCCCTGTCTGTCCATTCATCCCTCCTCCTGTGACGCTGGCCCCATCCCCCTGACACAGGCGCAGAGAAGGAAGAATTTCCCCCTCTCCCCAAGCCACCCCTGCTGGGATGAAGCCAATGGCCTGCCCCTGGCTGCAGTGTTGCTACCACCTGGAGCCTGTGGCGTTACCATGGTGATACGGATCTGCAGCAGCAGTTGCCATGGCAACGGGATCTGCAGCAGCAGTTACCCTGGTGACCGGGATCCACAGTGCTTCCCCCCACCCCAGAGTTACCACAGCAACTGGGATCCACAGCACCCAGCTGGGTTACCACAGCAACCAGGATCCACAGTGATTAAAACCTTCTGGCACACCACAGCCCCCAGAGGGCAGGGTTGGGGGAGTCTTGGCATGGGACAAACACACTTACCTCCGCTGAGTCTTGCAGCTGCCAGCTGAGGCCAGACCCCTTCACCCCTGGGGGGCGGGCTGTGCCAGAGGTGGGGGGAGACCTGCAGAGGCAAGATGCAGGTGCTGTCTGTGAATGGACTCAGCGCACCAACACGGCACGTCAGGCAGCTGGCACAACATGAAAGGTCAGCACCCATTCACAGCTTCCAAGATGGTGGGAGCCCAGATGCCAGGCAAAGCGCGAGGCCCAGGGGTCACAGTCTCTGGTGAAGCCGTTTCCCACCCTATGGCACCAGCCATCTCTCTGGGAAATGCTTGGCCCCGGCTGGGGACCTGGCCAGCGGGTATAAATAGCATCCCACAGAACCTTTCCGCAGGAGACGCCGGCAGACTCCCAGCCCGGAGCCAGGCTGCCGGCTGGACATCTCCCAGGCCCTGAGCTGAGCTCATCAGGGCTTGTTCACTTCTGACCTACTCCAGTTGGGAAGCAAGAGGCTGAAGAACAAGGGCTGCTTTGTGCTGCCCTGTCCCTGTGCCCCCTGGCCAATTCCTAGCCTGGCTCCCCAGAGACAGCGGTGCCCTGAGGCTGTGCTGGAGCGAGCCAAGACAAGGGGAGTCACGGTTCTACTGTGGCGGGCTCTGCCTCCTTTCAAAGCCAGGGAGAGAAGTCAGAAGTCTGGGGGACAGCCCTCCCTGACCCCACTATCTCGGTGTTGATTTTCTTTGCCAGGCTGCAGGCCATCTCTTCCTCGCTGCTCACCCTCCTGCCCACTGGCTTTCTGCAACGAAGAGGAGCTCCGAGGTAACCAGGCTGTGGATCCTGGCCAGCCGGCCCAGCCTGGGAGCGGGAAGCCACGAAGCCGCTCTCTGCATAGGCCAGGCTGCAGACAAGCAAAAGAGATTGTAATAGAGGGGAGCAGCAGCAGCAAAGCCCCACCTCCTACAAGGCTGGGGCACCTGGGCCAGTCCCCCAGGGCATCCCACCACCACCACACAAGGGCATTGGGGCCAGCCTTGGCTGCGAGAGAACACCCCAGCTCCCTGCAGCACAGCACATGCTAGTGTCCCAGTGAGCATGGAAGCCTGGGTGGTCGGCTGTTAGCAGAGCTCGGGAGGATCTTTGGGGCTTTGTGCCCACAGCTCCAAATTCCCTTCCAAGGTGCAAATCCCAGCCAGGTGCAGGGGACTGAAATTCCCAGAGGTGCCACACTTCTCCATGCCTGGTGTGCGGCCCCTGCCCCCCAAAACTCCCTCACTTGGGCAGCCACAGAGAGAGGGCGGTGTACGGGAAGTCACCCTAGCAACTCAGCTCACCATGGCGACAGAGGGATGCTGCTGTCTGGGTAAAATATATGTATTCTACGAAGACAGCAATAGTGCAGGGGCATCCCATAATACTCAGCTCCCTGGCCAAGGGATCCTGCCCCACTAGATAGATAGATAGATAGATAGATAGATAGATAGATAGATAGGACCTTTCTCACGGTCACTTTCAAACCACAGTTCTGAGGCTATTCTCCTTTAGTCACAAATTCCCCCCTCCCCATTTATTTTAAAATAAAATATCTCTCCCCCCCACCCGGCACCCCCTGACCTGTTACAGGGAAAACAGGAGGGTTTGCCTGCCTGGCTTATCAAGAACCAGGCAATTCTCGTGGCAAACCCAGCTTCTCTCACCAAACACAGTTAAACACAACCCAGAGTCTGGTGGTCTCAGCTTATGGGGCAGAGGGAAGGGGCTGAAGTTGTTTGGGCAGCGAAGGGGGCTGTCTGGGTGGGGCTGGATCTGACTAAGTGAGGGGCAGGAGCTGGGTTACGGAAATCCCACCTCCCACCTGTCCTCACCTTGACAAACCCAATGTGCCCCCACCCTTGGCCCTCTGCCCCCGACACCGTGGCCTCTGATGCTAACCCCATAGTCCCCTGCTGATTCTCTCCCCGCAACTGCCCTGTGCTGCCTTCTCCTCCCGAAGGTGCCTCACTAACCCCCATCACACCACATTCCTCACACTTTCCATTGCCCATTCCCCCGCCCCTCACCTTAGAGGCATATTGTACAATCCTTCCTAAAGGCTTCTGAGTCACCCCCCACAGCATCTCTGCCCTAATCTGCATACATAGGGGGAGGGGCCACAGATAGCCCCCACCCTCAGCACAGCAGACCCCCCTTCAGCAGCCTTGGCCTCCCCTTTAAATGCAGCTCCCCTTCCCCAGCCCCTCACTGAGGCCGTAGAGCCCCAGGACTCCTGGGTTCTCACCCCAGCTCTAGGAGGGAGCGGGGTCTAGTGAGTGAGAGCAGGAGGGCCTGGGACCCAGGGCTCCTGGGTTCTCTCCTGCCTCCAGCTAACGGGCAGCATCCCCTCCCTATCCCACCATGCTGCTTCATCAGCACTCACTCACCTGCCGGCCTTTGGAGTGAAGAGAGGGTTTACCAGGGCAGTCAGCTCTGGGGAATGGGTAAGGGAAATGCTCCCCACCTTGCACCACCCTGGGGTTTGCCTCAACCATTGCAGGCCTGTGTTTGAGGGTGTCCATAAGCGCACGTCTCTTCCAATGAAGGCCTGCAATCCCCAGCGCTGCATGTGGGAGTTATGCATGGGTATTTTGGGTGCCTGGGTATAGGTGTGAGGATGGGTGTGCAGGCACTACTGCTGCACGTGCATGTGAGGGCGACATGGATGGCTGTGCACATTCGTCCTGCCCCAGCATCCCCGCATCCCACCCAGCTCTCGGAAAGACACTTCCTTGGGAGGGTTGTAAACACCTTTATGGATTTTATTAAAATAGGAAACTCAGACGAGACCCAGAAATGGTTGGGATCACAGGCTCCGGGGGGGCGGGAGTGCAGCCCCCCACAAACCCCACCCCTCCCCAGATTATTACAAATTAAAAAATACCTCTGCTCTGCGTCTCTGCGCAGGGAGCAGGGGCTGCGGTGCCCGGCGTCACATAGTCCTTAAAAAAACCCCACCGCCCGCACCCCCGGCCTCTGTCACAGAGTGGGCACCTTCGCCTCCCAGCGCCAGCCATGGCCCCAGGACTGAAAAGAGAATCTACAGAAAGAGCTGCTGCTACCACAAAATAATAATATTATTTTTTTCGTCCCTCTTTCTCTGGGTGTTGGGTCCCCCCCGCCATTTAATCCCACAACCATGAACAAAAAAACAAAGATTCCCGGGTTCATTTGTTTGTTTTCCTTTGTCGTTTTTAGTAACCTGGATCAGGAACGCCCAGCGGTATCAAAAAAGTCTCAAGTTTTGCGGGGGGGCAGGGACGCAACTTCCCGGTCTTAGATTTGGCGACAGGGAGGGGTGGGAGGGCACAGAGAAGTCTTGGTCTTTGTATGTAGGAAACTGCAAAAGTAAAATAAAACAGAGAAGACTAAACCAGAGAGAGTTTGGGAATTGTCAGGTGGGGAAGGGGAGGTAGGAGACCCTTGGGACAGGGCAGACAGAGGACAGAGGTGGGTGGGAAAGGGGACTCTTGGGCAGATGGGGAGATCCTCCAGCAGGTGGGGCATGGTGTCCAACTCAAGCCGATCCATCACAGGCGGGTGGGGGGCTCTATCTCCCCCCTAGGCATTTCCTCCCATGGCGGAGTGGGGAGGGGAGGCCGTGCGGTTGGAGGCAGGCTGGGAGGGGCGCCCCCGTTCTCAGATCTGCGTCTCTTGCACATTCTCCTTTGAGCTGCTCTTGAATAGCAGAGGTTCATGGATGGAATTCAGCAGGGGGTTCTTGGCGCAGTTCAGGCCACCCGCATTGTTGTTGTAGTGGGCCTTAAAGGCCGCGTAGTGGTTGAGGTGGTCGTGCTCCAGGGCTGGCAGGGCCAGGTGGCTGTCGCCAGGGGTGCCAGCTGTGGCTGGCAGCTCATCCTCCACGTTGATGATCTCAATAGTGCGGGTGGGTCCATGGTGCTTGTGCAGCTGGTGCTGTTTGCGCAGCTTGTAGAAGACAATGAGCATCACGGCTGCCATGAAGGTGATGGCCACGAAGCAGCCGATGATGATCTTGGTCGTCTTCATCACGTCGTCCAGGTCCTTCATGCCGTTCTCGGCCACGTCGGTGATGGGCACGGTGAAGGGCTTCTCCGTGGAGCGGGTGGAGCGGGGTGTGAGGGAGGTGGTGGAGTATGTCACGTCCCACCCTACAGCAGGCGTGGGGCCCGGCTCTTTCTTGGTGGGCAGCGCGTCCTCCTGAGCCGTCTCCATGGTCTCCACGGTGACGGTGGTGAAGTAAGTGTAGCCGGTAGTGGCAGGGTCCACGGCTGAGACATTGAGCGTGGCTGAGGCTGTGGTGTTGCCAGCTGAGTTGGTCACCATGCAGGTGTACTGCCCGGTGTCCTGCACGGTCACATTGGTGAAGTTGAGCGTGCCATCGTGCAGCACTGAAATCCGCACCCGGTACGAGCCGTGTGTCATCAACGTCCCGTTGGGCGTCAGCCAGTTGACTGAGGTCATGGAGGTGCCCGTCCGACACTTGAGCTCGGCCGCCATCCCCTCTGTCACGTTGAGGTCAGTGGGCGGCTCCACAATGACTGGCGCGTAGCAGGTGAAGTGGCTCTGATCCAGCTCGCCAATATAGCGTCCCTTGAGGCTGGCTGGGGCATGACAGCGGGCGCAGCAGGTGGTATTGTTCGGCACCGTCTCCTTCAGCCACCAGCTGAGCCACAAGACATCACAGTTGCAGTGCCAAGGGTTGTGGTTGAGGTGCACCCGCTCCAGCCGGTGCAAAGGGGTGAAGAGGTCATGGGGCAGCGACATGAGATTGTTGTGGGACAGGTTCAGTTCCTCCAGCGACTTGAGGTCGTCAAAGGCATTGCGCTCAATGGTGGCCACCTGGGCATGCATCAGCCACAGCTTGCGCAGGCTGGTGAGGCCCTGGAAGGAGCCAGGGCGGATCATGTCCAGCCGGTTCCCCGACAGCTCCAGCTCCTCCAGGCGCACCAGCGCCGTTAGGTTGGGGATGTCTTTCAGGTTGCACATGCCCAGGTTCAGGTAGCGCAGGTTCACCAGCCCCTCAAAGGCCGCCTCAGATATGTACTCCAGCTTCTTCAGCTCACCCAGGTCCAGGCGGCGCAGGGAGGGCACGCGGTTGAAGGCATAGGAGGGGATGCTCTCGATGGGATTGTTGCGTAGCCACAGCTCCCGCAGCTTGGAGAGGTACTCGAAGGCCTGTGTGGGCACAGTGGTCAGACGGTTGTCAAAAAGCTCCAGCGTGTTGAGGTTGGGCAGCCCGTTAAAGGCGCCCACCTCGATCTTGCGGATCAGGTTCTTGCTGAGCTGCAGGATCTCCAGGTGCCGCAGGTGCTTGAAGGTGTCGGTCTTGATGACCTGGATGTTGTTCTCCTGCAGGTTGAGGTACCGCGTGTTGATGGAGATGCTCTCTGGCACCGCCACCAGCTCTCGGCGTGTGCAGATCACCCGACTGGCCTGGTTGCTGCAGGAGCAAGCCGCTGGGCAAGAAGTGGGCAAAGTCCCGGCCAACGCCAGCGAGGGCAGCCACAGCAACAGCAGCACCACCTGCTTCCAAAGCATCCTAGAGGGACTGGGAGATGGCGGCCCCCTCCGGGAGCAGCAATGGAGGGCAGCCATGTCCAACGTTCATGCTTTAATGGGCAAATACTCCTCTGGGCAGCCTCTCAAATACCTAGAGACTGAGACACAAGAGGGGAGAGAGAGAAACCAGTTACCATAATCCCTGAACCACGGGGACCTTCCCCAAGAGGAGAAGAACCAGTTAGCATCATCCCCGGGACTTCAAATCATCCCCCAGGAGGGACAGATGAGTTAGCATAATCCCTTGGGTGACAGCACCATCCCAAAGAGGAGGGAGTCCAGTTAGCATCATTATCTGGTGATGTAGAGGATCTCCAGTGTCCATGCAGGTATGGGGAGGACAAATGACTTACCAGCTTGGGGTCCCAGGGAACCTGATTCAATTCCTTCTGTCATTTATACCCTGTGGAACGTGGGCTGGTATTTTCATGCCCCAGTTTCTACTTGAAACGTGGGGATGGCGCTCGATTCCAGGGGGAAATATGTGAAAAGCTCAGACATTATGGCAATGGAGCCAAATAAGGGGTAAGCAAAGTTTGACTGAGATGTGGGGTGGGTGCCATGACACCCCCACGGGGGTCCAATGACATTTCCCCAACCTGACTGCAATTTTTATGTAAATATCTCACTGGGATCCACAGTATCCTTGGGGTAAAAATCACTTGCAATGGACTTGCCTCCCCTTTTATATTAAGCATAAATTTTCCTTCCATATTCAGTTTTGAAAGGCCCCTCTAAATCCTTTCTGAAAACTGAATATTTGCCCAAAATATGATTTTGAAATCCCAATCTTTTTGGTTCTACATTAAAAAAAACGGAAAATTTTCAATGTAAATAAAGGGGGGAAAGTTTTGAATTTCCTACAGCTAGCAACCCTACATAACCCACCATCCACACTCACATTGGATAGTGGCCTCTTTCATTAACAACTTGTCCCCACAAACAGTGTTTAGCAACAATCTTACTATCTTCACAATATATAGCAACACCCCTACAGCCACAAACACACACACAATACACTGTGTAAGGACAACCTTACATTAACCAGCAACATGTGGTATATAGCAACATCTCCGCAATAAAAACCATCTTTACATATCACTTTAAATCCCATCCTCACACACAGTGTGTAGCGACACCCGTTCCACCACATACACGGTACAGCGGCAACCCCACAGAAACAACGGGCCCCACACTTAGTGCATAGCAACATCTTATGTCAGACACTTCCCTGCATTTAATTTCCTCCCATTCTGTAAGTTCTCCATCTTCGAAGCACCTGACAAAGTTTGATTTTCTCCCACGAAAGCTCATGCAATAAATAAATTTGTTAGTTTTTAAAAGTGCCACAGGATTCCTTGTTTGTTTTGCTGACCTAGACTAACACGGCTACCCCTTTGGAACCTGTCAACGTTTCTATAGCATCATCTGTTCCCACATGTATTGTGGAGAAGCAACCATTCTTTAACAACCACCCCACACACGGGGTAGAGCAAAAGCCCTAGAGTAACCAGCATTTTCACACACACTATGTATATATAACACCTGTCCAACAGTAACAACCACACACACAGTCTGGCAGTGAACATACATTAACCAACCACACAACACATGGTAGCAAACCTACATTAACAGCCACCTCCACACACAATGTGCTCCAGCAACTCTATGTTCACCGCCACTGACACATACAGTGTATAGGAACAACCCCTCATGTTACACAGCAACATTCTTGGAGTCACAACCTTCCCCATTGACCACTGTTCATTAACAGACATCTCCACACACAGCTACAATCCCATATGAGATAGCGACTGTTGATACAGTTTATTGCAATAACCCTCTATATACCACTGTCTCTACACTCAGTGCAGGGTAGCAATCTTAAATCAACAACCAACTGCACACTGTGTATGGCAGCAAAACAGCCATCTCCACAGCATCCTGCAACCATCCTATATGAAGTATGGCCGGCGTCCATGGTGTATAACAACAGCCCTACAATAACAACCAGCTCCACACATGGTAGATAGAAGCAACACTAGAGTAGCAACTGTCCGCACTCTGTCCAACACAGAAAACTTATGGTTGTCACACAATGCATAGAGCAACAATCCAACATTAACAACTGATCTCACAGAATAAAGCAATCACCAGGGTTTAATTTGTGCCAGGGCGGATTGCCGGCACCTCTGGGCTTGGCAGTTTTAGCCCAAATGCCTCTGGGCTCGCTGCATCAATTATGTATGGCGTCTCTTTCATTACAAATTAAGCACTGGCAACCACTCACCATAAACAACCATCCCCACACACAGCAGATAGCAGCAACTGTACAATAACAACTGTCCATTCAAAACCACCACCACACCCGGAATATGGCACCAAGACAGGCATGTGCACACACACACACACACACACACACACACACACTACAGCAGGGTGTATAGTGCCCCGCCTCTGCCCCCACAGCCTATAACTACAGCTCTATCTTGGCCACTGTTGATACAGACTGTCTATTACAACCAGTCCTCACGCACCACAAACATCCACAATCCTACAGCAAGAGCAACAACATTCCTATAGTGCGAACAGTTCCCACACAGCGTGCCGCATCCCCTGCACTGACAACCGGCCACTAAGTGCAGAGCAGCAAGGTTCCAAGAAAAGCTGAGCAGACACGTGGCAAGGAGCAGCAGCTACCTTCCCAGCTCGCAGCATACAGGACCGACCCTAGTGAACAACCGTTGACACACGTCACACATAGCAGCCACCCTCTAGTAGCCTCTGTCACCGCACACAGTGTATATCAACAACCCTATGGTAACAACTGGCCCAACACACTGAAACAGCCATCCACCCATACGTGAAAGAGTGAGGGTCCCAAGCATAGACCAGGCACAGGCAGCATGGGGTTAGGGGGCAAGTCAGGTTCTGGATTTGTTTGTTATTGTTTGTTAATTAAACCATTGACAGGAGAGACAGAGTCATGGCCGTTAAGGCCAGAAGAAAGCAGCAGATCATCTCCTTTGGGCCTCCTGTGCCTCACCACCATCACCAGCGGTCAGTATCACAGGCCACAGGACACAAGACCATGACACATGCAGGGAATAGGGGGACCAACGTGCACCATGCACTAGGCAGAGCAACGATCCAGTCAGACAAACCCAGTGACCTGCATCTACACGCGGCAGGAGAAGACAAAAAGCCCTCCAGGTCACTGCCAATCCTACTGGGAGGTGGAAAATTCCTTCCCATCCCCACACAGGGCTATCAGTTTAACCCGGGGTCATGTCAGCAAGACCCACAGAGAGAGGGAAGGTTTGGTGCCACCTCGGAGCCCTGAGTCACCCCACACTGTGTCCCATCTCCATCCCTGATGCTTCAGAGGAAAGAGATTTAAAAGTTACCCTCTTCTGTGCCTCCACTTCCTTGGGAATCTAGCTCGGGAGGAAACAGGCAGCAGCAAGGACTTCACACTAGAGAAGAAGAGAATCTGCCCCCATCACAGTCCCAGGGCTGAGTGTTCCTCCACCCACTCCTGGTTTCAGACCCTATGTCTTCACCTCTTAAGAACCCCTTCCTCCACTCTGAAATCATGCCCAGGGGTACAGAACCCTGGTACCATCAGTGCTGACCCAGCAGGTCCGACTGGTACTGGCCCCGGTGATTCTTCCCTCCGAGGGTGGGTGCCTGAGGGGGACCCAGGGCCTGGGACAACCTGCCCCAACCAGAGGGATGTTTAATCAAAAACCAGGGAACAATCTGACCATCTTCACACAGGTCTGTGTTCCCCAGAATTTCTCCACCCCACAAGCAGGGGGGAGCCAGCTTAATGGGCCACTCCAGTGGTATCTGTGTGTCTGTCCCTCCCCACTCCTGGCCCCAACCTCTCCCAACCCTTTGGACACAGAGGGCTCTTTTAACTGTTCTCTGTTGGTTCACAGCCCTGGAAAGGCCAGATGTGCAGCTTGGACAGAGGCAGGACAGAAGGGTCTCTCCAACAACTAGTTCCAGCCTTGTCTGTTAATCCACCCACCCCCAAAATGTTTCCATACCACCAGCCATTGCCTTGCTTTCTGTATCTTTCCCTACCGCCCCACTGATCTAGCGACCGTGCAGACATTGGACCTGCGGTAGCCGTCCAGCCCCCACTCACCTGCTCCAGCTGGCCCGCATCGGGCGCCAATATCCACCCAGCAGAACACCCTACTCTTTAACTCAATGCAGCTCTCCAGTGGCCACCCCTGAAACCTTACCTGCCACAGCCCCATGGCATCCACTCCAGTGAGTGGGGCCCAGGCAACATTCCCTGCTTGCTCCAGACAGCCCTACACCAAAGGGCACTCCTGCACCATAACACACGGCAAGCTAGCACTGTAGATTCACTCACCAACTTGCTCAGCATAAAGCCTCCCTGCTGGGAAGGTCCTGAAGCTGATTCATTCCCCTGATGATCCCCTCTCCAGACCCAGACTCTCCAATAATACAGAATATTGGGGGTGGAGGGATGTTACACTTGGGATTCACATCCAAAGCCAATGGGGTGCTTCTCCCCCTTTTCTAAGGGGTAAAACCCTCCCACTTCATAAAACAAAAACCTTTGGATTCAAAACTTTTTAAAAAGAGGCGTGGGAGACTTCAAACTAAAAGAACAACAAAAGGAAAACTTTTTATAGTGTTTGACCTCTTTTCCAGTGGCAAAAAAATGGGGAAGGAGAATCCCCACCCCCAAAAAAATTTCACACACCCCCAATCTTTCCTTTCTGAGTGTAAACTTCTTTTATCAACAGAGGAAAATAACTGAAAAATATCTGGAGGGAAAAAATGAACCGTCTTTGTTCATTTACAATTTCTTGGGCGGGGGGAGAATGGTTTTTTTTCCAAAATTCCCTGGGGTATCTGTCAGCCCTTGTCACTGTTATCAGCTCATCCCATTGTGCCTCTTTCCACTCCACTTAGATCTGTCTCCCCAAGCCCTGATCTGCTCCATTTTCAGCCCTTTCTGCACTGCTCACCTAGCTCAATCCAGTCTAATGTTCTGTGCCACACAGACCAGAGAGTCCCACCTGGTTACCCCCTTACTAAGCCTGATCTCTTGTGTTTGGCCACACACAGTCTGGACATGCTGACACCATGAGACAGAGAATCCTTAACAAGCCAACAGCCAAAGCTGCAACTCTAAACCCATTTTGTTCAGCTGCCGCCAGCCCTGGGTGGACAGCACTTAATCCAATTGAAACTTGGCTTATCCATATCGGTTTAATCCGATTTCTGCCAAACCCAGTTGAGCCGGGTTTAAAGAATCTCAAATCATCTGCTCTTTAGCCAGGCGCTTTGCACGCAGAACCCGCGTCTGTTCCACAGGAGGCCCGTTGGCGCGAGAGCCTTTGCACCGGGATTCTATCAGTTTCAAACTGGGCCCCAACCCCACGCACGGAATTAACCCGTGTGTGGACGCAATCCAGTTCTACGCACGGCTTCCCTCTAACTGATTCTGAGGTGAAAAACCACGTGTGAACACACAGCTCAACTTCAAGCAGCTTTTCTCCATTTCATGCGGACCTGTTGATTCATCACCACTCTCATGATTCATTCCCAATGTCTGGTGCTCTCCTATCCCAGTCTCTGGCTCCCAGGCTCCAGGTAATTAAGAGATTCATAGAGGCCAGAAGGAACCCTTATGTTATGTAGTCTGAGCCCTTGTATATCACAGGCCACAGAATTCCACCCATATTGAGCTAAGGAACTTGTGCCTAGAAAAGCCTCCAGTCTGGCTATGAAGCCCCTAGACATGGAGAGTCCATCAGTTCTCTTGGGATTTTGGTCCAACAGTTAACCACCCTGCCTTTTAAAAACTGCGCCTAAATTCTCATTGGCGCTCCAAAGGAGACTCATATTTCCTCCCGTAAGGAAGCTGAAGGCTGCCAGTCCTCCTGCGGGTGGAGAAAAGCACAACATTGGGTTGTGTGTGGGTGCCAGAGGCTCTGAACCAAAAGGCAAGCAAAAGAAACCCCAGGTTTACTGGTGTGGGAATCATGTGAGTTTTAACCAAACTCCAGATTTGCGGTGATACCATCACTGACCGGGAACCGAGTCCACGGCCACTCGCGAGTCCGCACTCAAAACAGCACCAGTTGAAACACATCAGCTTGTCGTCACTGTCCTGTCAGAGGAACTGGTGGTGCTGCACGGGTTTCACCAAACACGCTGCCCCTCCCTCGAGCCCCAGCCACACATGAAGAAAATCCTGAACTCAACTGCTTCGAGTCAAGCCGGCGAGCCTAACTAAACCAGAGTGAGCGCAACTCAACTAACATGACCATTAGTCCTCCAACGCCACCCCACAACCCCTGCCCCACCCATGGGCCCGGGAAGCAGGGCCAGCTCGCCAGCAATTCCCTGGGAAACAGCTCGCAGAGTAACTCCACTCGCTCCACGCTACGGACGGCAGGAGGCAGCCCTAGCAACAGCTGCCAGACAGAGCGGCGCCAGCGAGGACAGGCTCTCTTGCACTGTGGACACTCTGGTTCGAGTGAATTCTGCTGCGAGGACGGGCCCCAAACCAAGCTCAAATTGTTCCACCTGCTTTGATATCCCACCACACTGGTTCTTAGACTCTTTATCCTGGTGTAACTGTTGCTGAGACTTTCCATCAGCACCATCTCTAGTGCCAATGCTGTTTCCTGGCCCCTTTACTCTAGCCTCCTAGAATGGCCGGGTTAGAAGGGACCACAAGGGTCAACTAATCTAACCCCAGCCAAGATGCAGGATTTGGTGTACCTAAACCTCATGGCAGGTTCTTCCTGGGAGAAGTGCATCCACACTGGGGTTGCAAAGGAGTGTCACGTGGCTGTAACAAGAGCAAGACTGTTTGCTGCTTGCCGATCGCTTGGGGCACAGACTGTCTTTTTGTTGTGTTCACACACAGCAATATCCTGGTCTATGACAGGGCTACGGTTGTACAAATAATTAAATATGAATGAACTGTAATGTGGAGCAATGGTGAGCTCTAGCATATGAGCTGTCGACACTGCTATGGCAAAGCAAAGAGCTACATTTTTAAAAAAGTGTTAAGGTTGCAAAATCAAGTGCTCCAAAGTTAGGGGCTGCCAGCATGAAGGCGAATCCCCTTAACTCTGCCCTGGCGTGTCTGCGCTATGATACAGTCATGTACCTTATTTTCCACAGGCCTGCTGCCTGGTCCAGGATGGAGAGGGCTGACTGAATGAAGCTATTCAATAGATCTTTGTATCTGCGTTCTTGAATGGGGGCCCCACGTCTGATTTACCACCCACTATTCAAATCCTGTTCTGAGGATGGAATTATTCCCAGTCTACCGGGTTTTTCCAGGGCATTCATCACTACAGGACCAGGCTGCTCCACAAACATGACTCAATTAATCTTTGCCACACACTGTGAGGAGAGGGGGTGGGTCCTTCCCATTTCTCAGACGGGCAATGAAGAGACACAAAATCTTCCAAAGTACCCGCTGATTGGAGGTGCCCAAGTTGAGAGGCCCACGCCCTCACTTCCCAGAGCATGTGGCACTATCCAGCAGTTTGTATGATCAAAGCCCAGCTGAGAACAACCAACAGCTCTGCAAATCAGCCCCGAGGTGCTCCAAGTCATGCACCCAGAAAATGCAGAGCACACACTTAGCAACCACCTGTGAAAAGTCTGATTTCAGCGACTTGCCCCACATCGCACAGGAATGCTGGAGCAGACATGGGCGTAGACTCCAGTCCCCCAAGGCACCACTGAGCCGCTTTACCCAGGATCCTCTCCTTTCTCTTCCTGCAAGCCCCTGCCTCATTCACTACTCTTCTTCCAGCTGCACCAGGGATACCACAGGGTAGACAGCAGCCTTCTGCCCCATACAACCCCGATTAATTGTGAGAGCACAGACCACCCCCTACACTGAATGAGGCTGGGACGCTGCGCTCACGCTGTTCGTGACTATCACAATGGGCACACACAAGGGAGCAGGGTAAAGGCGGTGGCAGGGTTGAATGATGCAAGAGAGAACCAAGTGGAGCGGTCCAGAGCAATTTATTCAATTACAGTGTCTAGATCATCCACCCCCCTTCGTTTCTCGAGACCAACTAACTGAGCCCCGAGTATTGTTACTTATGACTATTTCTCCTCCATTCCAGATACATCTTCACGTGCATGTTTATTCCTTTCACCTACACTTAGCACTTGGGTTTTGGCCTTTGTGGTGAATATAATTACGCAAGGGTGGTCTTAGGGATTCCAGGGCCCAGAGCAAAAGTCAAGGATAGCGCCCCCATGCTGTGCGGGAGCCATCCTTGCCTTCCCCTCCCCCCTCCCCCCCCGCCACCTCTCCAAGGCCCTTGCTGACCTCTGAGCCTGGGCCCCTGCCAGTGCCCCCAAGCCCCCTGCTGGCCTCACCAAGGCCCCCCTAACAACCCCATTGATCTCCCACCTCCAGCTTAGCTGGGTCCCTGCCAGGTCCCCCAGCCCCGCCAAGGCCTCTGCCCCCCGGCTGTCCTTGCCAGGGTCCCCGCCAGTCCCCCAGCCCCAACACCAGGGCCCCCAACCCCGCCATAGGCCCCCCAGACGCCCCCGCTAGCCCCTGGCCGGCCTTGCTGGGGCCCCTGCTGGGAGCCACGGCACAGAAGCCCCTCCCTCCCCCCTGCGGGGACCTAAGCAAATGCCCAAGATGCTCCACTGCTAAGACCATCTATGTAATTACACCCACCTCTAATATTATTTACTTCATTGGTCTCTTTTGCACAGAAGTCTGAAAACTAGTGGGTATGCATTGCATTGAGATCTTAGCAGAGTTTTAGCAGAGTCATTCCTGCTGTTTCCCATCTCGCATGGACTGTTCGCTCAACCCAGCCATTTCTACCATTTATGGTAAGGAACTCAGCTTGGATTACGGCCTTTCCTGTGGCCAGTATATGAGAGGCCTTCCTTCAGAATAGGGACCTAACAGGGAGCCATGGACCTAACCGCTAATTGTTTAGGCCACTTTGTGTAGCCAGCATGTGAGAGGTGCCTGCATCCTCTCGCTAAGCTGGGGGTTTCTGCGGAGAACAGTTAAGGCCCCTTTTGCCTGGATCCGGCCCCAGCTCCCTGTAGGCCTGATCCAGCACTGAGCCCCTTTCTCTTCCCACAAAGGTCACAGAGAACCTCAATTCTGCCATTTCCTAAATGCCGAGCGCTTGACTTTGCAACTTTAAAGTTCTTTTAATGTAATCTTTTGGGATGAAATTTCCTACTTCTTTTTTTTTTAAAAAAAGCTCAAAATATTTGTAAGACAGGAACATCAGCACGTGGCACCTTCCCCACGTGGACCACCAGCAGGGTTCGGACCTTCTGGTGAGCAGCACATCAGCTGACAAAGTGACTGGAAGCACTGTCATCCTCTCTGTGGGCCGGGCACACACTTTGCCAGGAGCACTCACAGCCACTTGCTGGCCACAAAGGAATGCTGGGAGGGTCAATCTTCACTTCTGGAAGGGAGTCGTCTCTAGTGGTTACAAACTCTTTTGCCCCAATTCCCCACCTCTCCCTGTTCCCTTCTGCTCCTATCCCACCTCCCAAGGCCCTGCCCCTGTTCCCCTCCCACTCTGCCCCCTTATTCCAAAGCCCCCCAGACTTCTGCCCCCTTTAGTTCATCCCCTATCCCTTTGTTCCTCCCCCCTCTGCATTCCAGTCCAGTTTCTCGTCCACTTTGCCTGGATCCCAAGAGAGGAAGCTCTAAGAGCACCGAAAAACATCTCCTGGTACTTCACCCCAGTGCCCAGGAACATGAATGCCAGGAAAGTCCTGGGCTCTGGAGGGTTTTCACCTTCCTCTGTAACATTGGGAATGGCTTACTTACTGGTGGATTCGCTGTATCTGAAAGGCTTTAAATCATGATTTGAGGACTTTAATAACTCAGTCATTGGTTAGAGGCTTATTATTGGAGTGGCTGGGTGAGGTTCTGTGGCCTGCGTTGTGCAGGAGGTCAGACTAGATGATCAGATTGGTCCCTTCTGACCTTAGAGTCTAAGGCTATGACTACACTTGCAAGTTAAGTCGACTTAAGGAGGCTTAAGTCAACCTAACTTAGTCCCTGTCCACACCAGGCTTTCATTAAGTTGACTTAAGAAAATCCTTAAGTCGACCTCATGAAAGCTAAGGTCAACTTAGTAAGACCTGCTGGTTAGGCCGACTTAACCCTCTTTTAGGTCGACCTAAGCACAGTGTGGATGCTTAAGTCCACTTTATTAAGTCGACCTAAGGGCAGTTAGGTCGACTTAACAAAGTGGAGTAAGTCCACGTCCATGGAAACCACTTTGTTACGTCGACTTAATAAGGTCGACTTTAAGTTGACAAAGTCAATCTTAAGTCAACGTAACAAAGTCGACCTAACTTTTTCTAGTGCAGACATAGCCTATGTGTCTACGAGTCCTGCCCCGCCTGGGATCGGACCATCCTCAGTGACTCCATGGAGGTCCTTCAGGCACAGTCCCCAGGGCGATTGCCCCGGACCCCGCGGGTACGTGGGCCCCGCACTGTCTCACTCCCAATGGGGCAGTGCGGGGCCCTCACACACGCCGCAGCCCCTCCTCCCACAGTCGCCCCGCTGCCTTTGGCACCCAGCTGAAGGCAGCAGAGCGGGGTGGGAGGGCTATGCCCGGCCCCTGGGCTGGCCCTCCCTGCCCCCAGGGTGGAGCAGGCAGGCCCAAGGGCAGAGCACGTGGGGCCCGGCCTCTGGGCCGACCTGCCCCCACAGCTGGCTCCCTCCCCCGCAGCCAGCTCCAGCTCCACCCCTCCCACACAGGCGGCCCGACTCCCCCCCAGGCGGGACCCCGCTTTGGCCACTTGGCTCTGGGCCCCGCTCCCCCCACAGGACAGCGCTGACAGTCCCAGCACACAGGATCTGTGAGTGGCTGCAACATGCTTAGTGAGGATTGGAGTTCAATTCTAACAAGTCTCTACACATGCTCGAGAAACAGATTTCAGAGGCTTACAGATTCTCACACCAGTAACAAAAGTGCCTGACGCCAGGGCAACTGCCTCCCCTCACAGCCACTGCCCTCCCACTCTGGCGAAATTTCCTGCCCCTGCTCCAAAACGTGGTGTTCCTGTGAAAACCCAGCCAACTCAGCCAAGTTCTTAGGCTTTGAAAATAGTTGTTCACAGGTAAAAATGGCTACGCTGGATCAGCCCAATAGTCCATTTACCCCAGTGTCCCATCTTCCAAAAGTGGCCAGTGCCAGGTGCTCCAGAGGGAATGAAGAGAACACGGCAATTGATCCAGTCAGTGATCCATCCCTTGTCGCCCAGCTTCTGGCAGCTGGATATTTAGGGACACCGAGAGCACGGGGCTGCTCCTGACCATCTTGGCCAATGGCCATGAACGTATCTCATTCTTCTTTGAACCCAGTTAGACTTCTGGCTGTCACACCGACTGGCACTGTGTTCCACAGATTGACTTTATGTTGTGCGAAATACTGCCTTAGGTTTCTTTTAAACCTGCTGTCTGTTCGTTTCATTGGACGACGCCTGGTTCTTGTGTTATGTGAAGGGGTAAATAATACATCCCTATTTCCTTTCTTCTCACCATTCATGATTTCACAGATCTCTACCCCTTCATCGTCTCTTTTCTAACATGAACAATCCCAGTCTTTTTAATCTCTCCTCAGACGGAAGCTGTTCCATATCCCTCATCAATTTTGTTGCCCTTCTCTATACATTTTCCAATTCTAATATATTCTTTTTGAGATGGGGCACCCAGAACTGCACGCAGCATTCAAGTTGTGGGCGTATCATGGATTTAGATAGTGGCATTATGATCTTTTCTGTCTTATCATCTATCCCTTTCCTAATGGTTCCTAACATTCTGTTAGCTTTTTTGACTGTCGCTGCACATTGAGCAGATGTTTTCAGAGAACCATCCACAATGACTCCAAGATCTCTTTCTTGAGTGGTAACAGCTAATTTAAACCCCATCATTTTGTACGTATAGTGGGGATTATGTTTTCCAATGTGCATTACTTTGCATTTATCAACATTGAATTTCATCTGCCATTTTCTTGCCCAGTCACCCAGTTTTGTGAGATTCCTTTGTAACTCTTCACAGTCTGCTTTGGATTGAACTATCTTGAAGAATTTTGTATTGTCTGCAAACTTTGCCTCCTCGCTGTTTACTGTTTTTCCAGATCATTTATGAATATGTTAAACAGAACTGGTTCCAGTACAGATGATCTTATCCCATAGCATCTTACTTTGCTTTCGAACCTTTGGTGAGGGACCCTGTCAAAGGCTTTCTGAAAATCCAAGTGCACTGTATCCGCTAGTTCACCCTTGTCCATATGCTTGTTGCGCTCTCAAAGGATCTAATAGTGATGTATGATTTCCCCTTAATAAGCTGTATTGACTCTTCTCCACAATGTCTCTGATCATTCTATTCTTTACTATAGTTTGAACCAATTTGCCTGGTACTGAAGTAATGCTTACCAGCCAGGAATTGCCAGGATTGTGTCTGGGGCCTTTTTTAAAAATCAGTATTACAATAGCTATCTGCCAGTCATCTGGTTCATAGACTGATTGAAGCAACAGGTTACATACCACGGTTAGTAGTTCTGCAGTTTCAATCATATCTGACTTGCTTCAGAACTCTGGAGTGAATCCCATATGGGCCAGGTGACCTATGACTGTTTAATTTATTGACTTATTCCAAAACCTCCTCCACTGACACCTCAATCTGAGACAGCTCCTCAGATCTGTCACCTAAAAAGAAGTTTCAGATGTGGGAATCACCCTCCCAGCCTCTGCAATGTAGACCAATGCAAAGAATCCATTTAGCTTTTCCGCAACAGCCTCTTCTTTCTAGAGTGGCCCTTTACCTCCTCAATTGTCCAGGCTTCCTGCTTCTGACGTACTCGCAGCAAAATATTTTTGTTTTGTTTTTGTGTCTTTTGCTAGTTGATCTTCAAATTCTGTGTTGGCTTCCCTAATTATACATTTACACTCGACTTGCCGGAGTTTATGTTCCTTTCTATTTTCCTCAGCAGGATTTGACTTCCAATTTTTAAAAGACGGCTTTGTGTTTCTGTTGATTAGTCATGGTTGCTTTTTTTTTTTTGGTGCCCTCTTACTATGGGTTTGCTTTTCTTAATCTGTGGTGTATATATACAGGTAAGCCTCTATTATGGTGTTTTTAAAGAGAAGCCATACAGTTTGCAGGCATTTCACTCTTGTGACTGTTCCTTTTAATTGTCATTTAATTAGCTATCTCATTTTTGCATCATTCGCTTTTTTGAAGTTAAATGTTTCTGTGTTGCTTTTTTAGGTATCCCCTCCCCCACACACACATACAGAATCACGTAAATTTAAATACATTGTGGTCACTATTACAGGGTGGATCAGTTACATTCATCTCTTGGAGCAGCAGATTCTGTGCACAATTTGGGACTAAATCTAGAATTGCCTCTCCCCTCGTGGGTCCCAGGATTAGCTGCTCCGAGAAACATTGACAATGTCTAGAAATTATGTTTCTGCATCCGTTCCTGAGGTTGCACGTTCCCATTCAACATGGGGATTGTTGAAATCCCCCAGTATTATTGGGTTTTCTGTTTCTGTCGCCTCTCTGATCTCCCTGAGCATTTCACAGTCATCACCACCATCCTGGTCAGGTGGTCGGCAGTATAACCCTACTGCTGTACTCCTGTTATCCAAGCATGGAGTTTCTATCCATAGAGATGGGATAGTTCTGATTCATTTAAGATTTGTGCTATATAGGACTCTATGTTTTCTTTCGTATATTGCCACTCTCACACTAGCACATCTACTCTGTCATTCCTATATATATATATTTTAATTGGATTACCTGGCCACATTGTTTATCATCATTCCAACAAGTTTCTGGGGTGCCTATTCCATCAATATTCTCACTTAACACGAGACACTCAGCTGTACCTATCTCAGTATTTAGACTTTTTGCATTTGTATACAAGCACTACTAAAATCTGTCAATATTCAACTGTCTGCCTTCATGGGCGGTAATCGAATGCGACTCTTTTTTGTTTGACTGGTTTTTTTTTTCAGGTCCTACGTGGTCTTTATCAGATTCTATCCTTATTAGGAGATAGAAAATCCCATTTAATAAATTTCCCCCAAGGGATGTGTCTGTCCAAACCATGTGCACCTCCGCATGTCTGGGCTCTCTCCCAGCCCTTAGTTTAAAAATCCTCAATAGCCTTTTCAATTTGATTACCAGCCCTCTGGTTGTGTTTGGGTTTAGGTACAGCCCATCCTTCCTGTATAGGCTTCTCCCTTTCCAAAAGGTTCCCTGACTCCTATCCAACCTAAAATCTTCCTGTGAACACCAGGATCTCATCCATGTAGGTCTGCCTCTCTCCAACTGGCAGCATTTCAGATAATGCTACCATGCAGGTCCTGGGCTTCAATCTCTTACCTAACAGCCTAGGTTTGGTCTCCAAGACCTCTCCCCTAGCTTCCTCTAAGTCCCAGGTACCAACGCCACCAGCTCCTTCTCAGCGCTCAAGTTTGCCTCAGTGTCTCAAAAGGTCCGCAGCCTTCATACCCAGCAGGCAATTCACCATGAGGTTCTCCCAGGCATCACAAACCCAACTATCTTTATTTCTAAACTTCACCCCCCAATCACTATTACCTGTCTCTTCCTAATAGAACCATAGACTCTAAGGTCAGAAAGGACTGATATGATCATCTAGTCTGACCTCCTGCACAATGCCAGCCACAGAACCTCATCTACCCACTCCTGCATTAGACACCTAACCTAGGACTGAGTCACTGAAGTCCCCAAATCATGTTTTAAAGACCCCAAGGTACAGAGAAACCATCAGCAAGTAACCCATGCCCAGGGTTTAAAGTAAGGGGAAATGCACCGGAACGCAGTTCCAGGGCCCAAAAAATTGAGGAGCCAGAGTTCCGGAGTCCCTAAAAATAGAAGAATCCAGCGGAACACATGTTCCGCCCTGCCTGGCTGCTGGCAGGTCCTACGCCCCACTGTTGTTAATCACAATTATTATTGTGTTATGCAGTGTTTGCTAGTTTGTGACAATCATTGCTATAGACATAAATGACATATAAAATTATAAATATTTTTATGGAGCGATAACCGATTCATGTGGTACTGAGAAGTGTTACAAATGCCTACCTGGGCTGGGGCCTGCATGTGCATGAAGGGGGCCCAGACAATACGGGAAAGGGGCCCGGAGATTAGGAGGGTTCCAGGGCCCATCTAATTATACTTTAACCACTGCCCATGCCCCACGCTACAAGGGAAGGTGAAAAATCCCCAGGGCCTCTGCCAATCTGCCCTGGGGGAAATTCCCCTCCTGACCCCAAATATGACGATCAGCTAATCCTGGGCATGTGGGCAAGACAATTGGGGTTCCCTCTTCCAGACAGGTACCTTCAATGTGAGAGGACTCCACAACATCATCTGCAAGGAGGGTCCCTACTATGGGATCATTTCCCTCCACTCCAGTGTGATGTTCTCTCTCCCTGAGACTTTCAACCTCCTCCACAGCATGGAGGCTGTCAGACAGGGGGTGGGACTGCTGCGTCCAGGAAAGTCTGTGTCTTTCTTAGCTCCTTCAGTTAGACACTGTGGTGTCCAGATCTCATCTTCAGTCTCAGAGGATCAGGGGTTGGTTTCACCGAATACACGCCCTGCCCGGGCATTGAATCACATTCGGCGCAATCCACTGAAGGGCCTCCACACTGCTACTGGGCCTCGCCTGAGGTGTGTTCACTCTTGCAGGGGTTTCATTTCTTTCTGTGCCTGCTCTGTGTATGAGTTGGGTTTTTTTTACCTTTTGGGGCAAGTCATTGGCCTAAGTTTACAGAATGTTTCATACCTGGCTCTCACCCACCCTTGCTAAAGGCCGTCTAGCTGCTAACTTGTTCAATGACTGAGCCTGCCCTGAGCGTGCTCCAGCCCCACAGATTTCCCTGCGCCTGTTTCAAGCCAGCCGGAACTGATCTTTCCCTACAGCTGCTCCTAACTGGCTGCCTCTGGGGCACCAGAACTTAGAGCCCACACCCCATCTGCCCACTAGCTCAGGAACAAGGACAGGCTGGGGGTGGGAGGGGGGCAGGAGAACAAGTGGCCACTAGCGCAAACTCCTCTCCAGAATCTGCAGCTGAACCCACAAGCAAACACCCTAGGTCCTAGCCCTGCTGAGGACCCATGTAAATGAAATTCCTGTTTTCCCCAGTTTATTTTTAACAACCAAGGAAATTAAATGCAAAGAACTGTGTTACAGGAACATTAAGATGGCACAGTCAAGCACACAAAATTTGGGGAATTCAATGGTTAATAGTGACTGAACCCTGCCCCCGCACTCCACCCGTAGGTCTGCATTGTGATCTAGTTAACTACATGATCACATCCTACTTTTCCTACAGGATACCAGCCTTGGTATACAGCACACCCAGATCAGTGTCCCCACTTGCTGCGCAGAGACCCCTGTCTGAGATTGGGGATCCCTTTGAGGCTCTGAGCGCTGGGCAGAGCCCACAACTGAGATCAAGGCCTCCCCACTACACTGGACCCACTTCCTGACAGAGATCAGGGTCTCCCATTGCACCAGGAACTGTACAGACAACCCCCACCAGCTAAGATATGGCACCAGCCCCCCAAACAGCTCTGAGTGAATCAACAAAGAATAGGCAAGGAAATGGCACTGTGGTCTGCTTCCACCCACCCTGTGCTGCCAGCTAGAGCCCTGTGGACAGAAGGACAGACGCACCCCCAACCCACTCACAACTTGGGGAGCCCCTCCCCCTCATATCCCATGCCCAGTGAGGGAACATCCCTGGCCCCTCCTAACCCATTATGAAAGGGCAGTCGCTCAAGCAGAGCTGAGTTCCTCAGGGAGGCTTTCATGTGGAGACCTGGACACATCCCCACCACCACTCCCAGGGGCAAATCCATGCCTCCCATACTCCCCCTAAGCCCCACATACACTCCCTACCCCAACCCACATGTTCCCCAGCCTGCCCAGGGAATCCTGACCCCAATACAGTTCCCCTCTGCTCCCTATAGGCCATACATCCTCCAACCCCCAAACACACCCCATAATCACTGTACTCACACATCCCCTACTCTGTACAGGGGACCCAGATCCCAATACACCTCCTCTCTTCCCCATATAAACCATACCGCCCCCACCCCACATCCACTAGATGCACACATCCCCTCCCCAGCCAGCACAGCCTATACCCTCCCACCCCCATCCCCAATCCATATCCCCTCCTCAACCCCACACAGCCTATAACCCCAACTTCAGTATACAGTCTCCCCCCTTCCCCACACAGCCTAGACCTCCAGTACAGCGCCTTCCTTGCCCACACAGCATATAAACCCATTCCCAATACACAGCCTCTTCCCCTACAGAGGACCATTTGACCGTAACCCCATTGATAGCTCACACACATACACACACCACATTGCTATTCTGATGCCTATCAACCCCCACTCCACACCAGCCCCCCACCCTCTGCCAGGGGAAGGTAAGAGCTTGAGAGGGGGTGCCGTAGAAGCAGCTGGGGGAGGGAGAAAGATAGATGGGGAGAATAGCTGGGGGGGATTAGTAAAGGGGAAAAGGACGGATCCCCCAACACACAGGGCTCAGAATGGGATGCACTCACCGTCTGCCCCCTCCCACTGAATGCCGCCACCACCCCCCCCCATCCTCCTCGCATGGCTGGGGGTAGGAGGCGCTGGGAAGGGGTTGAGGGATGGAAGCAGGAAGGGATGGAGGGATGGAAGCAGGGATGGATGGAGCAGCACCTTGTTGGGGCGGGGCCGCCCCGACCGTGTCCCCTCCGATGCTGCTTCCCCGCCTCCCCCTCCCTCCTCCACCGGCGGTGCCGCGATCCTTTCTTCCCTGCTCCGCCGGCCCCGGATCCTTCCCGGCTTCCGACGACACCGCGCTCCGCGTCCCTCCTCCCCCGACGTTGCTCCAGTCCCTCCTTCCGCCGCCCCCGTAACCATCCCCCCCCCCCCACGCGCCCCACTGCCGCCCGGCCCGGCCCCGGCTCCGGCTCCATGCGCTAATTAGGGTTTCCAGTCACACGGCGGTGCAGGGCCTGCGCTGCTCTCCGCCCCCTGCCTCCCCCAGCCCTGGGCGCCTCCCCTCCCCCGCCTCTCCCCCCAGGGCACCCCCACCTCCCGCTTGCTCTCCTGCCCCTCTCACCCAGGGCACCTTCTCTCCCCGCTCCCCAAACCAGGAGGGCACCTCCCCTCCTGTCCCCACTCTCCACCCTGCTTCCACCCCCAAACACCTCTCCTCCCCAGCTCCTGGTTGCCCCCCAGCTCTATCCCACCCCCCTGGCTCCAGGTCCCTCACCACACCCCCGGCAGCACTGTCCCTTTCCCTGCCTCCCAGCTCAAATCCTGACTTTTCCCAGTGAGTCAAGAGGATAAAAAAAATTAGCAACACAGGAGTCAGCAGGGCTGGCCAGGGCAGAGGGGCCACCTAGGCCGGTGTACTACTGACAGTGCCAAGCCAGGGCCCTCCTCGCCCACTAGCCCATCTGCATAGTCCAGTGTCCCGCCTCCACCCACACCCAGAAGCAGAGCAGGGGCCCATTGCTCCCGACAACCCGGCGCTCGTGATTCAAGCCTCAAGAATGGAGAAACTGGCTTAAAACTCAGCCCGGGCTTTCCTGAGCTTGCAGAGGAACTGCGGGCTAGTCACTAGAACAGCAACCATCACCCTGATATCTGGGCACCTCATCCTCTACTGTATTTATCCTCGCAATCCCCCAGGGGGCGGGGCAGGGCAGCCCCACTGAAAGGTGGGAAAGTGAGACAGAAAACAGGCAAATGAGGACCCCAAGGTCACCCAGGAAGTCAAGGGAAGAGCAGGGACTTGAACCCAGCTCTCCCAAGCCCCTGGCTAGCGCCCACATCACTAGACTGTCCCTCCTCCAGCTCCTGGCAGTTTGAACTAAGGATGGCCAGCATCAGAAGCAAGAGCCCCAATCCTATGCCAGCGGGCCTCCTCGGCTCAGCATGGGGTGTCTCTCTCTAGAAGAGCAGCTCTAGCTCGCCCACCCAATAGGGGCTGGGTGCAGGAACCACTGGCTGACATCCCCCGGCTTAGGCTATGCAGGCGACCAGGTTCACTGATGCTACTGTCTCACTGTCCCTTGGCTATGACTTGCCAAACACAGAAGACAGTGCTTCCTGCCACCCACGTGCTAGGAGCTGGCTCAGATTTTCCAAAGGGCCTGCATGGCTTCCGAGCTTTATTTCCAAAATAAAGTCGGACACCTCGGAGCCGGTGGCAGTTGCACGTCAGTGGGGATGGATTACCAAGCTCCTTACACACCAAAGGATGCAGAACAATGTGGGCCCTCAGCATCGGACCACTGGCAGTAACAGGCAGACCGAGCAAGGCCTGACCCCACGGGTTCCCTGCCGAGTATCCTGGGCACCTCTCTCCGGCCATTTGCCAAGAGCCTCGGGCCCAGATCGACAGACCTGAGGGGTGACAAACTAGCCCTCCCTTTGCATTTCACACCTGGCTCACCTGGTGCTCCCTGCTCCGCTTACTAGCGTCTGGTTAGAAACCTGCTAGCTTCCACCCTAAATTTACCCAGGGCCTGTTCTCGTGCCCATTTGTTCTTGCACCAAAGTTGAGCTAAAAAACAAAAGGCTCCTCAGCTCCCTGGTGTCTGCACCTGATCCCTTTCCTAGGTCTGGTCCACACTAGGCACTTCCTTCGGCACCACTGTGTCTCTCCGGGGTGAAAAACCCGCCCCCTGAGGGAGGGAGCTGTCCCAACCTAATCCCCAGGGCAGAGTCATGACGAATTCTTCTGTGGACCTAGCGACTGCATCTCAGGGAGGTGGTTTACATGTGCTCCCCCATCGGTGCAGGTAGCGTCTACACTGCAAGGGTACGGCTACACTGCTGTGGCATTTTATGTGTGCACATAACCGTAGGCGCCTAACTCTCCTTGCAGCGTATAGAAAGCCAGGGCAGCTAATTGGGGAGCTGAGGGTTGAGAGAGGCTGTCACACATTTAAGGTAAGGGCAGCAATTTCCTGATCAAGAGTGGAGCCCTTGTTGCACCAGGTGCTGCCCTGACACCCAGCGCAAAACAGACCCTGCTCTGAGGCGCTCATCAGTGATCATCTAGCACAAAGCACACCACAGAGTTTAACGAGACCTACCAAACCCTTCCTCTAGACAGGCAGGAGGTGCAAACAGCTTTTAACCCCTTCTTCACTGGACAGAATTTAAACTGGGGCCCTGCCTGATCCATCACTTGTTAGCAAGGCCTGTCCCCACACACATGGATGTTGAACCTAGGAGAGTTACAAAGCACTCAGGACACAGGAGCAGCATCTCCCACACACAGACATCAACCTCGCACACCAGGCCAACTCCTCTTCTTCAAAAGCAAGAGTAGAAAAGCAGCAGTGAGAAGAATAGGACCATAACATCCAAACACAATGGTTAGCCACCTAAAATCACTGCCACTATTACTCCAGCTTTTATGTATATATTTTGCATGGTCAAAGTGTGTGTGTACATAACAACAGATTCAAACTCCACCTAATTCAGAGATTTTTCCTGAAGAGAATCCCAACCCAGAATGGGTATCGGAGAGCAGAACTGGGAGCCTGGGGCCAATTGACACCGACTCCCTACACAGAACCATGGTAAAAACTCCTGCTCCCAGCACGGAAAGGACAGAATTACAGTGATGGAGGTATCACCCTTAACGAGTCCCACCCTCACCGCAGCTGGTATGGTTTGTAAAGCCCCAGCTCCCAGAGTCAGGTGGTAACCTGAGTTTCTCTGCTGACGCTTTTTAAAAAAGATAGTAACTTTCTTGCTGACATGGTCACAGAAAAGGCCTTGGAAACATGACTCCAGCACAGCCTAAAAGCTCAGAAACCAGCAGGCAAAGAGAACGCACTCAAAAATTGTACTTTTTTTTTTAAACTCGGGGTTGGCGACACTGTATCATCATCTCTTTTTACACCTTTAAGCCACAAACCAGCTGCTTGCCTAACTCCTAAGGAGCACCAATGTTGATCTCTCCTTTGCACTGGTAAACCCAGCCTGACCCTGGTTTGTCCCAACAGTGGCAGCCCACAGCCCCTTTGATATTTCTCCACTTGAGCCATTTCATTCTCGCCAATCTCCAACACTCACAGACCACAGAAATCATGAGACTGGCTCCCAAATCACGAGATTATTTAAAAAACAATAAATGTTGGGTTCATTTAATTCACCTTCTGGGGTTTCAGGTGGTGTTTGGTGATGTTTGTAAACTTCTCTTTCCCACCCCTTAGTCTGATTCCCATTTAATCCCAGGACTCCAGCAACTGGCCTTTGAGAAATCCAAAATACCACAAGATTCACAATTACATTGCAGGAGTTAGTAGCATTGAACAGCGTCTCAAGACCCCAACCGAGAGCAGAGCATCCATCACCCCAAGCACAGCTGCTCAGACCCCTGAGGTGGTCCTTGCCTGGAAGAACTCACAGAGCAAAGACTACCTAAGAACCGAGCACTCCAGCCATATCCCTGATCCATTCCCTATGTGCCCCGGGGAGAAGAGAATCCATCCATTGATTATTCCCCTCTACTTGACACTGGTGAGGCCACATTTAGAGCACTGGGTCCAGTTTTGGGCCCCCCACTACAGGAAGGACGTGGACAAATTGGAGAGAGTCCAGCAGAGGGCAACAAAAAAATTTGGGGGCTGGAGCACATGACTTATGAACTAAGGCTGAGGGATCTCAGCTTGTTTAGCCTGCAGAAGAGAAGAGTGAGGGGGGATTTGACAGCAACCTTCAACTGCCTGAAAGGGGGATCCAGGGGGGATGGAGCTAGGCTGTTCTCAGTGGTGGCAGATGACAGATCTAGGAGCTATGGGCTCAAGTTGCCATGAAGCAGATCTAGGTTGGACATTAGGAGAAACCTTTTCCCTAGGAGGGTGGGAAGCACAGACTGGGTTACCTGGGAAGGTGGGGGAATCTCCACCCTTAGAGGTTTTTTAAGTCCTGGCTTGACATAACTGGCTGGGATGGTTAGTTGGGGTTTGACCTGCTCTGAGCAGGGGATTGGACTAAATACCACCTAAGGATCCTTCCAGCCCTCACCTTCCTCTTCTATGAGAGGATTTCAGGCCAGAAAGGCACGTTAGCCCCTCTAGTCTGACATCTGCACAAAGCAGGCCAGTAACTTGCACCCTGTTATCCCTGTATCAAGCCTAATAACTTGTGTTTGGCCCACACATCTTCCTCCAAAGGCATCCAGCCTCGACTTGAAGACCCCAAGGGATGGATAAGTATGGTCCAGCCTGCTCTTAACAGCCTCCAATGACAGAGATTCCCCCACCTCCCTAGGTAATTTATTCCAGTGCTTAACTCCCCTGACAGCTGGTAAGTTTTTCCTAATGTCCAACCTCAGCCGCTCTTGCTGCAATTTAAGCCCATTGCTTCTTGTCCTATCCTCAGAGGTTAACGAGAACAATTTACCTCCCTCTTCCTTCTAATAAGCTTTTATGTACTTGAAAATTGTTGTCATGTCCCCCCACCCCCACCCCCATCCACTCTTCTCCAGGCCAAACAAACCCAGTTTTTTCCATCTTCAGTCAATGTTCATTTATTTCCCCCTACCCCACCCCCCCCGCCCGCCATCATCTCTTGTCATATTTTGATTGCAAGCTCCTTTGGGCAGATACTGTCCTTCTGTTGTGTTTGAACCCTGCCTATGCCAGTGGGGCCTGGGTTCACAACACTCTGGTAATACAAATAAACAATAATATACAATAGCCACAGTAAACAAGGAGTCTTCTGGCACTTTTAAAGACTAACAAATTTATTTATCACATGAGCTTTCATGGGAGAAAATCCTACTTCGTCAGATGCTTGAAGTGGGATTTTCTCCCACGAAAGCTCATGCAATAAATACATTTGTTAGTCTTTAAAAATGCCATAGGACTCCTTGTTTGTTTTGCTGAACTAGATTGACATGGCTCACCCTTTGGAAATAGCCACAGTGCAGCTTTTCCAGACTATCCCCCAGTCCCTGGGAAACAGGAATTAGCCACAACCGAGCACCTCACTGCACTTTGCCCTAGTGTGAGAGCTCCCAGAGGCAGCTAGTTGTCATGTGCAGCACCTGAAATGACAGGACCCCCTGATCTTAGTGGGGATCTATGGAGCCCCGGGCACAACGGATGCACCCCATTTCAGCTGGAGCCTCTAACTGCAACCAAAATCATTCTCTCACTGTTAATGGGGGAGAGTTGCCAACACTGTATTCTCCATCCACCCGCCCATCCTCTAACACACATGGGGGGCTTCAAATGGGAAGAGGGTTATGCACGTTTTCCCCCCCCCACTTCATTTTCTTTTTAAATCTCCTGGTTTGGGGGGTCTGTTTCACCATTCTTGAATTTTTGGAGTGGCTGAGAGCAGATGGGATACAGTGGGGGTCTGTCAAGAGATGAGGATGGAGTAGAAGGAAGGGTGGGAACTGGTGGGAGCCAGAGTGGGCATCATCAGGGAAGACTGGGTGGGGGCAGAAGGGGCAGGAGCTGTTATGATTTGGACACAAATTCAGCTATAGAGTGGGGGGAGGAGAAGATCAAAACTGAAATGAGTTAATTAAACATCAAATTAATTACCCAGCAAATCGGTTCTGGAGCCGGCGAATTGACCAGAGGGAAGTGGCTGGGGGGATCAATACAGAAATCATGGATCCGGGGGGAGTAGTAGAGGGAGGGGAAGGGTGCAGCACTGGGAGTGGTCAGAGGACCCTGGTGGGGGGGGTCGGGCAGACCTCTCCTGGAGGCTTTTGCACTTGTTCTAGGTGCCAGAAAATGTGGCCTGACCTCTTTTAAGCAGCGGGTCCTGTGGCCTAGCAGGGTGGCTACAGCACCGAGCTGACTGCGTGGTCGCAACACCACCGAAACCCAGCAAGAGAGGGGGCAACTGGGCCAAACAGTGCCACGGCCAGGTAAGTTGAACAGGATGCGCCTGGTGCAGAGGCCGGGGCCGTGCGGCAGGGCAGCGTGGGGCATGCTGGATGAGCAAGGCAGGGCAGAGTGGCGTGCTGGGCACTTGGCAGGAGTGGCCTTGGTGGCCCCATCTCGGCCACAGCACTGCCCCAGGAGTGGGGAGAGCAGGGAGCTGGGAGGGTCTAGGTGGGTGGGGGGGGGGGGCCAGGGAAGCACAGCAGCTATCTGAAGTCCAGGGTGGGGGCAGAGACCCAGGACTAAGGAGGCCAGTGTGGGACCCCAGGATGCCCAGAGACTTGGGTTCCCAGTTAGTTATGGCCAAGCCCCAAGAAGGTGGAGCACTGTGGGTGGAAGGGGAGCGCTGGTTACTGAGGGACTGGGGGTGGGGGCCCAGGTTAACGAGAGACCAGGGAGGCTGCGGTCACTTCCCAAGACGTCTCCATCCCTTTTACCTGCAGGAGCCTCATCCCCACCCCAGGCACTGCACCCAGGCCCCTGCCCCAGTCACCATGAAGGCTAGGGCCGCCAGGGCTAAGATGAACAGCTGGGAGGAGTGGGGCATTCAGGGGTTCAAGAGTCCGAGTTACTAGGGCCAATGATTTGGAGGATGACAGGCTGGTGGTTGGCATCAAGGCAAGAGGGTCAGGGTTCAGGCTGGTTCTTAGCGGGAATGGAGGGGGAGGGTTAGGGGGATACCAGGGGTGCTACTTGGGGCAGGGCTCAGGTTATAAGGGGTCTCCATGGGACTAGGGATCTTCCCTTCTAGCGCAGGTATCCACTAAGGCATTCGGAAACAGTGGGAGCCCATCGTCAGTCGCACCCCCCACACACCTGGCCCTGCACAGGATGTTTGGTGGCTATCTACGGCAGGGGCACACCGGTCACGTGTTCTGCACCGTAGCCCTCAGCAGGGGACACACAGCGCGTTACCCGTACTAACTCACTGGGCCCGTGTCAGACACGTTAGCTACCCAGGAACTCACACTGCAGCCTGTTATCCACACAGGAACTCACTGGGATAATTGGCAAACACATTATATCCACACCTCAATCCCCGGCTCATGTGGACATGCACAGTTCTCCACATGGCAACGGGGCACCTCCAGCCTCACAGCAATGCCCAGCCCCAGTTCTGCTCCCAGTCCCCAATCACCTGCTCTTCTAGTGCCAGACTTCTGGCCTACTGCCCTTCGGGGGCAGCAGGGCCACAGCCCACCCTGCTGGAGAGCACAGGGGTCTCAGCCCAGCCCGGCATAGCCCTGGGGCTCAGGTCCCACTGAGCAGCAGGAGAACACAAATCCACTAAAGCCCATGCCATCTCCAGAGCAGTGAGGGCTGGGAGTCGGGACTCCTGGGTTCAAATGCTGGCTCCATCACTGGTCCGATCTTGTGGACCCCTCCTGATCAGGTCAGCGTGCAAAAAGAAAAGACATCTCTATGGAGGGTGTTGTTTCCATGCCCCTCCTCCCATGGCAGCCTCCCCACCCCACCAGGGAGATGTGCAGGAAAGGGGGCAGTAATCAAGATTTCGGAGACAGGGAGGTGAGGCAGTTACTGAGCCCTGCCTGGGGGGGCGGGTCAGTTCTGTAACTTTGACCACAGCCAGGACTCCTGGTTTCTCCTTTATCCAAAGATGTGGCTAGAAAGGCAACAGGGTGCAGAGAGAGAGAGAGGCTTCATGGCAAGGCTAGGATACAACCTAGGAGCCCCAGCTTCCAGCCTCCCCCAGCCCTGACCATTAGACCTTGCTCCCCTCCCCCAGCAGGGAGATAGAACTCAGATGCCCTGATTCCCAGCCAATCCCACCACACTCATGCTCAAATCCACTAGACCCACTTTTCCCCAGGGATCAAAACCAGGGCTCCTGACCCCCTACCCAGGCCAGAGGCAGAAGTGAGGATTCCAGACTAGGGGGTGGGGGATTGGTGGTGGAGAGTGGTGTGAAATGAGATGGGGGTGGAGCTGGGCACAGCAGGGAGAGGTGTGGGGGGATCCTCGCCAAGGCCCATCCCCCCCACTCACCCCCACCCCGTCTCAATGTCAGCGGCTGGAGCAGGGCTGCCTGGCAAAGGGGACGTGAGGAGCCTGCAGATGTAACACGATGCAGAGACGCTCTCTCACAGCCCGCTCCCTTCCCCCTCCCAGCCGGGCAGGACCGGACTCCTGGGTTCCAAACCCACCCTGCTCCTGTTGGACACCTCCAAATGCCCTTGGCTAGTGGCCTTTTTCCAGCTCCCCACCCTCACTTGAACTCCCTGCCCCATTTCTTCCTTCCCCCTTTTGTGAGAACTAGCTTTTCTCTTTCTCCCCCCCCCCCCCCCCCCCCGCCATTAGTGCTCCCCATCCATTACAGACACACAGACCAGGCCAGGGCTCTGCCAGGGTCAAGAGATTTAAAATTACAGGGCCTCACGATAAATGGGTTCCTGCATCCCCCCACGCTTGAACCGCAGCCCCCTGCTAGCCCAGCCCTGGGCTCCCCCCAGCTCTGCCGGTGCCCCTCCTTCCCAAGTCCTAACCTGCATCCCCCAGCTCCCCACAACCCACTCAGCTGGTGCCCCTCACTCCTGAACAGCAGCCTTTCTCCTCAGGCTCCATTACTCCAAAGATCTGCCACTTCTCACACTTGTGCTTCTATGGCCGATGCTAATGTCTCTCTCTCTCTCTCTCTCACACACACACACACACACACACACACACACACACACACACACACGTGTGCGTGCGCAAGCGTGAGGGCATCCTGGAAGGCCAGGGCTCCTGCTCTGGTCCCCTGGGGCCCCGAGTGGAGCAGCAGCCTTCACTGCTGAGAGTTGGAGCAAAAACCAATACTACACCTCCCAAGTCCCCCCACTTCCCTCAACACCCACTGCCCCTGGGGACCCCAAACCCCACAGCAGCTTCTGCCATCTGTCCCCCCCACCTTGCTCTCCTTCCCGCATCTCCCCTTCCCCAGGCTGAGAACCTGCCCCCCCCACCAATCTGGTCCCAAACATCCCCAGCCTGCCTAGCATACCCTGCCCAGCTCCCTGCTGCCCCCGACACCCTTTGCCCCAATCCCTCTCAGTAACCACCTACAACCTCAGCCCCCACACTGCTACCCCCCCCAGCACCTCCAAACCTCCCCAGTCACCCTCAACAGCCAAATCCCACCCCTTCACTCTGGGGGAATCCCCCTGCCCAGGGTCCCCCCACACTATGGGTTTGGTTGTGAGGGGTCACATATCTCTGGGACTGAGGGGTCCCATCTCAACCAGATGCGGGGGGGGGTCTCAGAGAAGACCCATAAACTTGCCAGGAATGAGGGTCAGGTTGCTACCCTGGGAGGTGGGGGCTGCTGGAGGAAGGGGAGGAGGGAATGTGGAGGCATAGGGTTCATTGCACAGCAAGGGGGTGGGGAAAGCCCAACTCATCATGGGGGGGCAGCGACAGGCCCTGCTGCAGTGTCACCCCCCCCCCCCACCGTGTTTCCATTTTCTGTCCCAACCCTGTTTCCATGAGCTCCAGTTGCCGTGGAAACGGCTACTGAGTAGCACATTGGTTTCTCCCTGGCGACTGCTCCATTCCCCTACATCCCCCCCAATCTCCCCAATCTGACCCCCACCAATCCTCCCTCATGTGCCCCTGACCTGACCCCCAGCCCATCACCTCTCCTCCACATCCTCCCCTGTGAACCCCTCCTCCAGATACCACTGGCCTGACCCCTCATCCCCCCACACCCTACAGTTCCAGCCTGGATCCCCCCAGAGCTCCTCTTCCCACCTGTGAGCCGAACCAGGCTGGAGTGGTCACTGCAGCAAGAGCCATGGGGCTGCAGCAGGGGACAGCCCCCACTTCCCCAGCCTGGCCTGTGGCCCCTGCACCAAATCACACCCATCCTCATGGGAATCCCAGCCCTTACCCCCCCCCCCCATGCACCAGAAAAAACTATCCCTGCACTGGCCCCTTGCCCCCCACATGTGCACTTCCACTGGACCCGGCCCCTAGACAAACATGCTCCACCACCCCACATCCAGCTTCTCAGCACTGGTTCTCCCCCTCCCCACAGCAGGCCCAGTGCCTCCCTCCCCGCCAGCAGGGCTCAGCACCTCCCAGTGGATCACACTCCCCCCAAAGAGTTTGATTTCCCCCCAGCCCAACATCCTGCATCCCCAGATTCCCACCAGTGTGCAAATGAGGGAGCCACTTTTTGCACACTCAACCCCCCCCCCCCCCAAACACACACATCCCGTGGCCACGTTAGAGAGGCCTAGGAAAGCCAGGGCCACTAGGATGAGGACAGGCAAGGGAGGGGGTCCAGGGAGGATTGCAGGGAGCAAGTCCCAGTGGAGAGGGAGGGGGGCAGTGGAGGGAGTACAGGGATGCTGAGCCAGCAGGAACAGGGGAGAAAGTGGCAGGCAGGTGAGGAGGAACCTGAGGATACTGGAGGGTAGTCTAGGTTGGAGGCCTGAGGGGGAGGGGCAGATGATGGGGGGCAGGTGGGAGGGGGAATGTTAAGATGCTGGAGGGGAGCCCAGATGGCAGGCCTGGGGGGCAGGTGGGAGGGGGGACATTAAGATGCTGGAGTGGAGTCCAGGTGTCAGGCCTGGGGGGCAGGGCGGCAGGGGGAATCCTCAGGATGCTGGAGGGGGTGAGGACTGGGGAGCAGGAGGTGGGGGGCAGGAGGCAGGTGGAAAGGGGGATCTGAGAATGCTGCAGGGGAGCCCAGGGGTGGGGGAGGCTCAGAAACGGCGGGGGGCAGAGATGGGGGCAGGGGATGGGGGGGCGGCGGTGGCGTCCCTGCTCCGAGGTGATACAAAGGGTCCCCCCTGCGGCGCAGCGAGCCGGGCACTCACCGGAGCGGGCGGGCGTTTCGGGGGGAGCATCCCCCCCCTCTCCAGCGCTGGGGGGGTCCCCGGCCCCCGGCCGGTCACTGGGCGCTGGCCATAGGCCCCGGAGGGCGGCGGACGGGGCGCGCGGGCCAGAGTCGGCGGAGCAGCTCCGCGCTCCGCGCCGCACGTTGGATGGTGCAGAGAGTCTGTGAGGCCAGCGGGGACGGGAGCGGAATACTAATGGGGCTGGGAGGAGGGAGGAGGAGGGAACGAGCAAGGGGGGAGTGCAGGGAGACAGCCAGGAGCTAGTAAGTGGGGGCGAGACAGGGAGAAGGGGGTCGATCCTAGCAGATCTGGGGCCCCAAGTCACAAACCCTCGCACCCCAAAGGGCAGGACCCAAAAAGGAACCCGGCCTGTCTGCCACACCCCTACTTGGGACCACCCACTACTGAATCCCCCATGGCCCAGTACCCCATTCCCCAGAACCCCCAGGGCCTGGCCTATGCCAGCACCCCAATCCCCAGAATCCCTGGTCCCCAGCCTGTGCCAGCACCCCATTACCCAGAACCGCCCAGAAGCCAGTGCCATATTCTCTGTTACCCAGAATCCCCCGGACATCCCTCAAGCCATTCCCAGCCCCAGAGCCACATTCCCACCTCCATTACTCAGAACCCAGTGGGGGCCCCACCTGGTCCCACAGCACCCCAGTCCCTGTTACCCAGCTTCCCCAAGGGCACCCATTTTCCATTACCCAAAATCCCCCAAATGACAGTAATGCCTCTACCCACATGACTCTAGACCAAGTGCCCCCCCCCCTTGCTGTGGGGACCCGGCTGCTCCTGATTTCCCTAACACCCTGTTGCAGCCCCAGGCTGAGCTGCAAAGAGGAACCACGCGCGAAAGGTGTGAGCTGGAGCTGCTGTTGACGCAGGGCATAAATTAGCAGGGCCAGGTCCCGTGGTGGGGCCCAGCCCAGCAAGCAGAGACAAAGGCAACACTGCAGCTGGCTCTGGGGGGGGAGTGTGCAACCATTGCTACTGTGCAACAGGAAGTGGCAGGGGGGACTCAAGAGGAGGTACTCTCCAGTCACACTCAGCACTGCCCCTGTTGCCCCAGTGTGGCCCTAGGGGGTGCTGTGCGGCAGGGAGCAGGGAAGGGGGTCCAGCAAAGGGTGTTCTCTCCACCTGTAGGGGATTGCAGTGCAGTAGGGAGCTAAGCAGAGGCTCCTTCTCCAACAGATCTGTCCAACCCCCACTAGATCCTCCACAGGCCAGCATCTCCTTCCCTGTCACCTAAAATCCCTCAGGGCCCAGCCCATGCCAATGTCACATTCCCTGTTACCCACAATCTCTCCTGAGGCCTGGCCTGTGCCAGTACACCATCCCCTGTTACCCAGAATCCCCTGTGGGTCCTGGCCTGTGCCAGCACCCTATTCCACCATGTTACCCACAATCCCCGAGAACTTTTCCCAGTGGCCAGGGACATAGGCCTGGCCCAATTCTGTGTGTGGCAGAGTGGGTGCATCTACACTTAGAAATTAAGTCGATTTAAGCTTGCTTAAATCGACTTAATTTAATCTGCGTCTACACTACATTTTTCTTAAGTCAATTTAAGCAGCTGCTTAAGTTGACTTAAGGAAAATTTAAGTCGACTTTATAAAACTTCGTTTTAAGTCGACTTTGCTGGCTAAGTTGAATTTAGAAAGTCAACTTAGCCAGTGTGGACGTAGAGTAGCCCTAAGTCAACTTTAAGTCGATTTAGGGGGCTTTAGGGCTTCCCCACTGCCCTCCCTGCCAGGGTGGCTGGCATAGCCACACCCTGACGTGCCCCCCACAGGGCAGGGCAGGGCAGAGCCCTGCCCACCCTGCTCCTATGACCCTCCTGCCAGGGTCCCTGTCCCCCTTTGCCCCATTGTACCAAGATACAATGGGGCAATGGCTGAGCCCCTTGGCACGAGGTGCCCCCCATGCCACCATGGACCTGTCCCAGGTCCACCTAGCCCCTAGAAGTCAACCTAGGAGTCCAGTGTGGATGCTCTAGGTCGATTTGGCAGGGTCCCCTCTAAGTCGACTTAATTTTTGAATGTGGACATGCTAAGTTGACTTAAATTAACAAGTGTAGACATAGCCAGTATTGCTAACCCAGCTCTCACATCCCAGCCAGGTGGTGGAGGGTGCTCTGCACCCACTGGGGCCAAGGGTAGCTGCTGAGGGGAGCTGGCCCCCATCCTGTTTATTAGTTTTGTGTTCCAGTTGTGTGTGTGCAGTGTGGGATCTGTGTTCCTACACAGTTGTGTGTATGGGTTAGTGTGTTCCCCTCTACTGCATGGCGTCCTCGGCCCGTGGGTTTGCGCTCTTGTCCTCTGCACACAGCTCCAGGTGGGCTATGAGGAGCGCAGTGTGTGTGTATTTGAGTGTCCGCTTTGGTGCACACTGCCGCAGGCCTTCGGTGGTGCACTGGGGGGTACGGGAAGGTAAGCGTTGTGGTGACTCTGGTCTATTACACTCTACCCCTCCCCGCAGCCCTCCTGTCCTGCCCTGCCCCACCTCCCTCCTCCAGCTAATTAACACCCCCCACCCCGCGTGCGCCGCCTTCCACCCCAGCTCTGTCCTGCACCGTGCACGGCTGGGACCAAAACCCCTGGGGCCCTTTCACGCCTCCGATGCCGGTCGTGTTTGGCGCCAGCCCAGCCATTCATACGGTGACCCCCCGCCCCAAAGGGGCCGGGCTCGGGTTACGTCCGCGGCGCCTAGCCTCAGCCTCCCCATTGCTGGGAGAGGGGCGACACCTGGTGGGGAGAACGGTGCTCTGCAGCCGCCGCCGGTACCGCAGTAGTGTCAGAACCCCACCCCCCCAGCTTGGTGTTAGGGGGCGCTGTTCTGGAGGGAGTGGGGCGGGGCTGGGGGCTGTCCCCCGGTGCTCCCCCCGTCACAATACGAAGTCACTGCACCTCGTTACCTCCCCAAAACTGGGGTGGAAATCCAGGCACCTAGATCTCCCCCCACCCGCGCACACTGTACCTAGCTACTTCCCCAAAACGAGGGAATCGAACCTAGATAGTCTAGCACCTACTCGCTACAACTACTGCACCTTGCTGTCTCCCCGGAGCTAGGGAGCGAGCCTAGGCCCCTAAGCCCCCCGGTCTCCTTCCCTCTGCTGTGCTCAAGCAGCCACCAGGGGACATCCCCCGACCTGCCCCAAGGCTGCAGCCTGCTCTGGGGATTGTGGGGCTACAAATGCTGTGATGGAGCCAACCGGCCTGGGTCAGGGGTGGGGCCCCCCAGTCAGGTGGGCTCCAGAGCCGGAGGTCCCAGGATTAGCACCTTACTCTTGCGCTGCACAAGGCCACAAAGGCTCCAAACCTCCCAGACATGCACCGTCTGACATTCATCCCCACGCCCCCTAGCTACACATCCGGTGCTCCATCTGTCCCCCACATCCAGGGACCTGTGTATCCATCTGCCCCACACATGATGCCCCTCTATCTTTCTCTCTGTCGAGCTCCATACACCCCCTCTCGCTATATATCTATTGAGCCCCATTCAGCCAGGCACAGCCATCCGGCCACTGTGTGTGTGTGTGTGTGTGTGTGTGTGTGTGTGTGTGTGTGTGTGTGTCCGTTGACACACCCTGTGCCTGAGTGTGTCAGGCAGGAACGTGTTCCTCCATGTGTGTGTGTCTGTATTGAGCAGAGGCCTTGGGGCTCAGCACTGGCAGGTTGTACGACTGTGTGCGTGTGCAACTGTCTGGTGTCCCTGAAAAGATAGAGCAGAGACAGGGCAGTTTGTCTGTCTGTCTGTCTCTCCCCCAGGGCTCACTCACTCACTATCACACACACTCTCAAACAAGGCATCTCCCTCATGTGGGCCGGACCTCAGATCAGGCCCTGCATCATGCCAAGTGCTTCCCAGACCTCCTGTGGGACTGAGACACCCCTAGCCCCCTCTGCCACACAAGCTATCCCCCCATTACCCACCCCCAGACACCCACCCCTGCAGGAGCTGTCTTTGCTCCATGCACTCCCCTCCTCCCCTTTCCCCGACACCCTGTGCCCCCTTTGTCCCCTATACCCTGTGTGCTTCCATCCCCCAGCCCTCCCTCTGTGCTCCCCACAATTGAGTTCACCCCTTCCCACCAGCCCAGTGCCCTGCAGACCCACCCTTGGACCCACCTGCCCACAGCTTCTGGAGTGCAGATTCAGATAAGGGGGGGGCTCAGTGCTGCAGGGGGAGGGATTAAGGGGATCCAGACACAGCACCTCCCCATTCCCTGGGAGTCCTAACTGTCCCCCACCACCTTCCCCTTCTTCCTCACCCCAACCCCACAAGCCCTGCCTGCAGAGGTCCCCAATATCCTCACCTCCGCACTTTCCTCCCCTGATTCCCAACCCCGCTCCAGCCCCAACCTCCTTCTCACCTCCACTCCTCTGACCCCCACCTCAGAGCCCCAGTCCCAGCTCCTTCACCCCCACCCCCTTACTCACCCAGACAGGCCTTGGGAGGGATGTGCCAAGCTTCCCAAAGGGACCTGAAGGGAACAGAGCTCAGGGCTAGGTCAGGCTGGCCAGTGTATGAGTGACTAGGTCAGTGTGTGAGAGAAAGTGACAGTGTCTGTTTGTGTCTGGGTATGAGGGAATCTGTGGGTGTGTCAAGATGCCTGTTGTGACCCATGACACGTGCTGTGCCACTCTGAACATGCACACGTGTGAGAGAGAGAGTCTGTGTTGGTGCAGCCTCTGAGTGTGTTACTTGTGATGACGTTTGTTTACTCTGTGTGCTTCTGTATATTTTGCTCACTGCTCTGCGTGTGTTTCGCTCAGCGCACCTCTGTTTTGTTGCATCTCTGTGTTTGTATCACAACTTGTGTCAACTTTGTGTTGGGTTTTAGTGTAGGTCCTGAGGCACTCCGTTTGTGCGTCTGTGTGTTTTGCTAGATGTGCTTAGGTGCCCTCAGATGTAAGAGTGTGTGTGTGAGAGGCTGTAACCCTGGCTGTCTCTCACTTTTGGGGTGTCTGGGGGGACGTGTGATACTTTGGGCCTGGCTATGTGGCAGAGGGAGCACAAGGGATGCCCATGTGCCTGAACTGGGCCAGAACCAGTCCCATCACAGAGCAATATCAGGGGAGCCCCTCACTGTGGGGTGCAGAAAGGCAGTGGTGAGGTGGGTATCTGTAGCTGTGCCCCACCTCATTTCAAAGGCAGTGACTAGTGGGTGGGGGGGGGACAGAGGAGGCCCTGGAAGGAGACAAAGGCCTGGGCAGGAATGGAGGATGGGGATGTCTGGGGGGAAGAGGCCAACCCTCTTTTTGCCCCCAAGGGCTGGTGGGGAGGGAGGCCGAAGAATGGGTCACTGCTGTAACTCCCAGTTAAGCTTCTAACAAAATCTTCTGCTGGGCTCCTGAGAACTAACACACTCATCGGACACGCACACAGGCTGGGAATCGCCCCTCACTGCAGGGTGGGGACGCAGCCCCCTTGGGGCATGTGGAGCTCCCCAGAGTCCCAGGAAGGGGGCTCAAAGGGGCAGCTCAGACAGGGCTGGGGGCTGCACTGGTGGGATGAGACCAGAGTGGGGCAGACGCCGAAGAGTCAGAGTCCTGCTGGACTGCATCCGCAACGGGTCCAGAGCCCTCCTGGGGACTCCAGCCCCACCCCCACCGATACACATCCTATGTACACCCTCCCATCTACCCATCCCCCTACATACCCATCTCCAGCTTCATCCCTCCGACCTCCCCCCAGCCTACCAGCTATTTGCACACCTACACACACCTACCCGCTTCGGTCCCCCCGGTTCAGCCTCATTCCTGGATTTCAGTCCTCCCCCCAGCTATAAATAGCCACTGCCGGAGCCGCACAGTCCCGGCTGAGGGTCTCCTCATGAGCCCCCCACATCGCTATGCACCGACGGGTCTGCAGGACCGGGGGAGCCCAGTGACTCAGCGACTGGATCCCCGAGGCCTGCAGGGAAGAGGACCCCCCCCCACCAGGGCTGGGCGAGGGCTGCGGGTGATGGGGGGGGGGGGGCTCAGTCAGCGGCCGAAATCTTAATGTACTACTGTACTTGGCTGCAAGGGGCTGGAGCTGGGCCGGGCCGGGCCTCTCTGCTCCGCCTTTCCCCCTGTGTGGGGAGCGAGACGTAACGCCGCCCCCGCCCTGAGCGCTGCAGGTTGCGAGACGAGTGGGAGCCAAAAATAACCCAGCGCCCCCGCCCCGCCCGCCGCCAGCTCGGGGGGCGGGGCCTAGGATCTAAAAATAGTTCCCAGCCGGCAAGGTGCCCCTGCCCCCCCAGGAGGGAGAGGCATCGCAAGGCTGGGGGGAGAACCCAGGCGTCCTGGCTCCCAGCCCCCACCCCGTGCTAACCCACTGCACAACACAGGTACGGCCAGGCATGATCCCTGCAGCCAAACATTGTCACCAAAGGCAGATAGTGCTTGGGTTTCTGCCCCAAGCCAAGGCCTGGCTGACCTGGGGAATCAGGTCTCAGCTAACTCTCTGGTGAGATCACTGGCATTCATGGGACCCCCCGCCACCTTTGTTTGCTGTTGGGCCCTTGGAGCAGGAAAGAAGCTGGCTCCTGAGCCCCAACTAGTGTGGACAGTTTTCTTCTATCTGTACCCTTATGTCCCAAACTGGCTTTCATTGGCATCTCTCCCTCCAGCTCTGTGAAATTCAGCTGTCAGGCTTCACCAAAACCCAGTGCCACGCATCCTGCTACAAGGTGATGCTGGATGAACCAGGGCTCTGTGGAGCCAGCAGCTTGGGGTGTCCAGGGACCAGGTGTTGGAGTGTAGCAGAGTTGGGGGAAGGAGTGTAAATGAGGATCCTGCCAGACAAATATGGGAGGCTCACAGAGGCTGGGATGGAGGCGCATGAGTGGAGCCAATAGCTATTGAAGGGTTCCCACAGTGGGCACAGAATGGGAGCCATCCTGCCAGTGGGAGTGGTTCTATTGGGACACCTTGGCACACCCCAGAAAGTGTCACACGCCCATTGCCCTCCCAGGGCTGTGGATAGAACCCAGGAGTCCTAGGAAAAAGGGGCCTTGGGGTTCAGGTCTGGGAGGAGACAGGACCTCTCTGTTCACATGACCTTGACGGTAACCAGTTTGCTGGGGCATGCGCATGTGCGCACACACACAAACCCCCACCCCTATGGGCCATCTCCGGGGAGGGGGAGGGGGGAATCCTCTCCCCCCCATCACCCACCATGGTAGGGATGGACTCTACCAAGGCCCTGCAAAGCCAGGAAGCTAGACTGGTGCCTTAGGGCCTCCCTGCTGCTGGTGGCACATTATGGCACCTCCCTGGGATGAAGCCAGAGATACCAGGTATGGCAACATGCAACTCTGGGGACGTGAGTGTGCAAAAGGAGCCCCTGTGCAAGGCTAGGGGGCATGGGCAAGGCACTAGACCAGTGGTTCCCAAGCTGGCGCCGGAGGGCAAAAAGTGGCCCTCAGGGACTTTCAGAGTGGCTGGCGGCTCCCCTTCCGCTGGCTGCAGGAAGGAGTCTGCTGCCTAAGGAGACAGGCGGCATTTGTTAAGTGAGGTTAAAAGACTGGTGCAGGCTCCTTGGTGCAGTCAAGGTGATGGGAGACCAATGCTCCCGTCTCCTGGCTGTAGCAGGGAGAACAACAAAGTGCTCTGCTTGGGTCCACAGGTGCTGGGTCCCTGCTGGAGCCAGAGGGAGGGGAGCACTGATCTGGCCCCTGGCTGCCAAAAGGCGCCACTGCCTAGGGACCCAGGCACATGGGGCTACAAGACGCATGCGCTTTCCTTGCTGATGCCAGGGAAACGGACAATCACTGAGGAGGTATCCTCTTTTGCTGAATTCCTTCCATCTGGCTGCAGTGGGGGTGGCCTGCTGGCAGAGACTGGTGGCTGTTGAGGGTTGTAAAAATATCTTTGGCCCTCAAGCCAAAAGAGTTGGGAGTCACTGCACTAGACACTAGCCCCAGGATACAGACAGAATGAGAGAAACCGAGGGCTGGAAGGTCCCCACCAGAGGATACCATGACCAGCCCCTGGACCGACACAGGACCAGGAAAACCAAGAGCCAGCCTACCCAGGGGGTTCATCTGACCAAACCAGTCCTTAGAAGCCTCCAGCACCAGGGATCCTATTTCCTCCCCGGGGACCCCGTTCCACAGCTTAACTCGCCTGATGTTCGACATTGGATAACGGGCCAAACCCCTCTCCCTTGCTGCTGGTGGACACAGGGAATCAGTTGCTCCCCATCCTCTTTACAGCTGCCCTTAACAAATCTGAAGACCAAGTTCTTCCCCTGCCCGGTTCTCCATTCTCTGAACAAAACTTAAATCCATGTCTATGACTCCAAACATGCCGGGGGAAGGTGGGGTTTGCTAAAACTTGGAGCATTTTTGTTGCTGTCCTTCCAGGCTCACTCCAGTTCCTCCACCTCTTTCCTAGAGTGCAGTGCCCCAAACTGGACACAGCTCACCAGTGGAGGCCTCTCCGCTGCCAAGCTGAATGGGACAATTATGTCCCATGTCTTACATGCAATGCTCCTCTGTATGCAGACCAGAACAAGTCACCTGTTTTGCACCAGCTTTGCATTGGCTCACTCACTTTGCGACCTGCACTCACCCCGAACCCAGAGCCTTCTTCAGAGCACTAGGCCATCCCCACACTGCAGCCGTCCAGCTGATGTTTTCTTCCGAGCAATGTACTCTACACTTTCCTGGACTGAGATTCAGCTTGTGGATTTCAGGCAGAAGCACCACGGGGATCAAGGGCACAAGTTCTAATCCTGGCAGCGAAAACACCCGCCCCGCTTCCCAGCTCACTGCCCTTTGGGCGGGCAAAGGTCACCAACTCCAGCGTCATGAACCTGGCCACCGTGCATAGAGATGTGGGGGCCATGGCCACCAGTCCTGGTGCACAAGTGTGTGAAGCCATCTCCCCTCCAGGCAAGACCCCCCGAGGTGTCGCTGTCCAATAGGGATCAGTCCCAACACTGGGCTCTGGAGTGTGCAAACATCACCCGGCTTGTGCAACCCCCTTCTCCCCACTCGGTACCAGGCACACTCGTGTCCCAGAGAAAGAGCAAGACCAGCACCCCAGCCGGGTGGGGGAAGGGCAGGATCCTGATTCCCATCAAGCCCTCCTCAAGCAGCAAAACTGAGAAGAACTGACCCTGTCCCCCATCCGCAGTCCCGATCACTGCCGCATCCCCACGCACAGGGAAGAGTCCGGCCTGCCCAAGGGAAAGATGGAGCAAGCCCTGACCCGGGTGGTGAACTGCACCCAACCAAAAGCCCCTAGGATGACCCTGACACTTCTCCCTTACACCCCATCCCCAAGAGAAAGGAGGGTTCATTAAAGATTCCCGCTCCCCACATAGAGACAGGATATAACCCAGGAGTCCTGGTTTCCAGCTCCCCGCCCACATCCCCACTCCACCCACTAGATCCGAGTCCCCTCCCAGAGCTGGAATAGAACCCAGGAGTCCTGGTTCCCATTGTTCACCCTGCTCTAACCACTAGACTCCACTCCCCTCCCAGAGTTGGGACGGAACCCAGGAGTCCTGGCTTCCAGCTCCCCTCAGGGATTTCTGCTCCCCTAGAGACGGGGAGGCCCTTTATAATCTGGGGGGCAAAGGACAGTGACTTGCTGCAGGGAAGATGGGAGGGGATGGGGACCCATGGAATCAATGGGGCCCTTGGAACCTAGCTGGGGGGTCAGGGAGACACTGGACCCTGCCGTCGCCTCTCACCAGGTTTATTGTTAAGGTCACATTAGCAGTGGCTCTGAGCTCCAGTGGATGGTATTGCAGAATGTTATAGACAGAACCCCACCTGCCTGGCCCCGCCCCTCCCCTCCCCTCCTGCCCAGGAGGCTTGGTTGGGGGGGATCCCCACAAAGGGGGACGGGGGTCTATGGCTTTTCCAGAGGGGATTCCACTTGGTCGCGTTGATCCAGGTGGGTTTCTTGTTTGTTTGTTTTCCTCCTCACAGGCTTAAAAACAAAGACCCAGGAAGTCAGGGGATGGATGGACAGATGGTACAGACAGACAAACACAGATGGACAAACATACAGACATGCGTCAGGGACGGGAGGGCAGAGGAGGTAACACTCCCAATGGGGCACAGACATGAACCGGATCCCTAGGTTCTCCAAGATGGATTCCCCCAAAACACAAACCCCTATACTCTTGGGGGGCATCTGGACACCTGGGTCCTCCTCCCCACACACACACCAAAGGTGGGGGGAATCATGTTCATGCAAACCACAGAGAAACACGTGGGGGGGAGAGACATTTTCCCCCCCCCCCCAAGTCTAGATCAAGCATGAGGGCCCCTCAGGGGGAGAAGCATGACCCCCATTCAGTCAGGGGAAGCCAGGTCTTGTGGGGATCGTTGCAAACAGCCCCCCAAATGGTTCAGTCTTTGCGAGCTAACAGCCCCCCACAGTGCCAGGGTTTCCTCTCAGAACTGAGTTGTGGGGGAGCAGGAGCCAATAGGGGGTGGAAAGAACCTGTCAAGAGGTCCCAGCTCTTCAAGATGAGATGCAGATCCCTGGAAGCCTGGGTTCACAGTGCATGGGTGTGGCTAAAGCCAGGCATCGCACCCCTCCTCATCCCCCCCAGGAGCGGGAGGGTGGCAACCCACACCTCCTGCGACATGCAAGTCACTGAGTAGAAGGGGGCGCCGAGCCTGTGCCCCCCCCAAAACCAGCTCCAAGGAGGGAGGGAGCATGGAGACAGCGCGGTCCTGGCTTCTCCTATGGCTTTGAGAAAAGGTGACAGCCCCCCAATGCACACGCACGGCTCCTAACAGCGCCTCCCCCTGGATACGGAGAACAGCGTGGAACCAAGGAGAACAGCCACGATCCTGTGGGGGAGAGAGAAAACACTCAGCTCTGTGGTGCCCCTCACTCCCACCCCTCAGCCTCCTGTTCACCCAGATACTCACAGCCCCTGGGGGTCTCTGCAGGGGGGAGGGGGTTAGTCTGAGTGGACGCTCTCGACTACGATGCTGGGTTTATCGCGCTGCACACTTTTGGAGATGTAGCTGTTCAGGGTTTTCTCCTGGGAGGGGGAGAGGGTCAGAGATGGCACCAGTCCACCAGCCCCTTCTCCCCAGTCCCCCCCACACACTCGTGACCCAACCAGGCCTCCACAGCCCAACCCCCACAAGTGGCTCTGTCTATGCTACCACTGCCCCTCTTCCCCCACAGTGTCCCCTTGCCCAGCCACATCTCCTCCACTCCATTGGCGATCCCCCCTTGCATCTCCCTGGCCCCAAAGGCTGACCCCCAACCAGCTCCCTTGCACCCCAGGACCACTCCATGTGGGGCAGCACCCCCCAGTACCCCCAACACCCATTCCCCATAGCAAGAAGCCCAATGCATCCAAAGGGTCACAAGCAACTCATTCACACCACATTCCCTGCTCCCGTACCTCCACCAGCTGGTGCCAGTGCTCAATGGGTTTGCGGGGGTTGGCCAACATCTCCGCCCAGTGCTCCCGGCCTGGTCCCTCGGCATCGCTGCCCACACGGCACATCCCGATCACCTCATTGTGCCCGATGCTGGGGGATGCAGAGATGAGTCAAGGCTGGAGCTCCACCCACCCCACCATGGGGACCCATGGCTCCTCCCAGAGCTGGGACAGAACCCAGGTGTCCTGGCTCCCACTGCCCCTGCTGTAACCATTAGACCCCACTCCCCTCCCAGAGCTGAACTTCTCTAGTCCTCGTCCCTCTGCCAACCCCGGCAGTGGGGCTGTGCTCCCCAGGTCTCACCAGTCGTAGTCCATGACGGCGATGGTCAGGCTGACGTTCTCAGCGCTCTCGTGCGGCAGGTCGAAGACCAGGGCCTCGTTGTAGCTGGGGTTCAGCGTGTTCTTTTTGATAGACGTTTTCCGCTTCTTCAGCCGCCGCCCCTCACACATGAGTGAGGCCTTGACGTAGGGGTCTGGGAGGACCAGGGAGGGGGGTCAAACATAGCCCAGTGGGGGAGGGGTGCAGCTTCACGTCACCCAGTCCCAGCCCCTCCGGTCGCCCCTTCATCACCTCCTTCAGCCCAGAAGCACTTGTGCGTCCCTAACACCTTTCTCCCTCCCGCTCCCGTAGCATCCCCTCCAATCCGGCACAGTCCCCCTCTCCTTCCCCTCCCCCAGCAGCCCCCAAACCCAGACCCCTCCATCCCTCACCTGAGAATCCGGTCAGGTCCATGGCTTTGAGGTTGGAGGCCCGTATGATGGTGACCGTCAGGCGCCCCGCCGTGGGCAGGTAGCATAGGGAGAAATTCACCTCCCCCAAGTCGGCTTTCTCCTGTGGGGGGCACATGAGTCAGGATGGGCAGGGACGCTCGGGCACCAGCAGCTGCCACTTTCCCGGCCTGAATATTTCATGCCCTTTACCAGGCCGGAGCCATTTCCTGTCCATTAATATTAATGGCCTGCTCAGCCTGGGCACCAGCCCAGCCCGCGTGTTACAGCCCCTGGCATCTCACCATGACCACCCCTCGGGAATGGAAGGGAGGAGATGGAGGCCCTGAAAACAGGCCGGCTTTCCCGAGTCTGCGCTGACCCCTGCAGGGTCGAGGGGCACTTGGGGACGCTATGCTGCAGTCAGGGGGGGACTCACTAGGGGAAACCATCCCTGGGGAATCAGTGCCAGCTTCGAGCCTCCAGCGCAGACATACATACACACACACACACACACACATGCACGTACACGCACCTGTTCCTTCTCCTCCCCCCACCTGATCATCAGCTGATTTCCAGTAGCTCAAACCCCAAACAACTGTATCTCATCCTGGAGAGCGTGTGGGACAGTAATAAAGTTAGGCTGGGTCGGGAGTGAGGGGTGCCAGCAGTGCTGGGGGAAGAGGGGGCAGTTAAGCGTCCAAGAATGGGCTAAAGAGGGCTGTCGGTCGAGAATGAGCAGGAGTGTAGAGCTACTCATAGGGGAGGGGAGGGGAGTGCCCCTATCTGGCCGCCCTAATTACTCATCAGTTTTATGAACAACAAATTCAGCTCAAATATTCAAAATGTCTAGAAATCAATGGCGATTTGGGGGAGAGGCCCGGGCCATAGCAGGGACGGGTTTTGGGGGAATGGGCTGTGGCCCTGGGGAAGCTGGATGAGGGCTGTTATATACCAAGTTTCTGATTTGTGCCCCATATCCCCCACTCCACATGGCACCTCTCACTCCTTGGACTGGGGCCCCCACCTTCTTTTACTCCAACATCCCCAACAGCTTGGGGGAGAGGGATCCAGGCACCGGGAATAGAGCTGAGCCAGGGAACATGACAACATGCGGCTATTCCTGGGGTTTTCTCTGAGTGGTGTGAGTGCACCTCAGTCTCCCCACATGTTACTCACGTATGTTGATGACAGGACCCAGGGATGTGATGGTTGCAGATGCCACTAGAGGGTGGATGGGCCCCTCAGCCCCAAGTCACAGACCTGGCCAGGACCCCCTGCCCTGGGTCAACCAGCTGTAACAGGTCGTGGCAGATGAAGACAAGGAGGGGTAGACACCTTGCCCAAGAAGGGGACAAAGCTCTGAGGAGGGACTAGGGGACTGGTCCGGAAGAGGGTGGCTGGGAAGAAGGACCAACCCCTCATAAGGGGTCGGGGAAGGAGGGCCTGAGAGTGGGCTCTGACTCTCTCCAGTCGGTTGCTGCTGTAATGTCTAATTAATCCACTAATAAAGTTTTTCTACACTGTGGTCCTGAGAACTATTAAACCTTCTGACTCCCACACTGGCAGAGAATCGCATCTGACTGCCGGGTGGGGGCACAGCCCCTTTGAGATATGTGGGGCTCCCCAGCATCCTGGAAAGCAGGCTCAGAGGGGCAGCTCGGGTGGAGCAGGAGAGCTGACCACCACCAAGCCGGAGTCAGGAGGCGGCTGCGCTGATGTGTGGAGACCCAGCAGGTGAGGAGTGGGGATAGCCTCCGAGCACTAGAGGCCTGAGTGGTTCCAGAGCCCAGTCCTGGGAGACTCCAGCACAGGGAGCTGGTAGCTTGGCTAGAGAACTGATGTTGCATTAAATTGGGCTGGGGATTGGTTTGAAATTGAGGAGCTAGGATGGGAGTTGGATGGAGTCCCAGCTCTGGACTGGGGAGGTGGATTGAGCTGCGTTGGATTGGAGAGCTGAACTGAGTTGAGCAAAGTTAAGTTGAGTTTGGGTTGGGGTTGAACTGAGTTAAGATGGGGCTGGGGTTGGGTTGGGCCAGTCTTTCTCCTCCTCTCCCTCTCCCCCCCCACCTCCCCATGGTCTCACTCATTGAGCTGGCCTCCAGGATGTCCCTCCAGATGGGCATCTCATTGTCCTGGTACACCAGCTAATGCAGGTTGAGTTGAGAGTTTGGTGCTGCTTGGAGTGCAACTGGGTTGAATTAAGGTGGAGTTAGCTTAGGGATCTGGTTGGGTTTGGGCTGAGAACTGGAGTTGAATGGAATTGAGATGAGTTAGGATTGAGACTTGAGTCTGGGTTGAATTGAAATGAATTGCAGTTGGGGTTGAGGATTGGGTTGGGACTGAATTTGATTGGGTTAAATTCAGTTGAGATGGGTTGGCATTGAATTTTGATTGGGTCAATTTAACGTTGAGCTGAATGTGATAGGTTGCGCTAAGGTTGAATTTGTATTGGATTGACTTAATGCTGAGTTGAATGAAATGGGTTGGGTTAAGGTCAGGAGGGATGGACATCTGAGCTGAATTGAGACAGATCGGGGTGAGATAATGGTCAGATCATGGAGCCTCTCCATCCTGCTCACACTCTCACAAGCCCCCCACCCGCATGATCTCACTCACGGAGCTGGCCTCCAGGATATCCCTCCAGATGGGTGCCTCATCGTCCCGCTCTGCCATCTCCAGCAAGTTGTCCAGCACCACCTGCCCAATGAGGTCGTGGCGGGAGAAGCGGTCAAAGTCATAGACACTGAAGTGCAGCTTGCGTCCTGGCAACTCAGCGAAGGGAACGTTGAAGCTGAAGGTCTCGTTGAAGACAGGGTTGAGCGTCTTGCGATGCACCTTGGTCTGGAACTTCTTCTTGCGATCAGGAAGCAGGTACATTTTGACGTAGGGGTCGGAGAAGCCATTGGCGTCCTTGGCCGGCAGGTCCAGCGCCCGCAGGATCTTCACCACCAGCTGCTCAGTGGCATAAGCATAGCGCAGAACGAAACTGATGCGCCCGCAAGAGGGAGCTGCTGTCTTCCGGTGCTCCGCCTCCCCCGATCGCTGCTTATAGAGCTCTGGCTTGATCTGGCCGATGCTGGTAGCCTGCTCTGGCTTGTCCTCCCCGCCGTGGCCAGCCGCATCCGGGCTAGACAGCTGTTGTGTCATGGGGCGCGGCAGGGTGTTGTATCTGCCAGGGGGGGCAGTCAGGAAGCATGCACCAAGACCAGGGGATACCCCTAACCCACCAGGGACAGATGCTACCCCTGCTGCCCCCCATCCCCATAGCTGCCCCCAGGGCACTCCCCCATGAACCCCCACACTCCTATGCACTTCCTACAACCTTCCCATGCTGCACCCCACAGGCCTGGTTTGCATCTTGCACCCCCTCCCACACTTCTCCTCCCGTGCCATGCGCTTCCCAATGCCAAGGGCTGCCAATGTGGAAGCCCAGGGACTCCACCTCCCCTCTCGCCCCTGAGACAGAGCTCTCCGTTGTTGAATCTTCTGTTCCCCTCTGCTAGGCCTCACCTGGAGGTGGGCACCAAGCTGGCCACCTGCTGCTGGGAGAGTGCATTGGGAATGGAGCCACCGCCCTCCTTGAGCACAACCTGCCCCTCCACCGGCAGGTCGGGTGAGGTCTGGCTCAGCTTGAGGTTGGCCTCAGGGTACGAGTCCATGTCGAGGTAGGAGCGTTCTGGCATCTCAGGGCCCAGCTCGACCCGCTCCACAAGCAGGTCCCCAAAGGGTGAGTGGTGCAGGTGACCATGGAGACCATGGTCCTTCCGCGGTGCCTGAGAAGCCCCCTTGTCCCGCCAGGGGATCCAGCACAGCTTCCAGGAGACAAAGAGCGACACACCCAGCAGCACGATGCCGCAGAACGTGACAATGACAGACAACAGGCTGACGGTGATGTCTGCGTAGGGGAGAGGCTGGGAGTGAGGGGAGGGGACACGGAAAGACAGGCTGGAGGCCCCAGAACATGAGGACAGGACCAGAGCCCCCAACAGCATTCTATCACCACCTGGAATGTAAATAGGACCACATCCCCCCGTAATATCCCACCACTGCCTGAAATGTAGACAGGAACGCGTCCCCCCGAAATATCCCACCACTGCCTGGAACAGAGACAGGATCACGTCCCCCCATAACATCCCACCACCACCTGGAACGTAGACAGGATCACCACCCTCACAACCTCCCATTGTGCACAGGGCACAAACAGACCTAGGCCCTGCCGTAAAGACTCCGAAGCCCTTGGGAACCAGACACGACCCCGTCACGCGGGCAGAATCCCATTCTTGCCCCCCTACCCGAGTCTGTGGGTGGTGGGTGCCCATGGTTGCGCAGGAGGTCGGTGAACTCCAGGCACTTCTCATGTTGCTCCAGCACCCGCAGGGAGAAGCACAGATCCTTGAGCAGGGTGACTGCTCTGAGGCACAGGTTCTCCTCCTCGTCGCCAGACATGGTGCCTCACCATCTGCCCAGCCCAGGGAAAGAAAGGGTGAGAGGCCCCTGGGGCGGCCAGGCCAGCGTCCTCCAGCCCACATGAGCACCCTTCAATAACTGGCACATCCAGGTGGGCCCCCACGCCATGTGACATGCAGATAAGCAGGCCGAGATCTGGGGCAACATAGCTAGTGCACACACCTGCCCTGCCCCATGCACGCACATGCCCAACCCAGAAACTTGCACACTTCCCTGTGCATGCACACATCCCACCCCACACATGCACACCTCTGCCCCATGCACACGCATGCATACCCTGATTCATGTACGCCCTGACCCATTCAGGTGTGTGAGTGCAGAGGGTGCACATGCATGGGGCAGGGCAGGTGTGCAAATGCACTCCCTATGCACTCGTGCGCACACGCCTCACACACTCACTTGCATGCCCTATGCATTTGCATATCTGCCCTGGCCTGTGCACACGCACACACACCCTGTACACTAGCACACCTGCCTCGCCTCATGCACTTGCATGTACACCCTGTCTGCTCACAAGTACATCCCACCCCATGCACCCACATGCACACCCTGTGCATTCACACACCTGCCCTGCTCCATGCACTTGCACACCTGCACTTGCATGCCCGCCCCCTCAGCCCCTCCAGCAGCAACTCCCCCATCCACACCCCCAAAGCTTCTCCCCACTCACCTGCTCAGCAGCCTGTGTGTCCTGCCTGCTCAGGGGGGCAGGCGTCTGGCTGGTACTGGTGGACCTGGGTGGAAGGCACCGGCCCAGTGAGGGTCTGGTGGGGGGATGGAGTCAGTACCGGACTTGGGGAGCTTGCGTCCGTGCAGCACGGGTGCAGGCGCCCAGCTCTCCCATGCCGGATGGCGCTAGAGCTGAGGGCGCCCCCTCCAGACGGCCCCAGGATCAGCGCCAGAGGCCAGCCGCCCCCATGCTGGGGGAGGGGGAGGGGGGCTCACAGAGCCAGCCTGGGTGCTTGAGCCCAGCTAGGAACTTGTGGGCCAGGCTTTGCCATTGGGGGATGTGGCTCAGCAGCTCTTCTTCAAGGGAAGGAGGGGGTTGGTTGGAGCCCTGGATTGTGGCATGGGAGGGTGGGTTGCCCCAGATTCACAGGCCCCTGCGGAGGGAGAGGAGGGACTCATTAGATGTTGGCATCTGCTGCACTCCACCCAGACCCCACTTCACCTACCCCTTCCACCCCCAAGACTCCACTGTACCCCAGCCAGGCCCCAGGAACCCCCCCGACATGCCCCAAGCCTGTTCCCATTCCCTACCCCCATCCACTCATCCCCCCAAGGCCCACTTCCCCTGTGCCCTTCTCCCTTCCTTTGCCCCGGCCGGACCCCAACTTCCCCCCACCCTCATATCCAGCCTCACAACTTCATCCCTTCCCCCAGCCTCACATCTCCTCTCTGCCCCCCAGGGCAATCAAACAGTAAGTGGGACAAACTGGGTAGGGGAAGAACCCTGCATATCAGGACTGGCTCTAGTTCCTTATACACCCCTTTACTCTCTGCCCCTGACCTCCCCAGCCCTCTCCCCCGTCACCTCAGAGCCAGGCGCCCACAGCGCAAGTCACCCAGGCTTGGAGAGGGGGCTGGGAGCCAGGACTCCTGGGTTCTCTCCCCAGCTCAGGACAGGATGGAGTGGGGTCTGGTGGGTTAGAGGGGGAGGCTGGGAGCCTGGACTCCTGGGTTCTCTCCTGACTCTCACTATCAGGCCTGTAGGGGGGGAGCCACCAGGGTGGGGAGGGGGCTGTACTCACAGTCACGGCAGCAGTAACAGCACAGGCCGCTCCAGTGTAGGTGTTGCTGCTACAGCCGCATTCGTCTCCCTACACAGCGCCTCTGCCTGCCCTGAATACCAAGTACTCGCCAGCTCCCTCCCCTCTCCCCACTCCCATCTCCCTCCCCCACTCACCTGGCTCCCCCTCCCAGCTCCTTCCTCCCCACCCAAGCCAGTCAGTTCCCTCCCACTGCCAGCTCCCTCCCCCACCCACATGGCTTCTCCCTCCCAGCTCTTTCCTCCCTCTCTTCCAGCTCCCCAGCCCCCTCCTTCACCTCTCCCAGCTCCCCCTCCCAGTTCCATCTTCCCATCGCCAGCTTCCCCCCCTCCAGCTCCCTCTCCCTACCCACCTAGCTCCCACCAGTATCACCATCCAGCTTCCCCCCACTACCAGCTCCCTCAGCTCCCCAGGCAGCGCTCCCTCCCTGGGGACAGACGGGCCATGGCAGAGATGGGGGGGGGGGAAGGTCTGGATTTAAAGGGCAGAGGCGGGGGGGGGGGGGGCAAGGGCCCGCCGGCCTGGCGGGCCCCTGGCGCGGTCCCTTCCTCCTATCCCCTCCTCCCCCCCCACTCCGGGCGATGGCCGGGCAGCTGCTCCCTGTCTCATCGCGTTAGGAAGCTAGGCCCCATCCGGCCACGCAGAGGGAGGCGGGCAACACAGTCAGCCTCGTACCTACTACCACGTGCATGTGTGCAAAGCCCTCGTGCACACATGCAAAGCCACACTGACAAGTACCCTGGCGCAATGCACATGTTGGTGCCCAAAAGGGCCATGAGTTCACCCACGTGTGAACAAGGCCACACAAAGATGTGCCTCCCTGCCCCAGGCAGGGATTTCTCTGCTCCGGCTCTGCCATCAGTCCCCCAGCTTCAGTCTCGGCCCCCGCACGGTGAGTCATCACATGGGCACCGCACGGGGGTGGGGCCCTCCCAGGGAAACCCTTGCAGCCAGGGGCAAGTAGTCAGAACCCAGCACAGAAACGCCCCAAGACCTCCACCCCAGGTCCTGGCTGCATAGAGTCAACTCCTGCCCCCCTGCTGTAAAACCAGGCACCATGACCCCAAGATCCCAGCTGGACCCTGACTCCCAGGGCTCCCCAAGACAGTGGGGGGAGGCAGAGAGCATGAGGCATGTGGGGCACACACGTAGGCGTGCACAGAGACACCCCTTCCAGAGCCAGGGAGAGAACCCAGGAGTCCTAGCTCCCAGCCAGCCTTGGCTCCGGTAACCGGAGCTGCCCATGTGCCACCCGCAGCCATACCTGGTCGATATGTCGCTTGTTGCTGCCAGGAGCCGGAATCCCCCCTCCCGCCCCAACCACAGGGAGATCCTCCTGCAGCCCAGCTTGGGGGGGGCTGCTTCCCACCACCGGGGGACAGGGCAGGGCCCGAACCCATCCCCAACCCGCAGCTGGGCTGTTACCAGGTCCAGGCACAGGTGGAGAGCAGGACTCCTGGGTTCTATCCCTGGCACTGGGGGAGTGGGGTCTAGTAGTTAGAAGTCGAACTACTGTCTCTGAACCCCCAGGCCCTGTTCTGAACCCTCATCCCCTGCACTGAGCGGTTCCCGGGGTTCCAGCTCCCTCTGTCATACCCACAGGCCTCAGTCCCTGCACATCGGGGCTGTGCATCGCTCCAGGGCCCAGCATCCTCCTCCTGTGCTCACTGTGCCCCCTGGAGCACCACACCCCCGAGCCATTGTTGCACACTATTCCTCCTGCACGCTGCAAGTCACTGCTCGGGGATTCTCGTAACAGGGAGACAATGGGTGGTGCCCTGAGTGTAAGCGGCACAGATGTTGCACACTCATGCCCCATCTCTCACACGACACCCACCTGGTCTCTGTTGCACACCCAGCATGAGCAGTAATGGTGTCTCACATACAGCTGGCAGGAGCAGTGGTGGGGTTGCACACTCACACTCTCGGGGGTGCTTCTCTTGCACAATCATACATGCTTGCTCTTGCACACTCATGCACACTTGCTGGGCATGCTCTCGTTCTCTCTTGCACACTCATGCACACTTGCCCAGGTGCTCACTCATGCACTCGCTAGGGTGCACTCTCTTGCACACTCACTGGAGAGCTCTCTTGCACACTCACATTCACTGAGGCACGCTCTCTTTCATTCTCTCTCTCTCTCGCACACTCACGTCCGGGGCTGGCTCCAGCTTTGCTCCTAATCACATTAGCGCCGTGTTGGCACAACAGCCGCCTGGGAGGCTGCGCCCTTGTCTGAGACACCCCCTCTGCTTGACAGGCGGCAGCCTCTAATGACACCCTGCACGGGGGAGGGCAGGGAAGAACCCTGCATGCAGCTGCACAGGGATCAGCTCCTGCAGCCCTCTACTCCTGTACATCTCCCCCCAAGGGGTAGGAGAACCGCCTCCCCCCACCCCTGCATCCCCTGTCACAGGGGCCAGGAAACTTCAGCCACCCCACCATCCTCCCTACACATTCCCTCCCCGCACCCAGCCCTTCCAAAGTGGGGCATGCACTCCAGGGACTAGAAGACCCTGCGACCCCCCTTCCTGCACATTTGCCATGTCCTCCTTGCCACCTCTCCTCACCACTGCTGCCTGGAGACCTCAAACCCCCCAGCGCCCCTCCCCTTCTGCACCCCCCAGCCTCCACCTCCCTGCACCCCCACCTTTCCCTGGCAACCCAACTCCTGGCTCATCCCCCTCTGCACACCCCACAATTCCCTTTGCAACCCCTGCACCCTCCATGGACTCCCAGCTCCTCACACCCAACATTCCTCCTTCAGTGGCCCCCCAAACCTTCTCCCCGCATCCTACTCACTGCACCCACCCACCCCACTCAGTGCCCCCAACCCCTTCCTTGCACCCCATTCACTACACCCATGCTCCCCACCCAGTGCCCCCAACTCCCGCCGCTCAGTGCCCCCCAAATCTCCCATCCTCGCACCCCAAGTCCCACTGTCGCCCCCCCTTTGCTGGATTCCCCACTCCCACGCCCCTTCCCCCACCCTTCTCGCTCATCTCCGTCTCCCCTGAGCCACCGAATCCCCCAGGCCCTGCGTCCCCGTCCCCGGCGCGCCCTACCTGCCGGGCCGCCCGCCCCGAGCCTGATGCGCGGGGACGAAGAGCCTCCGCCCGCCTCCCCAGCTCCTGCCGCTCAGAGCCGAGCAGGTGCCGGGTCTCCCTGCACAGCCCGCGCCAGCCGCTAGAGGGAGCCCGCGCCAGGCCGGACCGGAGACGCCAAGCGCCGGAGGCGGGGGCCGGGAGCTGCGGGACACGTTCACTGCGGGACACACACCTCTGCCATCCAGCCTCGCCAGTCAGTGTGGGGAGCAGGACGTGGGGCTGGGTGAATAGGGTCCCTGTATAACCAGCTCCATGCTCCTCCCCAGAGGGGCTGCATCTCAGCTCTGTGAAGGGTCCCTATATAAACAGCCCCGCCCCACCCCACCCCCTCTCCACTTCAGAGGGGCCGCATCTCCGCACAGGAAGAGCGGTTCCTGCATAACCAGCCTCCGCGCCACATGCCAGTATGACTATGGGGCTGACAGGATGGGGCCTGGACCCAAGCAGTGGGGAGCATGGCATTGTTGGGCCAAAAGATGGCCCTGTGCATACACAGTTACACCCACGTCAACACTTACAGCTGAAGAGTCAGGCTGGGGTGCAGGGAGTCCCGGAGTCTCACACGCAGTCACACACCCCTGGAGGCAGCTCCAAAGGACCGGAGGCACAAAGGGAGGAAAGGAACCAGACAGCCAGGGGGCGGACCAGGAGCGGCGGGGGGGGGGGGGTTTACCAGCAGCATGGGGAAAAGGGGGATGCATGGAGATGGACACACAGGAGGTGATGACCTGCTTTCCCCTCCCCCCCCCCAGTCCCGGATGTGATGCTGACTCTGAGCAGATGCCCTCTGCCCCACCCTCCACCACATAAGGCAGAGCAGGATCTGGGGCCAAATAGGAAACTGACACAGCTGGAGGGAACCACACCAGATGGGAATAGGATTTGACCCTGCCAGAGGCAAAGGGTGGGGGTTGAATGACAGACAGACAGACAGACGTGGGGTTGGCCTTAAAGGAATCAAACTGAGCAGAGGGTCACAAAATTGGCCATAGGAAGGGGAGCATGTGTGCATGCACGCGCATTCATGTCTGTGTGTGTGGCAGTGTGAGGAGATGCTGCCTGTCATATCACTGCCCAGCTCCATCTCACTGCCAGATGCTGATGCCAAGTGACAGCCGGGCCTGAGGGGGCAGCTACAACGAGAAAGAGCAATTACCCAGACCTGGGGCCTACTTCACATGGGCGCAGGGGTGGGGGGTGGATTGGCACAATCTCAGGCCCAGCCCAACAGCCATAACCAGACAAATCAAACCACACCCCCCTATGCACAGTCAGAGTGAGAACCCAAGAGTCCTGGCTCCCCAGGCCCCCTACTCTACTAACCCAACAGACCCCACTCTGCTCCCAAAGAACCCAGGAGTCCTGGCTCCCAGCCCCCAACTACACTAACCCAGCAGACTCCAGTCCCCCCACAACCCAGAGTCCTGGCTCATAGCACCTGCTCTGTTCTTCACTATGCTGCTCCAGCTACTGGGCATAGAACCAAGGAGTCCTGGCTCCCAGCCCCCACCCCTCTGTGCCCCCTCCCATCCCACCTCCGATTTATCCTGGGGATCCTGCAGGAATAATGGCAGGAGGGGTGAGGACTGGCCATCTCCATGGAAACAGTCTCTGCAGAGATGGGCCTAGTCAGCATTTTCACCAATCCCACCAAGCAGTAGGTCCAGCAGATGGGGAGAGAGAAGGGGAGGAGAAGGGTCAAGGGTGGATGGAGTAGGATCAAGAATGTGGGTGGGTTGGTTGGTCACGAGAGGGGCATGACAGGAGAGTTTAGGAGGCAGGGAAGAAGAGCAAACTCTCCCCTGCTGGAGGGGTGAGGCTTCAGTTCTCAGTGTGTGCCCTTTCCCCCTTGCTGCTCCCCCTCAACTTCCCTGCCTGGATCCCACCCCAGACCTGGGCACATCCCCTGGCACCAGTCCCTGAAGATACTTTAATGGGGTCCCAGACACCCCATGTTCTCGGCACTCAGCCAGATGGGCCATTTAATTAAAGGCAGACAGCAGTGCAGAGCCAGGGATTGGCAGAGGGTGGAGGAGTGGATTGCAGGCCCCATTAACCAACCCTGCTTATCCCCCCAAAGTCCAGCAGCAAACTGCCCCCTCTATACCCCCCTAGTGTTAACCAGCTGGGAACACCCCCTCCAGCAGGGCAGGGGACTGGCAGGGGGATGAGCAATGAGGCCTTTCTCCTCCAGAAGGCACTGGCCCCAGATAACCCCCCCACAAACACAACTGGCAGGGCCCCAGCCATTCTGCGGTTCTGTCTCCTGCTTCAGCTTTTAACGTAATTAGCCAAATCACCAATTAATCTCCTGAGATGCAGAAAAAATTAATGTGGGGGAGGGGACTGAAGCAGGGAAGCCCTGTCAGCTGGGAGGGAGGGATGCAGGGGTGCACCAAGTCGGAACAGAGGGGGAGGAGTGGCACACAGAGGTGCCCAGGGGCTGCAGATATCTTTAGGGGTGCAGGGGTTAGAAGGGTGCATAAGGGGTACACAGGAGGGTGCACAGTGGGGGGCTGTGTTTGACTAGGCCCTAGGGATGCTAAATCCCATCCCTGCCCCTCTGAAATCCCCCTGCGCCGCTGCTGCCACCAGCCCATCCAGCAGGCAGCTCATTAGGAGGAGGCGCCGATGCTAATTACCCAGCCGTGAATATGGGTGTGAAGGGTGGGTGGGAAACACCAGGAAAGTGAGAGGCACCAACCTGGAGTTGGTGGAGCTGGGTGATGGGGTCTGAGGGGGGTTGGGATTCAGGATTCCTGGGGTCTATCCCCAGCTCTGGGGGTCTAGTTGGTTAGAGCAGCGGGGCTAGGATGCCTGGCTTCTGTTCCAGCTGCCAACTCTCTCCCTGGCTCACTGTTGTGCAGTGGGATGGCTTCTTGTCGGTTTTCTCTCGGGTTTGGGGTCACTGGGCATATGAGGAGTCAACACTGCCCTCTCCTGCCTTGTGCCAACTTATCCTCCTTCCCCTCCCTTATCTTAACGGGACAGGGCTGAGAGTAACTGAGACCCCGGCCAGCCACCAGGGCTGCTGGCTGCTCAGGTCCTGCCCATTATGCCACCCCATTAGCAAGCACCCTATATCAAACAGGGGTCTGTTCCCCATCACCAGGTCTGCTACAGACCAGTCACCAAGGGCTCCCTCTGTCCATGACTAGGTACTGCCTGTGCACCCCTATTTACTAGACCAGCCCAGGCATCCCATCACACTGACCTTACTGTTGATGCCCCTGGCTGCATCGGGGATTGCGCACTGGGTAACTCGGGGGGGGGGGGGGGGGAAGGCCATAGTCCCGATGAAGCTCCTTTGCTCCAGACTCAGAGGCAGCTGGGACACAATAACCCCATATAAGGATGTTCCCCGGATTCAGGAAGCAAAGTAGATAACAAGCCTTGAAAGTACCAGTGGAAATTGGTCAAAGTTTGCTCTCTAAGAGAAATGGGAGAGTACTTCCACTGTTTACAAGGAGAAAAGTATTGAAGTAAACAACCTCTATATAAGGGTCACTGCAACGGGGTGGGGTGCGCATGATTTGAGACGTGCCTGTCTCCTTGTGCCTGCTTGAGATCTCAAATAAACCTTAGAGTGCTTCTCTGCCCTGGTGTGGTTATTGGTGCTGCACACTCCGGGCAACGAACCCCAAACTGTTGCTAGCCCCAGCCCATCCTCAGGCGTTCCACCTGCAACATTACTAACTCCACCCCAGGGCTTCTCTGCCTGACTGGGGCCAGCTCAGGGAGGGGACCAAGATTCGGCCGATTCTTGCCCCAGGGACAGGGGATGCTTGGTGATGGAGTAAGCAGAAGTGGGGTATCCTCCCCTGGGATACCCCAACTCTGGGAGGAGACCGCCCATCCCCTCTAGGGCCATGTGATGGCGGAGGTGTTAAGGATCTCTAGGACCTGAGCCTGTGTGTGGGGCGGAACTATATGGAAGTGAAAGGGTAAAAGTGGGCGGGGCTGTGTGTAAAGGGGCGGGGACGCATGGATTTTTTTCCCAGCCCACGCTCGGCTGAGACGCAGCCCGCCACCTGACTCATAACAGGCTGAGCGAGTCACTTGCTTCCTATCCCCTACTCCGTGTCCTGATCGGACGGATATTTTCCCACCAAAATACAGTGGTGGGAAATCGGGGTGGGGGTAGCGCCCGGATGCCATGGTGCACCCCCCCCATGATTTTATCGGAGGAGAGGGCAATGCTTTGTGAGTCCCCAAGGGACCAGCACCCACGGAGTGCTGACAACACTCAGGCCACGGCTCCACACCTCCTCAGGGCTGTCACGAGCAGCAGTATTAGTCCGTTATCCTCTCCTAGAAGGAGCGGCCCGTACTCCCATCTACAGTTAGGGTGCAGCCCTTGGGGGGGGGCACTCCCACAGCGCCCCAAAGAGGGGAATACACACAATACCATCCGGAGGGGGAGACAGACACACTCACACCCATAAATACATCCACCCCCGTCTCCGCACAGGCACGTGCGCATGCAAGCCCCCTCTTGCACACTCACTCACAAACTCACGCGGGCAGTTGCTGTATCCCATAGTTTATATTTGCAAATAAAATCAGTAAATTACATCGGTTCCTCTATACACAGGTCGGAGTCTGAGATGGGTGCCACCGACTGGTGGGGAGGGACATAGCAGGAGGGCCAGCGGGGGTGGACGGAGCGATGGTGGGAGAGGGCATTTGGTGGGGGGAACTGGATCAGTAGGGGACAAGATGGGGCAGGTGGCAAACGCATCAGTGGTGGGTGTAGAGAGGACAGACGGGGGGGGGCAATAGGACCGGTGACAGCAAGAGGGTGCGAGGGGAGAGTTTAGGCAGCGCCTCCCATCTGGAAATTGGCACGTTTTATTACATTCAATCTCAGAATCCCTGCTGGAGGTGGGGGGGAGGGGGGCTGGGAGCCAGGACTCCTGGGTTTCATCCCCAGATCTGGGACAAAAGTGAGGTCTTGTGGGCTAGAGCGGGGAACCTAAGAGCCAGGATGCCTGGGTCCTAGCTGCAACTCTAGGCCGGTGGAATCTAGTGGGTTGAAGGGGCCGGGGAGGACTAGGCGCCAGGACTCCTGGGTTCTAGCTGCAGCTTTGGGCCAGAGTCGAAACTGTCGCGGGGGGGAGGCTGCGAGGACCTCATACTCTGGACGTGGAAGGGGAGCAGTATAACTGTGTGTATGGGGGGGGAGGTAATTATACATGACACCCAAGTGCTACAGGGCTGGGCGCTGCGGCAATAACAGGGTTAGATAGGACCCCCCCTTCACCATGTAGGACCCTGGAAGGGGCAGTTAATGGGAGCAGGAGCCTTCCGAGGCAGCGCTCCCCAGGAGCCCCTCGGTAAAGGAACAATCCCCAAAAGCAGAGCCAGAAGTGTGGAGATCTCATAACTGCGGATCCCCCTCCACCCCCGGTCCAGGGCCATACTAGGAGTGAGCCCCCTCCCCTCCCAGAGCCAGAAATAGAACCCAGGAGTCCTGGCTCCCACACCCTAGTCCCGCTCTAACCACTAAACCTCACTCCCCTCCCACCACTGGGGACAGAACCCAGGAGTCCTAGCTCCCAGCCCCGCCCCCTCTGGTCTAACTATCTCTAGACCCCCTCCCTGCCCACTAGAGCTGGAGGGAGGGGTTGAGGCCCAGCATTGGGTGGGGGAGCAGTGTTTGGTGGGGGGTCTGGAAGACATTCTAGTGTTTGTCGTTTCGCTCCCTCGCGGGGGGAGTGTGGGAGGGGCCGGCGCAGAGAGTCCGACGAGATGAGACGAGACGAAAGCCCTTAGAGACGGCACGTAGCCATTGGCGGGGGGAGGGGTATATTGGGGAGGAAGGGAGCCAGGTGGCCACAGGGCACCCCAATCCTGGACACAGCTTCGCAATCCCTGACATGGTGAGAAGTGGGGGAGGCCCCCGGACGGAGCTTCACGCTGGACATCAGAGCAAAAACCGGGGCACCCCCCCTCCCCAAAGCAGTCTCAAATGAGAGCCACCCAGCCCCGGGGATGCCACCGTCCACAGTGCTGTCCATCCCTGCGGCGCCGACCCGGCTGTGGGGCAGGTATCCTGGGGCCCCAGCAACTCCCCAATTCTTTGGCAGCTGAACATCGGCGGGGGGGAGGGTCAGCCCAGAGGCCTGGCCATGGTCCCCGACCCCCCATTCAGGGGTGGGGCAGAACTTCATAGACCAATGAGTGTGGGGTAGAAATAGGTGAGGGCCCCCCTGGCTAACAGCCCCCTTAACACACCTTCAGGAAGCCCCCACCTTGTATCTGCCCCTCATCCTCCAGGCCCTCCTTTGGGAGTTTTGGAGCAAGAGACGCTAAGCACCCCAAAAACTTGCCAAGCAATTCACCCCTCCCCCCTTGAAGCATGAGGGTAGATCCAAACTCAGCTCCCCCCAAACCCACTGACAACCCAGCAAGGCACCTGCAGCCCCCGACACGTGGGGAAGTCTGACCCACTTCATAGAGCAGGGGCCAGCATGCAATGGTGAGTGTGCGCATCTGCGTGCCAGCACCCCCTGCCTAGCCAACTGTCCAGGTACAGGAGACAGTGTGAACCAGCACCAGGTCATGTGTGCATGTGCAGGTGACAGTGCAAGTGGGTGCCCAGCCAAGTATGTGTGGGTGGGCAATGATGCAAGCTGGTGAGAAGCTGAATGTGAGCATGACACTGGCACAAGCAGGTTTGGAGCAGACAATGGTGCAAGCAGTCAGAAGGCTGAATGTGCAACATGAGCATTGGTGCAAGCCCAGCTGTAATGGTGCGTGCACAAGCAGTTGTGTGCACTGATTCTCAGTGCGCAAATGCAAATCAGTACACACATGCAGCCAATGGTACATAGAGTGCACATACTAGTGATTCCAGAGGGCGCAGAGATGAGTATGTACCTGTGAACAGCACTGGAAGCCTGCACAGGTGAATGTGCACAGACAAGCAATGGTGCAAGCTGGCACAAAGCCAAGCAGTTACACAGTTCTAATCCTTGCCCAAAAGAACCCTCTGCCCCCCATGGGATTAAGGGTGCCTCTATTTCCATAGGGGGGTCATTGCTGGGGGGCCCTGGCTTTCCAGGGGGTATCCCCCCTGCGGTTTTTCCTTGCTTGGGGCGATGGGTTTTACATCCAGGCCTCCGTGTCCCTGGGGCTGCATATTGGCTCCCCTCCCTCCTGGGGTGGGGGGCAGGCTGGGGGCTCCCCCCTCCTGGGGTAGAGGGGATTCTCTCATCACCTCTCCAGGAACAGCTTGAGGGCACGGTCAATGTTCATGCGGTGGCCCACGCGGGTGACGCCCAGGTCGATGTAATCTTCCTTGGTGAGCGAGGGCAGGTGGGAGCCGTCGATCTCGTTGTCCAGGAAGCGCTCGCGGTGCTCGCCCAGCTTGAGGTACTCCAGCCAGTCGGCCACGTCGAATTTGGTCCAGAAGGGCAGGGGCTTGGCGCGAAAGGGCTTGTCCGTGGCTGGGGGCAGGAAGTGGGTGGGGGAAAGGGAGCGGCTGCCTGAGGGGAAGTCGGGGAAGGGGTGGCCGGAGGTGGGGGAGCCCCGGAGATCATAGATGCCACCGTAGAGGGGCACAGAGGGCAGGATGGGCAGGGAGGAGGGACGCGGGGCCGGGCTGATCTTGTGCTCGCTGGGCAAGGTGCCAGGGCTGGGGGCGCGGCGCAGCGCCGGCCGGATGTCAAACTCCACACTCTTCGGGGGCTTGGTGGGTGGCCCCGCTTTGGGCCAGTTGTGGAACAGGCTGCTGGGTGGCTTGGAGGGACCGAGAGGAGCCGATGCATCCTCCGGGAGCCTAGGGGGTGGGAAGAAATGGTCACGGCCAGCCCCCTGCACAGGAGCCCCCCCACACCCCATTTTCTCCCTGCAGCCAGTACTATTACAGCACCTCCCACTGGCAGAGACCAGGATGACCCCCCACAGCCAGTGCTCCTGCCCTGCTTTCCAGAGGGAAGCACTGGACACGACCCCCCAAATTTGCACAAGCAAATGAGCGTGAGCAGTGACGGGATGGCACGCAATGGATCGGCCCGGCCAGGCCTGCCCCAGGGACGTGTCTGCAGCGCAGAAATTCACCTCTTCCCACAACGGAGGAGCATGGCCCAGGTCACAGCATTTACTTCATCTAACATCCCACATCCCGCTGGCTGAGACCCAGCCTGGCTCCAGGAGGAGGGTGGGGTTAGAGCGGGTGGGGGCTAGGAGCCAGGACTCTTGGGTTCTGTACCTGGTTCTGGGGAAGGCTGGCAGGTCAGGACTCCTGATTTCCATTGCTCCATCTGCTCCCACTGGGGGGCGGGGTTTGCGCTCCCACTATCCTGCCCAATGGGAGGTCCCATCTCCCACAGGTGAATTCCCCCAATGCAGATGGACTCATGGATACACAACACAATGGAGCAAATTAAAGACAGAGAAATGGCATGAGTGGATAGCTGGGGACACGGTGGGGAAGAGGGTCCTCAGCTGTGGCAGACTCCCCCAGGGGCGGGGGAGGCTCAGTGCTCCCCAGGGTACCTGTGGGAACTTGTCAGGGAGTCAGGATTCGGGGGTGCCTTGTCGTCATTCTCAACACCACCCCCTCCCAACTGGGTGCGAGGTACAAGCTGGGAATTACCAGAAGTCCGCATGTGTGCAGCACCTTGCACAATAGGTCCCCCAACTCCTGACCTGGAGTAGTCTCTTTGCACTAGGACCCAGGGGTGAATGGGGGACCAGGGGTTGTACATGGGGGTGGAGGGTGTATGGGGGGATAGGCATGCAGCACCTGGCACAGAAAGGTCCTGACCTCCCACTCCCCACAGCAGCAATCCTTGTGAGCGAGAAATCAAAACAAACCCCAAGCAAGCATGAATGGCAGCAGAGTGGTGAGAAGCATGCACAGGGGCAGCCGCTGCTGCTTCCTCCATCCAGCCTTCCGTCCTCCTCCTCCTGCTCCAGACGCTACCTTTGCCGGTGCAGGGAGCCGGGTCGGTCGGCCCCAAAAGAGCCTGTGCCGTCGGGGGGCCGGACCCACGAGACCCCGCTCATCTGCTGCAGTTTGGAGCTGAGCTCATTGATGATGCTGGCCTTCATGGCCGAGACAGGCAAGGCCTTGGCAGTGGTAGCACCCTCCTCCCAGGGCAGGGTGGGCGAACGGCGAGGTGGGGCCGGCGGCTCCTGGGTGGGAGCAGGCGTCAAGGCGAAAACGCTCTCGGCGCAGGCGGCCACCGAGATGGTGGAGCTGGTGGGGGTGGCAGGGTCGCGGCGGGCCGGGAAGGGCCGGGAGCGTAGCTTGCCGGGTACAGGGCTCTTCTCAGCTGTGCTGCTGAAGGCCTGGCCATCCAGGTAAGTGATGTAGCTGTCCAGCAACTCGGCGCCCTCGCTCGACAGCCCTGACATACTGGACAGGGTGGAGACGGAGCTGATGGTCTCTAGGTGGTGGTCGCTGCTGCTGCGGCTGTCGATCTCCTCAATGCCCGAGTCTGTCACCGCCTCGGGGGGCTCGGGCGCCGGGATCTGGATGGCCGACACCACAGAGGAGAAGTTGACGTGGGGGGCCTCCCGTGGCTCCGGTGCCCCGCCTTGGGTCAGTGTGGCCACCTCGCTGTCGTAGGAGGTCAGGCTGGACGTGGTAGAGTCCAGGGTGGCAGGGGGGGGCGGCGGGGCAGGTGCAGGCTCTGGAGGGGGTGCGGCAGAGGGGTCCCGGCCCGTTTTGGGGGAGTCAGGCTTCTCGAAGCTGTTGGAGAACTCCAGGGGCGGCGGCAGTGGCTCAGTGAAGAGGAACTCGTCGTCCACGTCGATGGAGGGGGCAGGCGGCGGGAGGACCAGCAGGGGCAACCCGTTCTCTTCCACCCCCCGGGCCGGTGGGCCCCGAGCCCCAGCCTCGTTCTCCTCGGGCTGGCAGTTCTCCATGAAGCGCACATGCAGCTCCAGCTTCTCCGTTGCGCTCCCCTCCTCCACCCTCTTCTCCCCTGCCCAGGGGGCGGCCTTGGGCTCGGAGGGGGTCTGGTGCCGGGGGCTCCCCACCTCCTCTGGGTGCTGCTCACCCGCTGGCGCCCCCCACAGGCGCAGAACGGAGCTGCCCCCACCGGGGGATTCTGGGGCCACCTCCCCAAAGCGGGGCGAGGAGGGCCGTGACCTCCGCTCCTCTGCTTCAACCCGGCCCTGCTGCTGCTGCTGCTGCTGCTGCTGTGATTGTGACTCCTGTAACGCTCGTTCCCGGGCAACCAGTGCCAGGCCCAGGGGCGAGCTGGGGTCCAGGACCTTCCCCGTCAGCGGGTGGATGAGGGGCGGCACGCTTGCCCCACTGGACCGGGGCAGAAAGCTGGAGCAGACGGTGGTGAACGCGCTGGTGGTGCCAGCCCCCCCATAGGTCTTGGCCGGGCGCTGCTGATAGTAGCTGCTGGGAGGCAGGGGCTGGGCGTAGCTGAGGTGCAGGTAGGGCTCTGCTGAGAACATGCCTTCGTCGATACTCTTGGAGTGCCGGAGCCGGGGCGCCGGAGCCGGCTCGGGCACTTCGTCGTCAGGCGCCTCAGTGGAGAGGAAGAGGGCAGAGCGGCGGCGCGCCTCGCTGTGCCACTCGCGGTCACGCCGTGCTGCCCCGACCAGCGCTGCCCCGAATTGACTGGTGAAGTCCATGCTGTTATGGAGCGGCAGGGCAGGCACGGGGGCCGGCTCTGGCTGCCCCTCAGCCTCCATGCTGCTGCCCTGGCTGCTGCGCCCGCTGCTGCTGGTGGAGGGAGCCTTTATGACGATGGTGGGGATGGCAATAGAGTTCTTCTCGGGGGCGGGTGGCGTCGGGGTGGGCGGCGTCGGCAGCTGAGTCTGGGGGGCCGCACCCTGCTGCCTCTGTTCATCCTCCACCTTAGTCTGCTTCACCAGCGGGCCCTTGCGGCGCAGCGGCTTGGCCGGCACATACATGGCGGTGCTGGCGGCACGGGCCGGCAGGTTGTAGTAGCGCAGCTCTGGGTGGATGTGGTGCCCGCGCCAGGCCCGGGTGGCTCCTGTCTCTGCCCCATGCTCCAACTCCTGGCGGTACATGGCTAGCTTCTCTCGCCGGGCCGAGGCATCGAAAGCGGGCGGCTCCTGGTGCAGTGAGGCCGGGTACAGCTTGGCCTCGGCAGTGGGGTTGAAGGTGGAGCGCACGGCAGGCGTGAGCCGGCCCGTGGCCGAGGGCGGGGTGTTGTAGGGGGGCTCAGGAGGGGAGGTGGTGGGCGGTGGGGGGATCTCCTCCGAACCAGGGACGGACAGGCTGCGGCTAAACTTCATGGCTGGGGGAGCCAGATACGGCTTCTCATCCTCCGCTGACCCTGCGGACAGACAGACAGGCAGGGGTCGGCCAGGGATCCAGAGTCCTGAATCCCAACCCACCCCGGCTCTAACCCACTAGAGCTGACAGCCCTCTCACAGCTGGACAGAGAACCCAGCAGTCCTGGCTCCCAGCCTCTCCCCCACACTCCCTGCCCCACTAGACTGCATTCCCCTCTCCCAGTAAGAGTCAGAACCCAGGAGTTCTGCAGTGAAAGACCCCCCATCCCACCCAGCTCCCCTCCCAGCCCGGCCCACCTCACCGATGGATTTCTGGCGCAGCATGAGACCCTGGGGGGCACCAGGGGGCAGGTATGATGGGCGCTCGTAGCTGGGTTGCCCCATCCGATGTGGCTCAAAGTTGGACTGCGAAGACATGGGGAGGGGGCGGTTAACAGCAGGAGGCAAAGATGGAGAGTGGGTGAGGACATCTCGCAGGGCAGGAAAAGCTAAGAAGGCACCACAGGGCAACAGGGGATAAAGTGGTCAGGTGGTGGGCAGTTGAGGGGGCTGAAGGGCAGGGATGTGAAGACAGAGGGTGGAAAGGGGGGTAGAAATCCAAGACTTCACCTGTGCTGTAGTCCACTAGACCCCACTCCCCATCCAGACCTGATTCCCAGCCCCCCTTCTCTGCCCCGCTCCCCTCATATACCCCATTCAGTGATGCCCAGCTGTGCCCACCCTACCTCAGAAGTGAAGTAGCCCTTGGCCCCCCGGGCCTTCCCCAGGACGGGGAGCCCGCTGGTGCTGGGCCCCTCCCCCACGCTGATTGTCTGCTGGGCCGCAGCCAGGATCTCATCCAGCTTGTCTGAGGGGGGCAAAGAAACCAAAGGTGAGGGGGGGCAAGGAGGAGCCCACAGCCCAATGCAGGTCTGGGGTCATTGCACACACACACCCCACGCTGACCACAGGCAGCTCTGATGGGACAATCCATCCTATGGTTTGTCCATCCCACTCACCCTTCCACCAAGGTGTCCCAGAACCCACGAGTCCTGGCTCCCAGCTGCCCCCCCCTCCACTTCACCCAGTAGACTCCACTCCCCTCCCAGAGCCGAGGAGAGAACCCGGGAGTCTTGGCACTCAGCTCCTCCTCCACCCCCGCCACTCCACCCACTAGACTCCACTCCCCCCCTTACTTAGTGCCATCTGATAGACTGTCCTCTTCTTCTCCGTGGCCAGAGCCGGCTCATAGTCTGCAGGGACAGAAGGAGGAGACGCTGGCATGGGGTTATCCCAGGTGGGACAGCACTGCGCAGGGAGGAGGGGTGAGAGTGAGAGGTGGGGAGGGGGAACTGGAGTCTGGGAGAAGTGGGGAGGTTGTGCAGCAAGCAGGGAGCTGGTGCATGGTGGCTGGGGGAGGGCACTGGGGGGTGAGGCAGGAGAAGGGATGGGGTGCAGGAAGTGGGGGCAAGGCATGCAGGGAGGCTGTGGGGCACACAGGCATGAGCAGATGAGTTCAGGGTGGAGGAACAGAGTTGGGGAGCAGCAAGTGGGCCTGGGGCACAGGGGTGAGGCACCAAGGCTGGTGTGGGGAAGCAGGACGGACAGTGGGGAAAGCCACCAGCGCCCCCTGCCCCCGGACACCATGCCCGGCCCAGAGCACACTCACCACTCCTCTTCTTCCAGGGCGAGACTGAGGGAGACAGCGAGAGGGCATAGTGTTAAAGATGGGGCACAGGGAGGGGGAGTTAGAAGGGGCTGGGGCCCAGGCCCTGTTGTTCCTGGTCCCCACAGCTCCAGGCAGATCCTGGCCTGGGTAGGGCTCTCCCCACGAGGAGCTGGCATGGAAGCTGGGAAAGAACTGGTATCCCCACCCCACCCTCGCCAGGCTGGCCTTTCTCCTCCCATCCCCCAAATCCATGCCAGGGGCTCTTCCCAGCCCCAATAAGCCAGGGGTTCCCCTGCTGCTCCCCTCCTCCCCCAGTCCCAGGGACTCAGACACCATAGCCCAGAGGCACAGATGGGAGGGTCATACCTTTCTCCACTGCCAGGTGCCAAGGGAGTCCAGGGAACCAGAGGTTGGAAAGACAAACACTGTGAGACTCCTGCCCCACAGCCCATCCCCTTCCCCTGCCCCACAGCCCATCCCCTTCCCCCACAGACCCCGCCCCTTCCACCACACCCCTGCACAGAGCCCTCCCACTCCTTTCTGGGGACCATCCCCTGCCCCACCACAGACCCCCCACACCCACCCCACATTCCATTCCCTCTGTGGACCTTCTCCCACCACCCACCTCAGCACAGACACCCTCCTATGACCCCCACATCCCACTCCAGCACAGAGCCCTCCCCACATCCTCCTAATTCCCCCAACAGCACAGACCCCCCAACCCCTTACCCATCTCCTCCAGCTCAGAGGTCATGGATTTGGACCGCAGCGAGATGGCTGGGGGGGGCAGTCGTTTTGTCTGCTGTGGAGCCGCTGTGGGGGGGGGCAAAGGGAGTCCCAGGTGAGGTGACAGACGGATGGCCACTGAGAACCCCAGCCCTAACCACTTTCCTCCAAGCACACAGCCCCACTCCCAGAGCTAAGACAAAAGCCAGGAGTCCTGGCTCCCAGTTCCCCCTCCCCCCATGAACTACTAGACCCCACTCCCCTCCCAGACCTGGGGGTGGAACCCAGGAGTCCTGCCCCCCCTCATGTGGAGGAGATGGGGGAGTCACAGTACCTTTCTTTCTCATGGCCTCTTCCATCTCAGGGTTCCTGGTTACCATGACGACCTTCACCATCAGGTTGTTGCCCCCCTGGCGAATCATGTTCACAACCTGCCGGTGCCCCACCTTCACCACATTCTGCCCATTCACCTGGGGGAACAAGAGACGGGGTCAGGGGAGACAGTGTCCCGCACTCCCGACCAGCAGCCCTTGCCATCCCAGCCTCCCCCTGCCAGCTTTGCCGGCGCCCCTCAATCCACGGGAGGAGGTGGGGAGCAAACCCCCATCCCCCCAGGGGAGCCTCCCTCCGCATACCCCATTACCTCAATAAGGAAGTCCCCCATGCGGAGGCCGGCTCGCCAGGCCACACCCCCCTCATCCACAGACTCCAGGTACTGCAGGGCGGGGAAGGCTGGGGTGGGCGTGAACTCCTCAATGGGGGTCTGCGCTGTGGGGAGAGAGCGAGGTCAGCGGTGGGAATGGGCAGGGAGTTTGGGGATCTCCGGCAACCTCTCCTCCAGGCAGCTCCTCTCCCTGCAACCGTCTGTGGCAGATCCACTGTGCCCTCTCCCATCAGTAACTCCCACACTGCAGGACTGGGACATGGAGGAAAGTGCTTAGAGGCAGGACCCTCCCAGCCATGGGCCCCCGCTGCCCCCAGCGGCCCACTCACCCTTGGCTCCACGCAGGACGAAACCGAATCCCTCGTTGTCTTTCTTCTGCAGCAAAACCGTCTTCTCTTTAATGATGTAGTCGCTGTAGAAGGGGGAGTGGGGGGGGGATGTCAGGGGGCTCCTGAGCTCTCAGCACCCCACCTCCCCATGCACTGCAGCTAGAGGCCCCATTGCACACCACGTCAGCTGCAGCCTGGAGCCGTGGCACCCCTCCTCCCTGCACACAGGGCACTCATCACACTGCGATGGTGCCCCCTCCCCACCTGCAGGGTGCTCCATTGTGATTGCCCCCCCCCCGCCTGCACTCAGTGTGCTCATCACACTGCAATTGCTCCGCTCCCTGCATGCAGTGTGCTCATACTGCAAATGCATGGAATACGCTGTCCATACATGCCAGTGCAGGGACTGACCCTCATGCCCGGCTCTCCCACTGTGCTCACAGAAAACCACCACCCTGCCCCCAGCTGTGTGCAGTGCGCACTCACTGCAGACACGACACAGGCCAGTAAAAGGTGCTCACACTGCAATCAGATGCCCCTGGCTGGGTGCAGCAAACGCTAGCTGCAGTAACCGCCACATGCAGTGTGCTCACATAGCAATCCCAACCACAGCACGCTCCAACAGACGCCCAAGTCACACTACCATCATGGACCCACACGCGTGGCGTGCAGGGGGCTCTCACTGTGATTAAAGTGCCCCTCCCCGCACTGCACAGGCCCTGAGACCATAGGGAACACGGTGTCCATGCAGCCTAGTGCAGAGACAGAACCATGTGCAGCATGCTGACTGTCATCACGGACCCATTCGGCAGCCAGGGCCTCTGCTCGCACTGGAATCACAGATACCTCACACAACCTGCAGTGCACAATCACTGCGATCTATCCTTCCCCCTGCTGTTCACAGCACACTGACACTGCAGTCATGGGTACCGCAAATGGGTTGCAGTGCGCACTCACTGCAATCAGTCCTCCCCTGCTGTCTGCAGTGCACTCACACTCCAATCATGAGTATCATACAGGGCTCATAGTACACACACACAGACTCATGCAGTGTACTCCCACTGCGATCATGGATACCCTCAGTAAGGTGCAGTGAACTCTGCCTATCACAGACCCTCCCCGCCCACTGCGTGCAGTGTGTTCTCACTCTTCTGAGATCCAGAGTAGAATCCAGACCCTACCACTAGCACAGCTCCCCAGCACGGCCAGGCCCCAATGGCATCACCCCTTTAACCCCCAGCTATGTTCCCATGGGACCCCCAATCTGCATTTCCCTCCTCCTCCAACACTGCTTGCACATTCTGTGCACCAACCCATTCACATGTGTGTGACACACACACTGAGCCCCTGAGACTGCGCCAGCTTGTGTATCCTGGTGCATTCATGCACATCCCTACTGCTGCGTAGGGAACACACACATGCTAGCATACACACATGTACTAGCCCCCCCCCCCCCAACCTCCACTCTCCACACACACATTTCCACCAAAATCTGAGCACAACTCAATTAAGCAGCAGCTGCAGGAACAGAGATGCTGATGCAACAGAGCAAGAGCCAGGCCCACAGATGGATGCACAAATACAAGGGTGCACACGCACATACACATACAGTCACACAGGGCTACACACACAATGCTGTGTGCACACACCGGGCTATAACCAGCAGGCTGTGCATGCACACACAGGACTGTGCACACAGCTGATAGTGTACATGTGTGCACAGCCACACATAGCACACACCGACAGCTAAATGTACATGCATAGAGCTACACACCTAGCAGACTACTCTCATGTAAGGCTATGAACATGCACCACTACACAAATGCACACTCAGAACTCTTCACACAGCTGGCTACGTGCATGCACACACAGCTACGTGTGCTGGCACACATGAAAACAGCTGGCTATGCACAAGCACAAAGAGCTACAAACATGCACAGCTACAGGCACTCACAGAGTTGGTTATGTGCACACACACACAGAACTACACACACACAGGCATGCACACACACAGATAGCTATACACTCACATAGACACAGCAATGCACACATCTGGATATGCATACACACAGAGAGAGCTACACACACAGCTGGATATGCACACACACAGAGCACTTCACAGACACAGCTACACACACAGAGCTGGATACGCACGCACACACACACACACACACAGAGCTACACACAGATGGATATGCACACTCACAGAGCACTTCACAGACTCAGCTACACACACAGAGCTGGATGCACACATACAGAGCTACACACAGCTGGATATGCTCACAGGCACAAACAGCTACACACATAGATACAGGCCCAAACAGCTGGACACCTACCACACACCCAGCTATGCATGCACACGCACACACACAGAGAGCTACGCTCACACACACATGCGCAGAGCTACACACAGCTACGCTCACACACACAGCTATGCACACACGCGCGCATACAGAGCAACACACAGCTATGTGCACACACAGAGCTGCACACACAGAGCTACACGCAGCTGCACACAGCCATGCCCCGCGCGCGCGCACACACACACTCCCCGCGCTGCGCACAGCCCAGGCCCGGGGCCCGCGGGTGAGTGGGGGGGCGCAGGGGGAGGCGCGCTGCGCTGCGCCGCGCCGTGGTGCTGTGCGCAGCAGCGCGGGGATGAATGACTGAGTGAATGGAGCCGGCCGTGAATGGCGGGGGGGCGGCGCGGGGGGGGCCCTACCTGTAGATGTACCAGACGCTCCGGCGCCGGGGCCCCAGCGCGGGCCAGCTGGAGGAGAGCGCGGGCTGCCTGCCCGCATCGCGCCCGGCCATGGCCCCGCCGCCGCGGGCTCTGCCTCATGCTAGAGGGACCCGCCGCGCCGGGGGAGGAGGGGGCGGCCCGGGGCGGTACTCACATCATGGCCCCGCCGGCAGCGGGCCGGAGCCGGGCAGCGCCGGGACCGGGCTGGCAGGACGCGCCAGGCAAACGCCGCTGCGCCGCTGCGCCCCGACTAGCCGGCACCGTTAACCCCCTCGGCTCCGCAGCTGCGGCGCGCTGGCGGGGGGAGCGGGGCGGCGCGGACGGACGCCGCACGGAGAGGAGACAGGCGGCGCGCGGGCCCGCTGGTGCCCCCCCTCTGCACCCCGAGGCCGCGCCCCCGCGAGGGGGCCCTGGATCCCCAGCCCCGCACCCTACCTCACCGGCCATGTCTCCGATCCCGGCGAGGGGTCCCCGCACCCCTCAATAACAGACCCCCACTCCACCCCAGAGCGGCCACCCTCCATACCCCGGAGAAGCCACGTCTCTGCTGGGTGCTTGAGGGACAAGGATGTGACGGACCCCTGGTTCCCCCCCCCGCCATCACTCCCGCCCCCTTTCACTCACTCAAGCTCCTGGGGCCCACCTGGCGGCCTGGGGCTCACACTCGGCACCTCAGTTTCTTTACTCGCCGAGCAGCACCCCAGCCTCTCCGGAACAGAAAACACCCCCCCTCCTGCCCCCAAATAACCCCACGCTGAGCCTTCAGAGCCTCTCAATGCCAAACCCTCCCTTCCCCCCACACACCCAATGTCCCCATCGTGGGTCACATGGGGGCGGGGGAGATACCAGATCTTCCTGCCCCCTCGCCCCAGGTCTTTGTGTGCCCTCCACTACCCATCACCCTTTCCCCACATGCCTCTTCTGCACTTCTTCCGATATACACACCCTGTGTCTTTCACCCAGCCCCCCTCCACCCCAACCTGCAACCCTGCACCCCCCCCCAACCAGCCAGGTCCCACTCACCTAACTGCTCCCTCCTGCCTTCCCCCCATCTCTGCTCACCCAGCCACCTCTGGCCCCATCTCCTCTGGTGTCAGAGTGCCACCCGCATGGTCATATGTTGACTCACAGCCACCTCCATGCCCTGGCCTCAATCACCAGTTGCCCCCTTTCTCCCCCAGTGCAGACTCCTCACCACACTGTGTGAGGGGTCCCTGGGGGCGAGGTTTTCCACAGGGTAGGTGTCTTGACCTGGCCCTGACTGAGAATCCTCAGCACTAAGTGTGTGAGTGCACACAGGGGTCACAAGCCCTGTGGTGCAAGGAGGGGGAGGTACATGCTTGTGCAAAGGGGACATCAAGGTCGAGGTCTCCCAGGGGCATCTGACCCTGAGAGACACCTCCTTTCCAGAAGACTATGCTGCCCCACCTCCTCTCGCCATAGATTCAGCAGCAGCTGCCTGCCAGCTCAGCTCAAGGACGTTCGCTGAGATCCGGTGCCCGCACCCAAATCACTCAGGTCTGGATGTGCTGAGTCTGTTGGGGGGAGGGGCCACAGAGCAAAGCAAAGTGAAAGCACAGCTTGGTGGGGGAGCTGAGATAAGGGGGTGACAGCACCAGCATTGCTGGAGAGCCCTGGCTGGGTTAACAGGGGCCTGCAGGACCAAGGGGCACTGGCATAGCTGAGGGGGTATTGGAAGCAGCATTTCTCCCTCCCCTCCCAACACCAGGCTGGGGTGGGGGGGGGGGGAAATGATGGTCCCTGCTGTGTCCCATCTGCACCGGCAGATGGCAGAGCAGTCCTTAGGCCCTGCCAGGGAATGGGGGAGACACATCCTGCTGCCCTTGGCGTATGGGACATGGAGGTACAGATAACCCCTCATCCCCAGAGACACCCCCTAGGTACCTCTAGGGAGAGATAGCAGCTCTCCCCAGACCTCTGGCATGTTCCCTGCAAGTGGGACGTCTGGGTCCTATCCCTGGTGTGGCAGGCAGGGGGCCCTTGGGAAGCCTCTGTGATACAGACCGGGGGCTGCCTCCTGGGAGAGGGGATGGAAACTTGCCCCAGAATCTGGAAGCATCATTCTCCTGGCTCCCAGCCCAGGGGCCCTTCCCTGGCCAGGGAGTTCAGAGTGGGGGATGGGAGGGCTCTGAGATTCTGCACCAAGCAGACAGACCAGGCTGGGCACCTGGCCAAACAGAAAGGGACACTGCTGACCCCAACCTCCAGCCAGACCCCCAGCACTGACTCCTAAACCTCCCCACCCTCTGAGCCCCAAATCTCCTTCCCACCAGAACTGACCCAACTTTCAGCCCCTGACCCTGAGCCCCAACCCTCCTCTTTCCAGACCCGCAGATGGACCCCCATCTCCAGCAGGACACCCCAGCACTGACTCCAGAGTCAGGGACCCTCCTCCCTCAGCGATATTGCTCTCTGATGGATCTCATCCCATCCTGCCCCCCAGCTCAGTCAGCCAGGGAAGAGGAGCTGAGGGGCTTTAACCCTGGGGAGTTGTGACCCTGGGGGGAAGCATGGGGGGCTGTGACCCCAGGTGAGTGGTATGTGGGGCTGTGACCCCAGGAGGCAGAACAGGGGCTGTAACCAAGGGGTGTCTCACCTAGGGGCATCAAAGCTGTCATAGGATCCCACTGTGTAGTGTCGAAAGAGACGCTTGGCCTTGTCACTCCGGCTATCTGTGAGGGAATGGCAGGGTGAGCATGGAGGGCAGACACCCCACAGCCTCCCCCACTCCCCAGCCCCATGGCCCTATAATCTGTGCCCTCAACCCCACACATACCCCCCACCCTCATGCACCTTCTCTCTGCCCTCTTTTTCTCTGGCCTCCCCCCATTCCCTGCGTACCTGTCCCTAGCCTTTCCCCCATCCCATACACCTGCTACCCTCTGTCCACCCATATTCCCCCAGACATGCCCCAGCTGAGGACCCAGGGATTTCCATTCCCGCACCCCCACCACGTGTTGCCCCCGTGGAAACACTTCCCACCCTCAACCACAAGGTGTCAGCAGAGGCTTGGTGTTGGCCAGGCTGGGGGGAGTGGAGGCAGGAGTGGAAACGAGTACTGTCCAGCCCCCCCCCCCCCCCCCAAGAGACCTGAGGGAGGCGACAGTCAGCTGGGACCTTTGGGAGAAATGGAGGCTGAGGGGGGCAGATGGGGGCACCAGGAAGCAGCTGGTGGGAGAAAGGCCACAAAGTGGTTGGGAGCAGGAAGGAGGGACTGGTGAAGCAGCCCTAAGGAGGAAGGAGAGGATAGCAGGGGCTCCGGTTGCGGAGGGGAGCAGCTGCAGCGGGGGCAGGGCTCCTACCTTGCTTTCCATCTTGTGTCTTAGTGGGCACCTCCTCCACGCAGTCCGAGGGGAACCAGCCAACACGGCCCTTCACCTGCCCCTCCCAGAATCCACCTTCGCCCACACTCAGCACTGCAGAGGAAAGTGGGGGTCAGTGCACAGTGCCCCAAAACCCCATCTGCCCCCTGCACCCCCACACAGTCTGCATGCAGGTGGAGGCGGATCAGAGCATGGAACCCAGCCACCTTGCATGCTCCCCCAAAAGAACCAACCCGCCGCCAGTATCTCCATCCACTCCTACACAGTCTGCATTGTGGGGGAAGCGTGGGTCAGAGCAGGCCCCCCTCCAGCATTCCTATGCACCCCAACAGCTCCCCTATAACACACAGCTCCCATCACACCCTAGGGCTGGAACAGAATCTGTGCACAGCAGCACCCATTTCTCTCCTCAGCCCCCCAAGAAGCACCCACAGAGCCAGCCCAACACAGACACCTCCCTGCTCCTCCCTCCCCAGTGACAGTCCCCAAGGGTCCCAGTTCCTAGTCCTGGATTCTGAGCACTTGCCCCCTTCCCTGTGCCAGGATGGAATCCAGGCAGCATACCCTTGATCTTCTCGCCCTTGCTGAGAGACAGTTCGCCCTCGCCCTGGGCCTGATAGGGCTTCATAGCCATGAAGGTGCGTCCAGGCACAGCCGAATACAGCTTCCGCTTCATCCCCCGGCTGTTCAGGGTGCTGCCTGCCCCCGAGTCCTTGGGGAAACTACTAGAGCTGCACAGAGAGAGAGACACAGCATGAACCCAGGAGTCCTGGCTCCCAGACCCCCTGCTCTAACCACTACACCCCACTCCCTTCCCAGAGCCAGGGTAGAACCCAGGAGTCCTGGCTCCCAGCACCCTCCCAGTTCTAACCCACCAGACTCCACTGCCCACCCAGAGCTGAGAATCGAACCCAGGCATCCAGGTACCTAGGGCGTCCCCGTGGCTGCCTCTTGCCGTCTTCAGGGTGGCGGCCCCGGGAGGGGGAGCGTGTGCGGGCACCACGGGGACTGCTGGCGCTGCGCAGGGTGCCAGTGGCAATCTTCGGGGCCTGCACAGCCACAGTGGCTGGTGGGGGTGCAGCAGGGGAGCTGTACAGCATCCAGTCGGGCACGTTCATGCTGGTGTCGCTGTTGGCGCGGAGGAGCAAGTGGGGGGCAGCCAGGATGCGGCCCCCATCTCGGCGCCGGGCAGCATACTGCGGGGACTCCTGGAATGGGACTGCAGGGCACAGCCTCAGAGTGGGGCATGATGTGGGAGAGCAGGAGAGACAGAAACTGGGGGGAAACTGGGGGGACCGAGGCTTGGGGGGTCATACAGCAGGGTGGGGGGAGTCTGGCAGTCATGGGGAACATATGTGGGAGGGGACTGGGGGACACGAGGGTGCCAGGGTTTTGTCCAGTGGTGATGGCTCTGGAGCACTGCACTTGCCAGTTCTACCCTATGGAGTGGGGGGGTGGGATGTGCAGTGATTCTCTCTCTCTGATTGGCTACTTTTCCCCACTGCCCCACCTCCTGGGGAGGGCAGCCAATCACAGGTACTGAAGGAGGCAGACCACTCTCCTTCCAACCCTGTTCTCATAGGAGGGGAGATGCCCCCCACCACACCCACCTGGGAAAGGAGAGGGGGACCCCACTACATCCCCAGGCCTGGAAGAGGCAGGTGAAGAGACCCAGGAGCTGCGGGAGGGACAGAGTTGAGGGGGCCGGGGGCAGACCTGGTGGGGGGCTGAGTGAGGATGGAGTTAGTTGTTGGGCAAGGGACGGGGTCAAACAGCAAGCCTCCCCAATTTCTATTTTCTTTAATTGCCTCCCATTTTCCAGGGTCCAACACCTGCTCTTTGAACCTGGGGATCGGGGGAAGCTCTCCACAGCGGGGCCTCAGGGGGATGGAGGCCTGCGGGGACTTGGTTGGTGGCTGAATGCTGGGCCCCCAACTCACCCACATCAGCGTCCCGATGGTTCTTGATTAGCTCTCCCAGCTCAAAGTTACCAGCAATCACAGCTACCTGGAGGGGCACCAGGGGATGGGATCAGACCACTGTCCCCCCTCTATGCCCCACAGACCCCTTTGCACCCCTCAAGCCAGGCACCTTTCCCCATAACCTCCCTCTCCGCCCTGCTGCCCACCCTCCCAGCACCAGCCCAGGCACCCTGGCCCCTGCACCTGGAAGGGCGTCTGGCCACTGTTGTTCTTGATCTCTTTGTTGGCCCCACGATAGAGCAGGATCCGGGCACAGCTTTCCTGGGGGAAGAACATGGCATAAGATGAAGTATTGGACCTGCCCATCCCTTCCCTTCCCCTGTCCTTCCACCCCATCCTCCCCTCTCTTCGTGCTGGGCAGGGGGTCACACATGTACCATGCCATATTCCCCAACCTGCAGAGGCGGCTTTTGGGGTAGGCGATGCAGGCAGACACCTAGGGCCCCAAGCAGTGAGGGGCCCCGTCGCCTGCTTCTCCTACCCCAAAAGCCACATCTGCCTTGGTCAGCAGCAGGAGAAGGAGCTGGGCTTGAGGGCCAGGGCCATGGGGTGGGGAGCTGGGGCAGGGTGGTGAGGGGGGCTGGGAGTGGGTGGAGTGGGGCCACAGAGAGGGGCCCCCATGGGCCTATGGGGGGCCCCACAATGGGGCTTCACCTAGGGCCCCCAATAGCCAAAGGCCGCCTCTGCCAACATGTTTGGGGTGCGGGGGGGAGGTTGCCCCACACCTTGTTGTAGAGAGCACAAACATGCAGCGCCGTGTTCCCCGAGGCATTCTGGACCCCTGGCTCAGCCCCATAGAAGAGCAGATGTTCCAGGTGCTGGGAATGACCGTGCTGGCAAGCCTGTGGAGCAAGAGAAGGACGTACATCAGCAGAAATGGGGGTGACTGGGACAACATACCCCCTGCCACAGGCCCAGCTACTTCATGTTTCAGGGTTCTGACACTATGTGGGGCCAGGGGAAGGGGCAAAGTGTCCCTGCCCTACACACTGTGGGGAGTGCTGGGGGGCCTTCCTATCAGAGGCCTGGTCCCTGTCAGGGGGACTGTCCCACTGCAGCAGGTCTGGCTGGGTTGGTTCCCCTACCTGGAAGTGTCTCCTGGTCTACAAATGATTTCTCAGCAACCTAAGTGGCTAAATTTAAGAAAAAATCCAGGAGAATCAGAAGCTGAAACTGAGAGGGAGGTCTCTTTTTTGGTGGGGCGGGTGGTCCGCAATAATCAATGGGACACGGTAATACCAGGGCACAAAATATATCAGAAAAACAGAGTAGGTCGTGCAGAGGAGGGAGGTGAACTAGGGGGCACCATGTGTGTAAAGAAGGCACAGAGTCAAATGTAATCAAAATCTTACAGAACTCAAACTGTCTCATTGAATCTCTGTGGATAGAAATTCCAGGCTTGAATGCTAAGAGTGCGGTCAAAGAACATACTGCTGACCAGCTGAGCAAGAGGATGGTAGTGTTGGTGAAATCTGGGAGATTAGAGAGGCAACAAAAAGAGAAAACCCGAGAACACTAGAGTGTATTTCAACTACCCCATACTGGCTGGGTACATGTCACCTCAAGATAGGATGCAGAGATAAAGTTTCTAGATATCATTAATGACTGCTTCTTGGAGCAGCCAGTCCTGGGACCCACAAGGGGAGAGGCAATTCTTGATTTAGTCCCAAGTTGTGCACAGAATCTGATCCAAGAGATGAATGTAGCTGACAGGGCCGTCCCTGGAAAGGAGAGTGGGGGAGAACAGGGCGATTGCCCTGGGCCCCACAGTTACACAGGCCCCCCACAGCCACACACTTCTCTGCTCCCCGCTGCCTTCGGCAGGGAGCTGAAGGCAGTGGGGCGGGCTGGGAGCACCAAGCCCGGCCTCTGGGCTAGCCCTCCCCACCCCCGGGGCAGAGCAGGCAGGCCCAGGGGCGGGGCAGATGGCCGGGGTCCGCCTCTGGACCAGCCTGCTGCTGCCTGCCCCATGCGGCCCAGGGCCAGACCTCGCTGGCGGGGTGCCCTCGGCCAGAACCGGCTCCCGGCAGCAGCCTCAGGTTCCCAGCTGGGGCACGTTTCCGGGGCCAGAACCAGCTCCCCGCTGGCAGCCTCAGCCTCCCCACCCGAGCTGGCTCCCTGGGGGGGTAGAGCGGCCCGCCTCCCCTCCAGCATGGAGGGGGCGGGGCCCCACCTAGGTCAGTTGGCCTTGGGCCTCGCTTCCCCCCATGGGACAGCCCTGGTAGCTGAACCACTCAGTAATAGTGATCGGAATGTAATTAAATTTAACATCTTTCTTGGGGGGAAATGTCAAAGAAATCCACCATGCTATCATTTAACTTCAAAAAGCAGAACTACACAGAATGAGGAGGCTGTTTAAACAGACATTAAAAAGTACGGTCTCATGGGTGAAATGCCTGCAAACTGCATGGAAACTTTTTTTTTAAAAAAACACCATAATACGGGCTTGAATTATATATACACTCCCAAATTTAAAAAAACAATAAGAGCACGAAAAGTGCCACCATGATTAAAGAACAGAATAAAAGAGATGATTAGAGACAAAAAGCCATCCTTTAAAAATTGGAAGAGTAATCTTCCTGAGGAAAATAGAAAGGAGCATAAATGTCAGCAAGTCAAGTGTATAAATATAATTAAACAACCCAAGACAGAATTTGAAGATCAACTGCCCAAAAGACACAAAAACTAAAACACAGAAAATTTTCTCTAGGCACATTAGAAGCAGGAAGCCTGGATGATTGAGGTGCTAAAGGAGTACTCAAGGAAGACAAAGCCAGTGTGGAACAGCTCTATGAATTCTTTGCATCCATCTTCGTGGCAGAGGATGTGAGGGAGATTCGACACCTGAGCCATTCTTTTTAGGTAACAAATCAGAAAAACTGTCCTAGATTAAGGTGTCAGTAGTGGAGGTTTAGGAACAAATTAATAAATTAAACAGTAACAAATCACCAGGACCAGATGTGAATCACCCACGAGTTCTGAAGGAAGTCAGATATGAAATTACAGAACTGTGGACTGTGATATGTAAACAATTGCTTAAACCAGCCACTGGACCAGGGGTTTGGAGGATAGCTAATGTGACACCAATTTTTGGAAAAGGCTCCAGAGGCGATCCTGGCAATTACAGGCCAGTAAGCCTAACTTTAGTACCAGGCAAATTGGTAGAAACTGTAGTGAAGAACAGACACATAGATGAACATGATTTGTTGAGGAAAAAATCTACACAGCTTTTGTAAATCATGTCTCCCCAATCTATTAGAATTCTTTGAGAGGGCCATGGGGACAAGAGTGACCCAGTGGATATAATGGATTTAGACTTTCAGAAACCCTTTGACAAGGTCCATCACCAAAGGCTCTTAAGCAAAGTAAGCTGTCATGGGGTAAAAGGGGAGCTTTTTCATGGATCAGTAACTGGTTAAAAGATAGCAAACAAAGGATAGGAATAAATAGTAAGTTTTCACAGTACTGGGGCCAGTGCTGTTCAAAATATTCATAAGTGAACATGAAAAAGGTAAACAGTGAGGTGGCAGTTTGCAGGTGATACTAAGCTACTCAAGGTCGTTAAGTCTACAGCAGACGGTGAAGAGTTACAAAGGGATCTCACTAACCTGGGTGACTGGGCAGGAAAACGGCAGATGAAATTCAATGTTGATAAATCCAAAGCAAAGCATAAGGGAAAACATAATCCCAACTATACAAACAAAATGAGAGGGTCTAAATTAGCTGTTTCCACTCAAGCAAGCGGTCTTGGAGTCATTGTGGATAGTTCTCCAAAAATGTCTGCTCAATGTGCAGCAGCAGTCAAAAAAGCTAACAGAATATTAGGAACCATTAGGAAAAGGATAGATAAGACAGAAAATATCACAGTGACTCTATATAAAACCATGGTCTGCCCACACCTTGAATACTGCATGCACTTCTGGCTGCCCCATCTCAAAAAAGATGTATTGGAAGTGGAAAAAGTAAAGAGAAGGGCAACAAAAATGCAGAGGGGTATGGAACAGTTTCCATACGAGGAGAGATTAAACACACAGGGAATGTTTGTGGTGGAAAGAAGACGACTAAGGGATGACATGGCAGATGTTTATATAGTCTTGACTGGCGTGGAGAAAGGGAACAGGGGAGTGTCATTTACCCCTTCACATAACACGCGAGCTAGGGGTCCCCAAATGAAATTAACAGGCAGTAGGTTTAAAACAAACCTAAGGCAGTACTTCTCCACACAACGCCCAGTCAACCTGTGGAACGCGGTGCCAGGGTATGTGAAGATCAAAAGTATAACTGGGTTTAAAAAAGAATGAGAGAAGTTCATGGTGGAGGGATCCATCAATGGCTAGTAACCAAGACGGGCAGGGACGCAGCCCCACGCATTTGGTGTCCCTCAACCTTCAATTGTCAAAAACTGGGCCTGGATGATGGGACGGATCCCTCAATAAATTGCCCTCTTCTTTTCCTTCCCTCTAAAGTACCTGGCACTGGCCACTGTCAGCAGACAGGACACTGGGCTAGATGGACCATCGGCCTGCCCCAATGTAGCTGTTCTCATGTTCCTATGTCCCCGCTGGGGAGGGGATCTGAGGGCAAGGGTCCCTGTCATACAAGCCCTGGCTCGGGGGCCCTGCCTATGGTTGTCTTGGTAGGGCTGGGGGAGTCCCCTTCTGCGGGCTCTGACCTGGTGGATCTCCTGCCAACCATTCTCATCCACAGTGCCGATGTGTGCCCGGTTGTAAAGCAGTAGCTCGCAGCAGCGCGGGTCTCCCCCCACCATGGCTGTGTGGTACAGAGGGGTGAGACCCCGACGGTCTTTGTAGTTGGGCGAGCCCCCAAGGTCCAGTAGCGCCTGGGGAGGCAAGGAGCAAAGAGGTGAGCAGGGAGTGATATGAGGTGCGATGTCCACCCAGACACACTGCAGACACTGTGCCAGACATGCAGCGTGCGCACTGCATGCACTGCTTGCTGCATGCCAACGGTGCCAACTCTCCCTGCACACACAGCTGTGCTATAAGCAAGCAGCACCCACTGCACGCCTGCATGGCACACATGATTCACTCATTTCACTGCATCAGCGCACACACTACACAACCACCGCGTCAACCCACATTTCACGCTTGCTTCCAAGACGAAAGGACTTGGTTCATGCCAGGGCCTAGTTGCTTGGGGGAGTCTTGTGCCCTTCTAGGACAACAAGCTCAAACCTCTGCAAGCCAAGCCATGAGCTCCGCCCCCATGACCCCTCTTGAGCACACTGTGTGCATATGCCCAGTGTAGTCCGCTGGGGACGCTGCACCAGACAGGGCTGTGGGCGCTGCAGTGGGTGAGGCTCTATGGTCCCTAGGTCTGCACCAAGGAAAACATTCGTCAAATCTCTCAACCTTAAGAAATGCTGGCGGGGGGAGTGTTCAGGGGAGTGTGCCTTGATACCCCAAAACCTCCCCAAGAGGCACCCCACATTTCAAGGCTACCTGAGTAATGGTGCAGCTTTGAGGAGTCATCCTTTAACAGAAAGGGCATCCCCACCTCAGCTCTAGTGGAACTGTACCATGAGGGTCGCACAGCAGTGGGTGCACCATGCCCCAGAGCAGAGCAGAACAGAGAAGGGAGGTGTTGGGTGGCAGGGGAGTCTATACCGTGAGGGCCGCGTAGCGCCGGGTGCACACCGCCCGGTGCAGCGCAGTGGCTCCATCCCGTGCCCGGAAATCAATGTGAGCTCCCCCAAGGCACAAGAGTCGGATCACGTCAATGGTCCCCTCCAGCTGGGCTGCCAGCGTTAGCGGGGTCTCTGCGGGTGAGGAGCACAGTACAGCATCACGGAGGGGGGACTGGATAAGGATAGCCCCCCACTGCAGGCCCCCTCCCTGCACTCACCCCCTGTGTCTGAGTCGTGGTAGTTGGGGTCCAGACCCTTGTCCAGGAGCCGTGCCACCTTCTCCGCCGCACCATGTTGCACGTACTCCAGGAACTTCTTCAGACCAGTCTGTGGGGGCAGGGAGAGGTGAGAGATGGGGCAGGGATGAGGGGGGAACAATCATGGGGCTTCTGTGTAAAATTCAAGCAGGCTGCCTGAGGTCTGGTTCTCAGAAGGGCAGCCCAGTGACTATGAAGAGCTGGCTATGGAGAACCAGCATGCATCGTTCCTCTTGTTCAGATCAAAACACTGGTCTGGCTGCAGCAGGCTGCCCCAGGTTATGAGCCCCGCCAGGGAAGAACTGCAGGGGCTGGTCCCATTCGGACTCGCTGGGTTGGGCCAGGGTCTGTAGCCCAGGAACTGAGGGGCTAAGCTGGTGTGGGCATGTGACAGTAAGGGGGCAGGGAGGTGAACCCTGGGGAGACACGGGGCAGGGAGATGTGAAAACAGGGAGACAATGGGAAGGCAAGTCAGAGAGAGGGTGAGGCGCTGTGGAGGTGGGGGCAGGGCACTCACCTTGGTGTGCAGTTTTGCCAGCTGCTTCTCATCCAGGTTGGTCTGTTTGTAAACCCGGGTCTTGTAGCGGAACTGGACAGGGGAGGGGGAAAGGGGCAGGGTCACTGCAGCTGGAGATGCTGATCCTGTGCCCCAGAGCTCCTCCCCCAATGTAACCCCTCCCCTTGTACCTGTAACTCCTCCTTCCTCCAAGCCCTTCCCCTTTGTGCCTGTAGTCCCTCCAAACCCCTCCCCTTGTGCCCATGGCCCCTCCCACCACCCCATGGAGCACAGGGGTACCTCGAGGTAGGGCACACCCTTCTCAAAGCTCTGGGGGTACTCGCGTAGCAGGCGTTCTTCATCCAGGAACTTGGCATCACGCCCGTTGGTGGCTGGCTGGAAAAGCCCATAGTTCAGCACATCCTTGAGGCTCTCATTCAGGGTGCAGAGGATCTGCTGCTTGGCCACCCAGATGGCCGCGTCCGGATTAAAACGCAGGCATTTCTGGAGGAAGAGAGGCCGGGCAGGGAGGCCTGAGTCTGCAGAGAGGCAGCGTGGAGGTGCTGATGCAGCCACCTCTGGGGTGGAGGCTGACTCGATGGGGACCCCTCACCTGGTGTTGACTATGAGAGGGGAGCACCCAATACTGGAACCCCTCCCCAGTCTCAGCTGACATCCCCTAGTGGAAGCCTCTCCCAGCCTTCCTCCCCAGTTACCACCCTCCCCCCCCCCCGTTCAAATAGGGACCTAGACTACGGCATGCCAGCAGAACCGGACCCGTTGCCAAGGCGATGACAATTTGTGATCCATAGCAACAGTTTCCATGGTGCGCTTGTGAGCAGTGAGGGGACCTGGATAAGGAAGGATTTGGGGGTGTGGGCCCCCACTGCCCTGGCAGAAATGGAGTCCACCCCCAACCTGTGGAGGAAGAACTGGAGATGGGGCCCACAGGAAATAGGAGGCAGGTGCCTTTGGGAGGGCACAGCTTGGGTGGGGCAGGAAGGCCGGCTGCCCCACTCCTCTACAGAATAAGAGTGGGGGGGGGGTAGGTTTGGCTGACACAGGCTCCTTGTCCTGAATCCTCCGCCAAGTGTGGGGGGTTGACTTTGCTCCAGCTTAGCTGGGGATTCATCCGGTTCTACTAATGACCCCCCCAGGGAATGGGGGGAGGGGAGCAGGGATGGGCAGGGGGAGGGGAAAGGAGGAGCTGGAGAAGGGAAAGAAAGGGGGGATATAAGATCAAAAGAGAAATGGTAACGGGAGGCTGGGGAGGAAAGGGAGTGGGGTGGGGGGATAGGAAGGACTGGGGAAGGGAAAGGGGGAGCAGAGAAGCTGTGGGAAAGGAGGGGTCTGGAGAGGGGAAGGAGGATCTGGAGAAATTCTCCCCTTTTGTGAGGCAAAGCAAAATGGCTATGGAAGTCCCACCCTAGCTTCCTCCCCACCCACTCTCTCGGGCAGGTTGGGGATGGCCCCCCCACAGCCAGTGCCCCCTCATCCCCTCTCACCGTCTGGTGCAGATCGGGGATGCCAATCCGAAAGACCATCATACTGAAGCGGGCGTCCTCGGGTACTGACATGGAGCGCCCCTGGATCCTGCGGTCTAGGGGGCCAGGGTTCATGCCAGGGGGGCCGTCTCGGGAGCCCTCGGAGTCCGACTCCCCCTCGGGATACTCCGAGACCCTCTCCTCCTCGCTGGACCCAGGGCTCTGGGGCATCGTCCCGCATCACAGGCCAGCTGGGTGGGGGGCAGAGAGACAGAGCGACAGTCAGCATGGGGGCAGAGGGTGAGAAATCTTTGGGGGGGGGGGGAAGTGAGCAGGGTCACCTCCCCTACACAGACCCATGCACTACACTGAATACAGGAAGCACGGAATGTGAGACACACACACACACGCACACACAGAGCACAACCACCACACTCCCCCAAGCTTTCCCCAGCCACCCCTCCCTTGCCCACCCCCCACCTCTCACTGACACCCTCCCGCAGCCTGTGAGCCCTAGTGGGTGACTTTGTGGGTCCTTGTCCCAGTTCCGCTCAGTGCCTGGGGCCCAGCAATCTGGAGCAGAGCATCCCAGAGTCCCGCCCGACACCCTGGGACACCTGCCCCACTTTCCACACTGCTGCCACTGGCTAAAATTAGCCCTGGAAGGACAGCACAATCAGGGCACCAGAGGCCTGGACACAAATATCACTACCTGCCTTTCCCTGGAAGGGAGCCCACAGCTACAGGGAAAGACAGCTGCCTCTGGGGTGAGGTGTGGGGGCTGGTTATACGGAGTCTTCTTGTCCAGTGACAAGATGTGGCCCCTCTGGGGTGCAGCACAGCGGCTGAGTATACAGGGATTCCCAGGGCAGAGATGCAACTCCTCTGGGGTGGAGCGTGGGGCTGGTGATACAAGGTCCTCTCGCTCAGCACCGAGAAGACATTATGAGGGCATCGAACTGCTAACTCCCTTCAGTCAGCCCTGCCATGCACAGCTTGTAATGGCTTCAGCAGCCTTACCCCATGGGAACATCCCCTGGGAACTATCACTGAGGACCCGCGTACGGGTGTGTAATGGAAGGGAAGATGAAAAGAGAGATACGGGGTGTAGGGAGATACAGAGGAGGTTGGGGAGGGAGGATGGGTGGCTTGCAGACCAGCACAGAGGAATAGACAGAAGGCTATGGGGAGGGATGGATGGAGGGGTGCATACAGGGACAGAGGAATAGACTGATGCAGGAAGTCAGGGACTGAGAGGTTTGTACGAGGTGGAGAGATGGACAAAGGAGCAGATGGAGGATGGATGGAGGGGTGCACCCAGGAGAGGGGGAATAGAAACAGGTAGAGGGATGTCAGAAGATGGATGGATGGGGTATGCACAGGAGAAGGATAGACAGTGTGCAGGGCAGAGGGAGGGATGCAGAGGTGTGTAGAGGTACAGATAGCAGGCTGTGGATGGACAGACACACAGCCAGCCCAGCCTGGGCTGTGGATGGACAGCCCACAGCTCCTGCTCACTCTAACCCAGCTCCCATCTCCAGTGCCAGGCTCCCCGACCTGTGTTGGGTTAGTGAGGGCAATGGTGAGACCCCTAGAATGGGGGGCAGGGAAGGGGGCAAGGAGTGCTTCTCTTCCCTTGAGCCTGGGCGTGGTAGGGATTGCCACTGGCATGCACCCCTATGCCAGCACACCCCAGCCTCCCTTGGCCCCTGCCCCCCACTCAAGACAGCTATGACTTTTCCAGTGACAGCCTAGGCCCTCCTTTGCCTGCCCCCACCCCCCAGGACAGTTCAGCTCCCCCCTAACCTCCTCACCACTGCAAAGGCCTTTGTGTGAGCCCACCACCGGGGAGTGTCTGCAAAAGTCCTCCCCCGCAACATGCCTCAGGGACAAGCCCCCCACATCTTATTTCCTGCCCCCCCCCCCCCGGTCCGGTGGCAGGGCTGGCCCAAGGGCTGCCCCCACTCCAACCCCAAGGCACCCGGCAGCAGGCCCGGGGCCTGGTTTGTCTCCCTGGTAATGTTTCCATGGAGACAGACAGCCATCAAAGCACCTCAGCTGGCTCTGGCTCGAGTATGTCTCAATCCAGAGGGAAACCCGCTGGGCAGTGGGAAGGATTCCCCCCGCCACACACACACACACACACACACACACACACACACACATCAGAGCCTGGGATAGAACCCAGGAGTCCTGGCTCCCAGCCATCCACTAGACACTCCCAAGAGCCTGGGATATAACCCCAGGAGTCCTGGTTCCCAGTCCTCACCTACAACACCACTCCACCCCAGCCCCCTTGCTCTGCCAAACAGGACCCCACTCTTCCCCAACTCCCAGCAATTCGCTCCTACGAAACAACCCCCATAGTATATCCCGGAGGGCTAGGCTGGTCCAGGGGGATAGGAGGGGATACCTTCAGGCTGCCTCAATGACAGGGGAGGGGGCTGACGAGGCAGGGGCAAGCAATTTCCCCCATAACTCCTGCTGAAGGAGCCAGTACCTGGTGGATCTGCATACCATGCCCTGCAACCTCTTTGACCTTGACCCTTTTTCCTCTGACCTCACAGGGCCCCAATTCACTCCAGTTGGTTCCCTGGGCTTCATACCTAGGCCTCTCCCTCCACCCCACTCCCCAAGCAGGATGGAGAGGGGGGCTTACTCCATTTTCCCAGGGGCTTGAGCCCACCTCAAGCCAAGCTGAGGATCACCCCTCCCCCCATACACAGACTATGGGGTCAGCCAGACCCTCTGCTCAGGAAGACACAGACACCCACACATGGAGACATACACTCAGCAAGCAACACACATGCAGTCACGCTCACTTACACATCCACACCAATGCACAAGCTGTGATTAGTATGTGTGGTGACACGCGCACACGCGCACACAGAGACTACTGCATTCAGTGTCCACACACAACAGGCACTAGCATACACACACGGAGACTGCTGCAGTCAGGGCACGCACACACATGCACGCACACACACTCACACACACAGACTGCTGCACTCAATGTGCGCACACACAAACGCGTGCGCACAGACATGTGTTCTCAGAAGCATGAATCAAAGGCGCAGCTGCTAAGAATAGCCCAGTACGGCTGGAGCATAGAGAAGGCCCCGGCGCAAGCACTTACCAAGGGCACAGAGTACCTGGGGGGGGGGGGGAATGGAACACAGCTTGCTCCAGTTGTGCACACCTGGGGAAATACAGCATAAAGTGCACCGGGGGATGGGAAGGGTACTGAATGGAGCACAGCACTCCTCCATCAAAAATGGATCTGTGGGGTACTACCAGGGGGAGGATGTAAATAAAGAAAGATGAGGTGAAAGAGTGTATGTAATGTGATGGGTGCATAGATAGATAGATAGATAGATAGATAGATAGATAGATAGATAGATA